>CM070553.1:43964260-44291916 GCA_036346405.1 Phyllostachys edulis
CCGTGTGACTTTCTTGACTAAAAGAGCTAAATCAGCCTCAGGATGTAACATCCCCAAGTTAATTAATGATAATTAGTATGCATCTTATCAGCATGCATGACATTTTGGAAACAATTACATCATTTATTGCACTTGGAAAATCTCAAACAAAGTTGAAACCCTAATTCAAAATCTAAACTCCAAAAGAAAACAAGAACGAAAACTTAGGATTATCTTCTGGAAAAAATTTATTAAAATACTATAATAATTATCATGAATTAATATAATTTTCCCAAATTGTTGGAACTATTTTCAACCCACAGAAAATTCAAACTCAAATCAAAGACCTATTCCAAGTTTGAATTTAAAATAAGCAAATAAATCATGAACAATAATGTTTAATAATTTTTATGAACACTAGGATGTCCCAGAAACACCCCTGAATTATTTCAGAATTTATAGAATTTTATTTCTATTTTTAAACCTCAGTCAAACTTTCTGCTAGTTGGTTAAATCTGATTTTAACTTCGGGCTCGCACTATTGCACCGACCCGAGCCGTTCACTGTTCTGACCCGAGCCAACCAGTTCGACCCAACCCTCTCATCGCGCCACTTACCTCACTGTGCCACTGACCGGCCAGGCCCACTGGTGATGTGTCTGTGGCCCGATCTTCCGAAAGGTACTGATAAGTCGATTGTGGAGATCTCGACGTTGATGATCCAAAGGCTCCGACACAAACAGATCGAACCCCTCGCAATCACTACACCACTGCTCCGATAGTTATCAACCATGCCGAACGCGGTTGACCTCGCCAAGAAGGCTATCTCCTGCATGCGAATCGAGAACACAAGCAAGAAAGTTGAAGATGCAATTTGATATTGTATTGCGAATAAAGATGAAGCTCACAATGTGGGGTTTCTCAACCGAACGTGCGGTGAGACTGCTAAGCAGAATAATCTCAAAGAAAAACCCAACCCTAATCTATGGCGGCTACTGTATATATATAGGGGGGGTGAGAGGAGGTCCACCTAGGGTTGTGCGGCCGTGGGGAGAGGCGTACACAACTTGGGCTCCGACCTCGTCACGCTTACAAGGCCCTATTAGGCCCAAAACGGTGACGTAGCACCTTATTCACTATTCATGTCGCGTATCTCTGGTCGAAGACCTGGTCGTAGGACTGGTCCTAGAGTGGTCTTGAGGAGTCCATGCTATCTCTGGTCGTAGATTGTGTCCAACGAGTACTGTGCTCGCTTCTCTAGTCGTAGATTGCTCCCAACGAGTTCTGTGCTCGCCGAGTACTGGTGAAACTGGTCGTAGGCCTTCTCGAAGTGGTCGTAGACCCTGCAGAGCTGGTCATAGACCTTCTTGAACTGGTCGTAGGCCTTCTTGAAGTGGTCGTAGACCCTGTAGAGCTGGTCGTAGACCTTCTTGAACTGGTCGTAGCCCCTGAGGAACTAGTCGTATTCCTAGATTCCTAAGTACAAGTAAATCATCTCCATTAGGCAGCATCATAGAGTTCTCAAATAATACACTCAGCCCTAGAAACGAATTTACCTGATAAATAAGTTGACGAGCACGTGCCCGAGTAATTGGACCTTGTACATCATTCAAAGTAGTAGGAGGAGGAGCGTTCATATCAGTCGAAGTGATGTCCTCATCAACCGGTCAGGGCTTTCTTCTTCCCCCGTGGGTAGGTGTGCTCAGGCGCTATGCGCCACGCGGTCCTCGCACTCTGAGCGCCTCCATCCACGCGCCAGTGACGCCGTCACCCACCGCCCTTGTCGATCAATCCTGGAGCACCGCCACTTCACGCCGCTTCACTCTCCGTCCTCTTCCCCGCTCAAAACTGGCTCTACCCCCTCTCTCAGCCCACTTCTCCTCTCGGTGGCCCAGGAGAGGGAAGCTCTTGTGAGCGTTCCTCTTGGGTAAAATCCACCTCGCCTTGTCCCTTAGCTCCTAACTACCTTGCTATTTCCATTTTCGCTAACCCAAGCTCGTCATTCTTCTTGTAGCTTCCAGAACACAACCGTGTCCTCATCGGCTCCAAAGCGCGCCCATGACTACCCCCTGTTGCCATCTTTGTCTCCGGTGAGATCCTCTCCTTTTCTTGTGCCTCACAATGTGTCTTGGGGTCTAATTAAGTTTTCCCCTCAACCTATTTCTTGCTTGCTTCACAGGAGCTAGAGAATTTGGTGTTTCCCCTTTTTGTCGGCCAAGAACCCTATTCATCATCCATTGTCAATCGGGTAGGTCTTTTGTCAATTGCTTGCATTGTCACCATCTACACCACCCACTGAAACTTACCCTACCACAATTTCTCGAATTTGTTGCCCAGCGAGCACTCTCCTCGTGAGCCGCACCGCCGCCGCCGCCATTACCGTGGATGACCTATCACTGATGCTCCTTCGGTTTCTCTATCTCTCCGGTATGCTTCCTAGGAATCCTTATTAGCTCTTGCACACGTTTTTGTGCTCAATACACCATCGGGGTGGCACATGCACGTTAGCCGTAGAGGCGCCACCGCTCAACGATGGCTAGCCGTTGACCTAGGCCATGTCAGCTGCCGCCACCACCACCTTGAGCTTCGTCGTAGAACCATCAACCCATTCCTTCCCTCGGACGGCGCCGGCGTGGATCACACCGTTGGCGAGCCGCCGGCAAAGCTCGCGGCCGCGCGCTCCCCTTCGTTGTCGGAATTTCCGACCGTAACCGTAGTCATTAAATTAATCAAATCTCATTTGTTTTAGCGCTAATCATTGCTTAGGGTAGTTAATATCTGTCTTAATGCGCTACTGTTTGAATGACATGTGGGCCTGGCCCCCCACTAAGTGAGCTGTGCACATAGACCATGAACTGGGTTCATAAGACCCAGTCTATGACATAGGGGCCCACCTGCCAGTAGGGATTTAAATTCGGATTTTAATTGAGAAATGATACTATTCACTGGACCCCACCTGTCATAGGCGTCGGCTAGCATAGTCCTCGGTAGAAAAAGTATTTAATCCTTAAGAAAATTCGGAATACATTAATTTGCACTGCTGAAAATTGTATTAACTTTGAAATGTATAACTATTTCATTTTAACTCCAAAAAGCAGATAAACCAATTTCGTTATTTTTAATTTCAAATGAACTATATATGAAAATAGGTTTCAACCTTGTCTCTGTCTCAGAAAATATAGTTATTGGAGTTTGATTCAAAACCTATTTATTTATACACTAGAAAATACTTTTAACTTTAAATATTCATAACTATTTCATATTAACTCCAAAATGGATCAAACTAGTTTTGATAATTTTCATTTAAAGTAAAATTTATTTTAAAATAGGTTTCAAACATGCCTCTGTAACAGAGAGTATAGTTTTGGGAAAATAATCCATAACTCTATTATTTTTACAATAGAAAAAAGTGATAAATTTGAAAATTCATAACTAATTTATAAAAACTCAAATTGAGATAAACTCAGTTATTTTGGTATTATATAATTATTCTCTATTTATCTATGTAATCCTTTTTCCCTCTACTATTCTACAAATTTTGACCAAATAAGTAATTTGGTGAACGAAGCTTAGGTTCTATTTAAATTGGATTTTCTAGAAATCTGAATCTCAAACCTCTATAACTTTCACATGCTAAATCCAAATGAAATGAATCTTTCACCTAAATTCATCTAAAATCATGATCTACCCACTGTATAGGTTTCATGCCTTTTTGAGTATTTTGAATTTTTGGCTTATTTGGTGTTGATTGCGATATCGTTCTTTCGATAGATTTCTCGATGATACCAACGTATTCATGAGTGTAACTGAGATTGAACAAGTGGTACAACAAAGATGCGAGCACCCTCCTCTTGACCATATTGCTCCTACTGATTTTAAAATGTTTTGTATGGTTTTAATCTCTCAATTGCATGCTATTTTGAAAAGTATGTTCATGGGTAGAAGTAGTTAATTCCTTACTTGCTGCATTGGCCCTCCTTTGAATGTTGATTACCCTTTTACCTTGAATGATTAAGGCTGTATGTTATATGGGAGTGTTTGCTAATTTGTAGAACGATGCTTAGCCATACTAGTAGTTGTAGCCGAAAGCGGTTGATGGAGCTAGTCTATCGGCCGATGGATCGAATCGAATCTTAACGAAATTTGAGGATTATATGGATTTGATTATGTTGAAATTAAGGAAAATGTCCAGATCTTCGTATCTGAATATTATGAACTTGTTGATGGGTTGTTGTTGTGTGTTGGACTTGGACGGGTGATAGGGTGATGAAGGGGTGGTCCCGGAATCGCTTAGCCCCATCTGGGTATTTGAGGACCGGTCTGTGGTGTGATGAACCAAGTCTTACGTGCAACCACACGTCGGGATAATGGCGAAGGCTTGGCTTAATAATTTGCTGTGTGTTAGCTATCAGAACACAATCAGATTGACAATTGTTATTGTTATCGTTTAATTGTTCTTTTGTCAATCTGGTGGGGGTATGTATATTGTTCTCTTACGTGCTCTTATGGGTCTCTTGTTGATAGGGACTTACTTACACAACGGGGTTCACTTGTAGTACAGGCGCTTAGTTTGCTATGGGATTTTGATCCTTGGGTGGGTTGATAGTTAGGACATGACATTGTAACAGCCTCATTATGATATCTCAGTCACACTCCTTTGGAAGAGTGCATGGCGACAGTGGGAGGTATTCATATCGTGTGGGTGAAGCTGTACACCTCTGCAGAGTTAACTAAAATCTATTCAAATAGCCGTGTCCCCGGTTATAGACATCACTTGTGGGAAAGCATGCACAGTTAGCTTATGGGAAATTATGTTTGGGTTATGGTTAAAAATGTTACGTCATTATGTTAGTTTGTTCAGATTTGAAGTGATATCTTGAACGCGAAGTTCGCGTGTTAATTTGTTATGGAATGATTTGTGTCACGAATGGTATATTCGTGTGATGAGTATAGTTGGAGATTATACTGTTGTTGATCATTACTTACTGTTATACAATGTTTTCTAAAGGTTTTAAAAATGGCAATTTGAATCTATATTGTTTATCTAATTGCAAAACTTGCTTTGTGCTGAAAATTGACTAGTGTAGTAGCCTTCCTTTGATACTTACATGTATCCTTATTTTTCTTAAAAAGTCTCGCGAGTACCACTTTGTACTTAAAAATTGTCCATTTGTTCAGGTGAGAAGTCATTCAAATTGGGTAAAGTACTTCAGACGCTACGACTTTAATCCCAGTTGGTTGCTTGTGGGATTGTGGGCATGCCAACTTGGTTATTCCCTTTTTATTTTAAGTTTGTCTTCCGCTGCGATTTATCATTTGATAATTACTTTTGGCCGATTGGCCCTCTTATGCAAACTTGTACATTGTGTTTCTATTCAATGATGTTGTATTTACGATTCCATTATTCTTGTATATTGTGTATGGATATGAATGCAATGTTGTGTTTGGATATGTGCATGTTAGTCACTGATCCTTGGGGAGCTAACATGAGACACACATCCGGGCACTCGGAATCATTTTCGTTTCATGTTATGTATTGTGCTCTTTCAGGGTAATTACTTAGCTTGAAACGGATCCGATCTCGGGGTCCCACAGCGTTGGTATCACAGCCATACTGACTGTAGGTTAAAGCCGTAGAAATGGACGTTATTAGGATTTTGATTTGCAAAGAATATTTTCAAACTATCAAAAGTTTGGCAAAAATGCAAGTAATATAAATTCCTTTCTTTCTTACCAATCCTAGCATCTAAATTCTTACCTCCCTATTCATTTGATTTGAGAAAAAATATTTTCTCTTTTGCTTGTCTCTCTTTTCCAATTTTAGAAACGTTAAATAGTCGTCGGTAAAGAGAATTGGTGGAAGAAAGAGAAGACGACGCCTTGCTGCGATATTAAGATTAAGTTAGGGATTATCCTTAGGTATTATACACCCTAATGATATTACTTAGCTTGTAGACGCTGGATTTTGTGGAGATCATTTGCTCTCTTTTGTTACAAGCAATTGTGCATCGCCTACGGGCGGGTTGTATCGCAACTATGTTGGAAAACTAACGGTGTTTTCATTCATATCCTGTGCTGTCCACATGGACCATAGCACCCCATTTTCTTGTTGCATAAATGAGTTTTCATTGTGCATTCATGCCAGGTTAAGTTACCTCCCGGCTGTCAAATATTTACCTTATGCTTTTTCCTTGTCTCTTTCTGCCGGTTGCTAACAAGTTGTATGGCAACAGGATGTCGGGTCTTAAAACTCGTTTGACGTTGGAAGTAATGGAGGACTCACAGCCCGTGGATTCTCAAATCACCGATGATCAGCCCCCGAATCCTCAACGGCACAATCCGGAGCACCCTGACCCGCAATTTCAGCATGTGGGTCGGCAAGAAGAAGTGACTCCACTTCAGCCATCCGTGGCCGAAGTGTTGGCCCAGATGGAATAGGGTCAGCATGACCAGACTCTGATCTTGCAGCATATTGCTCATAACATCGCCAGTGTCCAAGGTGCTCAAATGGCAGCGAGAGGAGCCGATCTTTATGTCTTCCGATTTGCTGATTTTCTGAGCACGAAGCCTCCCGTGTTCTCTCGTTCGGAGGATCCTCTCAAGGCCGATGATTGGCTTCGTACCATTGAATGGAAGCTGATCATCACTTAATGTGCTAACAACAAGAAGGTCTTCTACGCCTCCAACCAGCTTGAAGGGGCCACTTGTGCATGGTTGGATAATTTTTGCGCCATGCAGCCCGCTAATCATGTTCCATCATGGGATGAGTTCCGGACAGCTTTCCGAGAGGCACATGTTCCTTCAAGCATTGTGAGTATCAAGAGACATGAATTCCTTGCACTGAAGCAAGAAGATAAGTCCGTAATGGAGTATCTCTTCGAGTTCAATCATTAGGCTTGTTATAAGTCCGTAATGGAGTATCTCTTCGAGTTAAATCGTTAGGCTCGTTACACTCCGGACGATGTCTCCACTGATGCAAGGAAGCAAGACCAGTTCTTGAATGGGCTTTCGGAAGTGATGCAGTTGGCACTCGCTGTACATGACTTCCGCAACTTCCAACACTTGGTTTATAAGGCTATTGTGGTGGAGAATAAGATACAAGCAGTTGTAGAAGTGCGAAAATGCAAGAGGGCTGCACAAATTTCAGCAAGCTGTAATTTTCAAGAACCGGGTGTTTGGCCGCCCGCTTTTCCTGAATTTCAAGATTCGACACCTCCGAGAGCTTCCATGCAAGTGTCTCAACCACCTCAGCAAGAAACCCAGCAAAGGTAGCCTGGAAAGAAGCTAAGAAACCGACACAGACAACGCCTGTTAGCTGTATGTTTCACTTGTGGCAATCTGGGTCATTTTGCGGCTTTTTGTCCGAAGAAGTGCCAGATTTTTACCATTCAAGGTCCAGATCTTCAAGGGTCCCTTGATCAGTAGTCCGATGTCATTTCTCAAAACACTGGTTGTGCTCATGTGAATCATGTCACCACCAAGGAGGCGTAGGAAGCACCCGACGTCGTGTTGGGTACATTTCTAGTCAATTCGACTCCTGCGACCATGTTGTTCGACTCTGGAGCCTCTCATTCCTTCATGTCCAGAGGTTTTGCTACCCTCCACAACATCTCACTCAGCTTGATGCCTGCACCTTTGATGATTCAATCGCCGGGTTCAGAAATGAGAAGCATTCATGAATGTCGTGAAGTCGAGATTGATATCAATGGGGTCAAGTTTTCGGCCAATCTTATTGTGTTGAATTCAGAGGGCCTTGATGTTATTCTTGGAATGAATTGGTTGTCCAAGAACCATGGTCAAATTGATTGTGCCTGCAAGTCTATCACTCTCACAAGTCCTCTTGGTTTTCAAGTCGAAATGGTGCCAAAATTGGAGCATCCACATCTTTATGCCATTAGTGGCAAAGAATTGCCGGAATTGAGTGAAGTTCTAGTGGTGTGTGAGTTCCTGGATGTATTTCCCGAGGAACTACCGGGTATGGCACCCGCACGAGAAGTTGAGTTCGTGATCGAGCTGCAGCCCGGAACTGCTCCAATATCAAAACGACCTTATCGAATGCCGCCAAATGAGTTGGTTGAATTGAAGAAGCAACTCATGGAACTCCAAGAGAAGGGTTTCATTAGGCCGAGCTCCTCACCTTGGGGATGCCCGGCTATATTTGTGAAGAAGAAGGACCACAGTCTACGGATGTGTGTTGACTACTGTCCCTTGAATGAGGTTACCATCAAGAACAAGTATCCGCTTCTACGGATTGATGATTTGTTTGACCAAATGACTGGTGCCCGTATTTTCTCCAAAATTGACTTGAGATTGGGCTATCATCAAGTTAGGATCAGATTTGAAGACATCCCCAAGACGACATTCTTAACTCGTTATGGCTTGTACGAGTACACCATCTTGTCCTTCAGTTTGACAAATGCACCAGCCTTATTCATGAATCTCATGAACTTAGTGTTCATGGAGTATTTGGATAAATTTGTAGTCGTCTTTATTGGTGACATTCTTGTATACTCCAAATCTAAAAGGGAGCATGAAGAACACCTTCGGCTTGTGTTGAACAAGCTCCGAGAACATCGACTCTATGCAAAATTCAGCAAATGTGAATTTTGGCTAAAAGAATTCGCCTTTTTGGGTCATGTACTATCCGAAGGAGGAGTTGCTATGGACCCAAGCAAAGTTCAAGATGTACTTAATTGGAGACAGCCCAAGTCCGTCTCTGACATTCGCAGTTTCCTCGGTCTTGCAGGTTATTACCGTCGATTCATCGAAAACTTCTCAAAAATTGCAAGACCAATGACCCAATTGTTGAAGAAAGAAAAGAAGTATGAATGGTCAGTGGAATGTGAAGCAAGCTTTCAGATGTTGAAGGATCGTTTAACCACTGCACCCATGCTAGTCCTGTCGGATATTCATAAAAACTTCGATATCTATTGCGATGCATCTCGCCTTAGACTTGGTTGTGTCCTTATGCAAGAGGACCGAGTTGTGGCATATGCATCCAGGCAATTGAGGCCTCATGAGATGAAGTATCCCACTCATGACCTTGAGCTTGCAGCAGTTGTTCATGCTTTGAAGATATGGCGACATTTCTTTATCGGCAATCGTTGCGAAGTCTACACTGATCACAAGAGTTTGAAGTATATCTTCACTCAGGCCGATTTGAATCTAAGGCAAAGAAGATGGGAGTTGATCAAGGACTATGATTTGGGACTTCATTATCATCCAGGAAAAGCCAATGTCGTTGCCGATGCATTGAGTCGAAAATCGCAATGCAACTGCATTTCGGTTAGACCCGAAACAAAGGCTTTATGCAACGAATTTCAAAGGCTCAACTTGGAGATGGTTAGCGAGGGTTTTCTCGCTGCCTTGGAAGTAAAACCTACCCTAGAGGACCAGATCATGATGGCCCAGAATAATGACAAGGGTTTGAAAATAATTAAGGACGAAATGAAGGTCGGCAAAGCCAAATGTTTCTCCGAGGACCGCCAAGGAGTTTTGTGGTTCGGAAAGCGATTGGTTGTGCCAAATGACACAAAGCTTAAAGCATTAATCCTTCAAGAAGCCCATAACTCTCTTTTCTCCATTCACCCGGGAAGCTCCAAGATGTATCAAGACTTGAAGCAAAAATTGTGGTGGACTCAGATGAAGCGGGAGATTGCACGCTTTTTTGCTGAGTGTGATGTGTGTCAATGGGTGAAAGCTGAACACCAACGGCCAGCGGGTATGCTTCAACCCCTCCCTGTTCCCGAATGGAAGTGGGATGAAATTGGGATGGATTTTATCACCAGACTTCCAAAGACTCAACATGGGTATGACTCCATATGGGTAATTGTCGACCGATTATCGAAAGTTGCTCACTTCGTTCCCATCAAGACCACTTATTCTGGAAATCAATTGGCGGAGTTGTACATCTCTAGAATTGTATGTCTCCATGGTGTGCCTAGGATAATTGTTTCAGATCGAGGTACTTAATTTACTTTGCATTTCTGGAATTGCCTCTACGAAGCGATGGGAACTCAACTATCCTTTAGCACTGCTTACCACCCGCAAACCGGAGGTCAAACCGAGAGGGTGAATCAAATTTTGGAGGACATGCTAAGAACTTGTGTGCTGTCCTATGGAAAGAAATGGGATAAATGCTTGCCGTTTGCGGAATTCTCCTATAACAATAGTTATCAAGCAAGCCTCCAAATATCACCTTTTGAAGTGTTATATGGGAGAAGGTGTAGGATACCACTCAACTGGTCTGAGTCTGGGGAGAGATAATTCTTTGGACCAGACTTGATCAATGAAGCCGAAAAGCAGGTCCATGAGATCCGAGAGAGACTACGGACGGCTCAATCTCGTCAAAAGAGTTATGCCGACCGTCGTCGTCGTGAGTTGAGTTTTGAGATGGACGATCATGTTTACCTAAAAGTGTCTCCGATGAAATGAATGCAATGCTTTCAAGTTAAAGGCAAGTTGGCTCCTTGCTACATCGGTCCTTTCCGAATTCTAGCGAAGCGAGGATCGGTGGCCTATCAGTTGGAGCTACCACCATCACTTTCAGATGTGCACAATGTATTCCATGTCTCTCAACTGAAGAAGTTTCTTCAAGTCCCTACCGAAGCAACTAACTTAGAAGACCTTGATTTGCAACCCGATCTTTCTTATCGGGAGCACCCGATACGCATTCTTGAAGAAAAGGAACGCAAGACAAGGAATCACAACATCAAGTTCTTGAAGGTCTAGTGGAGCAACCATACTGAAGATGAAGCAACTTGGGAACATGAAGACCGTATGCGAACTGAATATCCTGATCTTTTTCCTTCTGTCTGAAGTACCTTCGTATCAAGAAAGGAAAGGTTAAACAAAGCAATAGAAAGGAAAATGTAATAGAAATCCTTTGTAACCTTGTAGGATATCTTAGCACTATCTTTGAAGGAAATCAAAACAACAGATGTTGTATCTTCTATAGAACCTTCCTGTTCCACTTCTGATCTACCCAGATCTCGGGGACGAGATCTTTTGTAAGGAGGGGAGGTTTGTAACATCCCCAAGTTAATTAATGATAATTATTATGCATCTTATCAGCATGCATGACATTTTGGAAACAATTGCATCATTTATTGCACTTAGAAAATCTCAAACAAAGTTGAAACCCCAATTCAAAATCTAAATTCCAAAAGAAAACAAGAACGAAAACTTAGGATTATCTTCTGGAAACAATTTATTAAAATACTATAATAATTATCATGAATTAATATAATTTTCCCAAATTGTTGGAACTATTTTCAACCCATAGAAAATTCAAACTCAAATGAAAGACCTATTCCAAGTTTGAATTTAAAATAAGCAAATAAATCATGAACAATAATGTTTAATAATTTTTATGAACACTAGGATGTCCCAGGAACACCCCTAAATTATTTCAGAATTTATAAAATTTTATTTCTATTTTTAAACCTCGGTCAAACTTTCTGCTAGTTGGTCAAATCTGATTTTAACTTCGGGCTCGCACTATTGCACCGACCCGAGCTGTTCACTATTCTGACCCGAGCCAACCGGTCCGGCCCAACCCTCTCGCCGCACCACTTACCTCATTATGCTACTGACCGGTCGGGCCCACCGGTCAGGGCTTTCTTCTTCCCCCGCACGCAGGCGCGCTCAGGCGCTGTGCGCCACACGGTCCTCACACTCTGAGCGCCTCCATCCACGCGCCAGTGACGCCGTTACCCACCGCCCTCATCGACCAGTCCTGGAGCACCGCCACTTCATGCCGCTTCACTCTCCGTCCTCTTCCCCACTCAAAACCGGCTCTACCCCCTCTCTCAGCCCACTTCTCCTCTCGGTGGCCGAGGAGAGGGAAGCTCTTGTGAGCGTTCCTCTCGGGTAAAATCCACCTCGCCTTGTCCCTTAGCTCCTAACTACCATGTCGTTTCCATTTTTGCTAACCCAAGCTCATCATTCTTCTTGTAGCTTCCGGAACACAACCGTGTCCTCATCGGCTCCAGAGCGCGCCCACGACTACCCCCTATTGCCATCTTCGTCTCTGGTGAGATCCTCTCCTTTTCTTGCGCATCACAATGTGTCTTGGGGTCTAATTAAGTTTTCCCCTCAACCTATTTCTTGCTTGCTTCACAGGAGCTAGAGAATTTGGTGTTTCCCCTTTTTGTCGGCCAAGAACCCTATTCATCATCCATTGTCAATCGGGTAGGTCTTTTGTCAATTGCTTGCATTGTCACCATCTACACCACCCACTGAAGCTTACCCTACCACCATTTCTCGGATTTGTTGCCCAGGGAGCTCTCTCCTCGTGAGCCGCACCGCCGCTACCATTACCGTGGATGACCTATCACTGATGCTCCTTCGGTCTCTCTTTCTCTCTGGTATGCTTCCTAAGACTCCTTAGTAGCTCTTGCACACGTTTTTGTGCTCAATACACCATTGGGGTGGCACATGCACGTTAGCCGTAGAGGCGCCACCGCTCAACGACGGCTAGCTGTCGACCTAGGCCATGTCAACTGTCGCCACCGCCACCTTGAGCTTCGCCATAGCACCAGCAACCCATTCCTTCCCTCAGACGGCGCCGACGTGGATCACACCGTCGGTGAGCCGCCGGCAAAGCTCGCGGCCGCGTGCTCCCCTTCGTTATCGGAATTTTCGACCGTAACCGTAGTCATTAAATTAATCAAATCTCATTTGTTTTAGCGTTAATCATTGCTTAGGGTAGTTAATATCAGTCTTAACGTGCTACTATTTGAATGACATGTGGGCCTGGCCCCCCACTAAGTGAGCTGTGCACATAGACCGTGAATTGGGTTCATAAGACCTAGTCTATGACATAGGGTCCCACCTGTCAGTAGGGATTTAAATTCGGATTTTAATTGAGAAATGATACTATGCACTGGACCCCACCTGTCATAGGCGTTGGCTAGCATAGTCCTCGGTAGAAAAAGTATTTAATCCTTAAGAAAATTCGGAATACATTAATTTGCACACTGAAAATTGTATTAACTTTGGAAATGTATAACTATTTCATTTTAACTCCAAAAACAGATAAACCAATTTTGTTATTTTTAATTTCAAAGGAACTATATATGAAAATAGGTTTCAACCTTCTCTCTGTCTTAGAAAATATAGTTATTGGAGTTTGATTCAAAACCTATTTATTTATACACTAGAAAATGCTTTTAACTTTAAATATTCAAAACTATTCCATATTAACTCCAAAATGGATGAAACTAGTTTTGATACTTTTCATTTAAAGTAAAATTTATTTTAAAATAGCTTTCAAACATGCCTCTGTAACAGAGAGTATATTTTTGGGAAAATAATCCATAACTCTATTATTTTTACATTAGAAAAAGCTGATAACTTTGAAAATTCATAACTAATTCATAAAAACTCAAAATGAGATAAACTCAGTTATTTTGGACTTATATAATTATTCTCTATTTATCTATGTAATCCTTTTCCCCTCTACTATTCTACAAATTTTGACCAAATAATTAATTTCGGTGAACAGTAACCGGTTCTATTTAAATTGGATTTTTCAGAAATCAGAATTTCAAACCTCTATAACTTTCACATGCTAAATCCAAATGGAATTAATATTTCACCTAAATTCATATAAAATCATGATCTACCCACTGTATAAGTTTCATGCATTTTTGAGTATTTTGAATTTTTGGCTTATTTGGTATTGATTGCAATATCGTTCTTTCGATAGATTTCTCGACGATACCAACGTATTCATGAGTGTAACTGAGATTGAACAAGTGGTACAGAAAAGGTGCGAGCACCCTCCTCTTGGCCATATTGCTCCTAGTGATTGTAAAATATTTTGTATGGTTTTAATCTCTCAATTGCATGCTATTTTGAAAAGTATGTTCATGGGTAGAAGTAGTTAATTCCCTACTTGCTGCATTGGCCCACCTTTGAATGTTAATTACCCTTTTACCTTGAATGATTAAGGCTATATGTTATATGGGAGTGTTTGCTAATTTGTAGAATGATGCTTAGCCATGCTAGTAGTTGTAGCCGAAAGCGGTTGATGGAGCTAGTCCATCGGCCGATAGATCGAATCGAATCTTAATGAAATTTGAGGATTATATGGATTTGATTATGTTGAAATTGAGGAAAATGTCCAGATCTTCGTATCTGAATATTATAAACTTGTTGATGGGTTGTTGTTGTGTGTTGGACTTGGACGGGTGATAGGGTGATGAAGGGGTGGTCCCGGAATCGTGTAGCCCCATCTAGGTATTTGAGGACCGGTCTGTGGTGTGATGAACCAAGTCTTACGTGCAACCACACGCCAGGATAATGGCGAAGGCTTGGCTTAATAATTTGCTGTGTGTTAGCTATCAGAACACAATCAGATTGACAATTGTTATTGTTATCGTTTAATTGTTCTTTTGTCAATCTGGTGGGGGCATGTATATTGTTCTCTTACGTGCTCTTAAGGGTCTCTTGTTGATAGGGACTTACTTACACAATGGGGTTCACCTGTAGTGCAGGCGCTTAGTCTGCTATGGGATTCTGATCCTCGGGTGGGTTGATAGTTAGGACATGACATTGTAACGGCCTCGTTATGATATCTCAGTCACACTCCTTCGGAAGAGTGCATGGCGACAGTGGGAGGTATTCATATCGTGTGGGTAAAGCTGTACACCTCTGCAGAGTTAACTAAAATCTATTCGAATAGCCGTGTACCCGGTTATAGACATCACTTGTGGGAAAGCATGCACAATTAGCTTTTGGGAAATTAAGTTTGGGTTATGGTTAAAAATGTTACGTCATTATGTTAGTTTGTTTAGATCTGAAATGATATCTTTAACGCGAAGTTCGCGTGTTAATTTGTTATGGAATGATTTGTGTCACGAATGGTATATTCGTGTGATGAGTATAGTTGGATATTATACTGTTGTTGATCATTATTTACTGTTATACAATGTTTTCTAAAGGTTTTAAAAATGGCAATTTGAATCTATATTGTTTATCTAATTGCAAAACTTGCTTTTTGCTTAAAATTGACTAGTGTAGTAGCCTTCCCGTTGATTCTTACATGCATCCTTATTTTTCTTGAAAAGTCTCGCGAGTACAACTTTGTACTTAAAAATTGTCCATTTGTTCAGGTGAGAAGTCTTTCAAATTGGGTAAAGTACTTCAGACGCTACGACTTTAATCCCAGTTGGTTGCTTGTGGGACTGTGGGCATGCTAACTTGGTTATTCCCTTTTTATTTTAAGTTTGTCTTCCGCTGCGATTTATCATTTGCCCTCTTTTGCAAACTTGTACAATATGTTTCTATTCAATGATGTTGTATTTATGATTCCATTATTCTTGTATATTGTGTATGGATGTTAATGCAATGTTGTGTTTGGATATGTGCATGTTAGTCACTGATCCTTGGGAGCTAACATGAGACACATATCCGGGCACTCGGAATTATTTTCGTTTCATGTTAAGTATTGTGCTCTTTCAGTGTAATTACTTAACTTGAAACGGATCCGATCTCGGGGTCCCGACACAGGAAGACTCTCAAACTCTTCTCCTTGAACAGAAGATAAACACACAAGAGAAAAGCTAGAAGAAGACTCAGAAGAACCATCAGGAGTCCCTTTGAAAGGATCAGCCACCAAGGCCATGTTATCCTTCTTAGGAAGACTAGCTCTCTTGATCTCATGAGTTTTGAGCTTGCTATAAAGCAGCTCCAAAGTGAGACTAGAGAGATCGACGTTCTCCTCAATAGCAGTAGCCTTTATCTCCCACTCCTTGGTGTTGATTGCAGCCAAGAGGTGGGTGGCATTCTCAGATTGAGAGTACTCAATGTCAACAGCTCTCATCTGATTGATCACCTTGTTAAAGCGAGTAAAAACGTCATCGATGCTCTCACCAGGACTCATCTCGAATTTGTTATACTCTCGCTTGTAGATCATCTGACGCACTTGCTTGATCTGGGACGATCCCTCATGGTAAGTTTCGAGGGTGTGCCAAATCTCATGTGTGGTCTCAAGGTTGCAAATCCTATCGTACTCCTGTCTACCAAGCCCAGCATATAAGAGATTCTTTGCCTTATGGTTGTTTGCCAAGAGGGCTACTGAAGCCGGCAAAGCAACCTCGGGCAAAACGAGCGGAGCTCGAACAACCTCCCATATAGCTTGTCCTTCGCTTTGAAGGAAGACTCGCATGCGATTCTTCCAATAGGCATAGTCGAGCCCATCGAAGATATGCGGCTTGGTTGAGTACTTATCCATCGCCAAGTTCAGTGACCAGTTAAGATCAAGATTGAACTAACCGAGCTCTGATACCACTTGTTGGACCGAAAAGGCGACTAGAGGGGGGGGGTGAATAGGAGCACGCTCACTTTTTCACAAAGATCAGATTCAACACGAATTTCACTCCAATAGCTATGGAAGCTATGAAGATCAATAAACAAGTATAGCGGAAGACTTGTATTGAATTCAATCTATCCCCAAAGCAAAACATACCAAATATGCCAAAAGCTCAAACCCTAATTGAGAGGTGCGGTCTAACCGACGGCAACTGTGCGGACTGATCGCTCGGGCCGGTTTGACCGGTGGCAAAAGGTCGAACTGACCGGGGTCTAGACTAACCAGCGGTCAAGGTGCGGACAGGCCGGACCTGATAGAAAACAGTGGAAACAGCTCGAAAAATCAAACTCAAATCGGTCTAACTTTTGATCTATCTGGCCAAACTCCACGAAACTTGAACCACACCTTCGAAAAGATATTAGGAACCTGTTCCAATCAAGGATCGCAGAGATTCATGCCAAAGTTCCTATCTTTTTTAGATTGAACGAAGGTGGCTCCAAAATCGAGTCAAAAATGAAATATGATCTATAGACTTGCTCGTGGGTGATTGATGATCAAGATGATCCTAGATGAGTTCCCACATGTCACAGCAAGTTAGATCAAGGCAAGAAACCAAGCAAAAACTCGCGGATCAAAGAAAGACTCATAATCATCAAATAGAGAGAAGGAAAGCAAAGAGACACATCTTTGAGCAATCTTTCCTTGGATTGATTTGATATGGTATTGGTTTATAGCCACTCCATCAATGGAGGACAAAGACTCAATGTATGAGCACGAAATCAAATCCAACATTCTAGAACCCTAACCTCCACTTATCCTCTCCCTATGCAAACTAGGGTTTCAAAACAATGAAAGGGTTGAAGGGGGTGCAGCCACCTTCCTCCTCTATTTATAGTGGAGGCTTAGACCTTCTAGAAGTATTAACCCTAATGGGCTCCCGTTAAGGCCCACACACAAACGGGTCACATATGCACGTATTTTAAAGCGCCGTCTTCATCTCCTATTGACCTAATCCGCTTCATCATGCGCCGTCTTGCGCCGCAGGTTGGCAAAAGGTCACCAAGGCAGTATTTGGTAAAATTACCAAAATACCCCTTCTTGATCTTTTTGCAAAGACTGAGTCCCATCTTCGTGAAGCATCTCCATGCTTCGCCACATGTAGGTTGATCCAACGGCTCTCATCATGTCGGCAAGTCTCTCCCATCCGGCTCCCATTGAAACCACCATGGCACTTGTACCGACCCCCGCGCCGCTTGATCCAACTCGTCGCACAGAACTGCCCGTTCAGTCACCTTTGTCCCTTATGTGCTATGCTTGACTCCATTGACCTCACCTGGCATCCCTGATCGTTCTGGACCTCAGCTCTCCAAGCTTAGTCCTGATCATCCTCGCTGTTGACCATCATTGACCTCCAAGCAACCTGCACAACAATAGACAAAGAAATCGATTTCGGGAACAAGTTCTTCACAACTTGACCCACGTTAGTCAAAACATGCATCATGCAACACATATGCCTTGAAACCCATGAACTTGACCTAACCCAACACTCATCGCCACCGATTGGCCGATGATCAGCAATCCACACTTTGACGAAAACGCGTGTTTCGACAAACCGTTAACGACATTGCCAATTGTAACATCATCCTAAGATCGTGCACATATCCCCATGATATCCACAATACAAGCTCTAGTGGAGCATATTTGTCTTCGGAATGCTCGACCACCAAGGGTGTATCGTTGCTCGAGAAAAACTCCAGGCGGGACAGGTGATCTTGAGGAAGCCATCCGTGCTAACTAGTCTGCCAAAAAGTTTTCCTTTCTAGGGATATGTTGGATCTAGAAACCGAAGAAGTGTCTTTCGAGTTTCTGTTCTTTTGCTAAATAAGATAACATCTTCGGAGTTGAGCATTCATACTCTTTCCCAACTTGATTTGCTACTAGTTGAGAATCGCCTTTCTCTAGTAATCTATGAATCCCGAGCGCTTTGGCTGCTCGGAGTCTTGCTAGTAAATCCTCGTACTCTGCCATGTTATTTGTAGCAAGAAATTTTAACTGAATGGCGTACTTAATGTGTTCTCTAGTTGGAGATACCAGGACAACTCCAGCCCTTGAGCCTTTGATCATCAAGGAACCATCAAAGTGCATGGTCCACTCTTCGTGGTGTTCGTACTTGGGCCCTTGGGTGGGTTCAGGGTTCATCCATTCAGAAATGAATTATGCTAAAGCCTGGGACTTAATTGCTGTTCGTGAAATAAAATGGAGATCGAAGCCCCCAAGCTCGACCACCCATTTTGCTATTCGTCCTGATGATTCTCTATTTCCGAGAACTTGACCAAGAGGATATCCAGTAGGTACGACCACTTTGTGGGCCTAAAAATAATATCTTAGTTTCCTTGAAGCCATAAGGAGACCGTATAACAACTTTTGTATTTCTGGATATCGCTCCTTTGGTCCATGTAAGACTTCGCTTATGTAATATACCGGTCATTGGATATTGTCATGTTCAACGACCAGCACAACACTGACCAGTTGTGGCATCACAGCCAGGTATATTAACAATATTTCTCCCGATATTGGAGATACTAAGATCGGGGCATTCATAAGGTACCTTTTGAGCTCTTCAAAGACATCGTTTACTTCTTTAGTCCATTCAAAATTTCAATGTTTCTAAAGAAGTTTAAAGAAAGGTAATCTTTTTTCTCCTAAATATGCTATGAAACGACTTAGCGCTGCCATATAGCCAGTTATTTTTTGGACTTCTCTCTTTGTGGTCGGAGGGCGCATCTGTTTGATGGCTGCTATTTTTTGTTGGGTTCATTTCAATTCCTCTAGCTGAAACTAGGAATCCAAGAAGCTTTACAGAAGAAATTCCAAATACACACTTCTTAGGATTTAACTTAAGGTTATGCCTTCTTAAGTTATTGAAAGTTTCTTGCAGGTTGGAGATATGATCTCCAATGTTGATGCTCCTTACGACCAGGTCATCAACATAGGCTTCTAAGTTTCAACCTATTTGCGGACTAAAGGTTTTTTGCATTAACCTCTGAAAAGTTGCACCGGCATTTTTGAGACCAAATAGCATATTGAAATAACAATAAGTGCCATATGGTGTGATGAAGGAAGTTTTCTCTTCATCATATTTACTCATATTAATCTAGTGGTACCCTGAATACACATATAAAAAGCTTAATAACTCACACCCGGAAGTTGAGTCTACAAACTAATCGATATGTGGAGGGGAAAGTCATCCTTCGGACAAGCTTTATTAAGATCTGTGAAATCGATACGCATTCACCATTTCCCATTACTTTTTCTAACCATTACAGGATTGGCGAGCCACTCTGGCTGGTCGACCTCACGAATAAATCCAGCCTTGAGAAACTTGTCAATCTCTAACTGGATTGTCTCCTTCTGATCTCGTGCTAAATACCTTAGCTTTTGCTTGACCGGTTTTTGTCAGGCCGGAAAGGTATCCTGTGCTCGATCACCTCTTTGGGGACTCTGGGCATATTGGATGCCTGCTAGACGAATACATCCGAATTGGCTCGGAGGAAGGAGACGAGTGACTCTTCCTATTTAGGACTGAGTCCTGCCCCGACTAGTACCTTTTGGAAGGTTGCGCTAGCATTTTCGAGTCCAAACGACGCTTTGACGCTTTCCGGAGAAGCATCCTTGTCGAGTGGAACTTCCTTGATCTGGTCGGAGGGCTTTGGGGCCATCTCTGGTTTTGAGTGCTTGACCTGGTCGAGTTGACAGGATGGGGCAGTTATCCCGGCTGAAGGAGATGACTATCTCCAACCATCTGGATGGCTTGACGGTGATCGGAGATTCGGTGAGGTTCACTTCCTACTCCACACTCTTTAGATGGCGCTTGGGCTCGTATGAGGAGGACCTACCAAAGATCATGTCGACGGTGTGCTGTGGCTCATGATACTCCATCTCTTCATTGTCATCCTTGTCTTTTTTGGAGCTTGGCTCCCCAAGCCCTTGTATGGAAGGAAAGGGACGTTTACCTGAATAGTAGTCTTCCAACTTCTTCTGCCAGGCTCGGCAAGTGCGCAAATCATGCCCTGCCACTTGATGAAGCGGGCACCACTTCTTATTCTTTTTATACTCATCGGTCGGAGCTTTTGCTTTGTTACGACCAGAATAGTCCTTCTTGCCCTTGGTGAACTTCTCAGGGATCACAAGAACCTCCTTATTACTAGGCTTGCGATTGTTTTTACCCTTGAGAGCCTTGTGTTTCTTTTCTTGCTTATCCAAGCCAGGTTGAGGGATTTTCTCTTTCCGATCAATGGCCTTGTTCCATTCAACCGCCGCACTGGCGCTTCCGTACCTTTCGGCCATATCGAATGGCTTGATGGTCATTCGTGGAGGATTCATCACAATGTCCTCTGTAAATCGTCGATTCCTTAACCTACTTTGAAAGCTTGAATAACAGAAGAATCTGCAACCTCAGGAATGGAATTACGAACTAGGCTGAACCTCTTGATGTACTGCCGAAGAGTTTCATTAGGTTCCTGCTGGATCCGATGGAGATCGTCTACCTTTCCAAGGCGATCATAAGTCCCCTGAAAGTTTGCGATCAAGAGGTTGCAGAATTGCTCCCAGGTGTAAATTGATTTGACCGGTTGGTTGAGCAACCAAGACTGGGCACATTCCTTGAGTACCGTGGGCAAGTAATTTGCCATCACATTGTCATCACTACCAGCAGCTCTGATGGCGGTAGTGTAAATCTGGAGAAATTCCAATGGGTTTTGTGTTCCATTGAATTTCTCCAGGTTTGCTGGTCAGAACTTGTCTGGCCAGCGTACTGCTTGGAGTCCTACCGAGAATGCTGGACAACCCGTAATTGAGTCATGGCGCGTTCTTTGGAAAGGAGTTAAATTGTAGTCTGTTGGGGATTGATTCCTTGGGTTGGCATACCGAGTATTTGGTGTCCCAATTCGGTCGTGGACATTGGTATGACGCCTCCGACCACCTACCTGATTTAGGTGATGTCGAAGATCACCTGAGCCAAGCAAGCGCTCCTTTTGACAAGGGGGAGGAGTGGCTTCATAGGAGAACTGTCTTTCCTCGTGTCTCCCTTGTTAGAATCACTAAGGAGGTTTAGATGTTGGACGGCCTCCAGTCTAACCATGCGGACCCCTGCTAAGGGAGGAACGCTGGGACGTAGTCAAAGTATGACTCTATGAGTTCCTTTGTTCCCTGTATATTTCTATACGTTGCATGGTCTACTGAAGGATCTCCGACACCAGCCCTGCAATTCGAACATATCCTGGAGTCTCTACCAGAGTAGGATCCGGGTTATTTAAAATATTATGAACTTGTTGCAGGTTCTGAATTGTTACCGAGGGTCTTGAAGGATTCCTATTGGCAGAAGGTGTCTGACGACTTGAATTTCCTTCTGACCCTCTTGCTTGTCCCGTTCAACCCATCATACACAGTGGGGTAGAAATAGGTGAATTAACCGATTGGTGTCCACTAGTACCATTGCCTTCGCCATCTTGGGTTGGTGGTTGAGTGTCTGCACCATCACCACCAACGGGTGCTGGCGGGTTACGTTGTGAAGGATCATGCACGGCCTCTCGATTGGTATCACCGATCGCGTTAACCTTATGCCTCCACCAACAATCTCCCAATGAGCTCCCGTCGTAACTAAGGGAGAGCTTTCCACTGCTTCGGTAAGGAGCATCCATGACTAGGAACAATTTGAGATTACCACCTCCGGTGGGCTCTGTGGTGGACTCAGCCTAATCCGTTGGATTCCCGACCGTATGCTGAGTTTTGTCGTCTTTGCTTGGCTTTCGTCCTATGCCAATTTCATTGATACCATTACCAAGTGTCGGTCGGCCCCCGGAATACCTAGGATTCGTCGACGAACATCGGTTGCCCATGACTGTATCAAAAGTAGCTTGACCCTGTAGTGTTGAGCTGTTGTCGCCTTTCTTGCCAGTCAGAAAAACCGGGCTTGCAGAGGTGTTCGTATATTCCGAATAGATCAGAACAACCGATTCCTCTGGGAGTGCCACAGATGGGGATGGTGAATCTTCTTCCATCTGGTCGATCTCTCCAGTCTTAGTGAGCGGGGAGCCTACGATGGAAGAGGATGACGACGACATCGCGTCGTGTTCCATGGCATGGATGCATGCGTCCATGTCAAGGTCAGTGTAACAGCCTCAACTTAGTGAACAATATTAGTATGCATTTCATATCATATTTGTTATTTTAGAGCATCTACAGAAGCTGTTACTTTTTAAAACCTCAAATCTAAACCCTAATTTCAAATTAGTTTTGAAGTTTCCAAAGAAAATACAAGTCAATGCTTGTATTGAAGCCTAGGAAGTATTTTTTTTTATCAAATACTAGATTATTTTTCACAAATTAATATTATTTTTGTCAATTTTTTAGAAATCAGTTTGAACTTATGAAAAACCTATGTTCCTTTTTAAACCTTTTCGGTTAAGTATTTTAAAGTAAGTATTTATAATGTGATCAGTGGTTTTCAAAATTTATCTGGGATATATATCATCCCAGTAGCTTCTCTGAAAAATTTCGTATTTTTATAAATTTGTTTGATATTTTTAAGCCACTGGTCAAACTTTTAAAGTTTGATTTTGGTTTTAGTCGTCAGCCCAAGCCAATTGGCACTGTAGCGACTCAAACCTTAGCAACATGGTTTAGACCCCACCGTGTTCCTTTAGAACCGACCCCGTCACGTTCGTAGGGCTTAGCCCAATCCTTTGCTTGCGAGCCGTCTGATTTCAAACGGACCGTCCTGATGCATTGGGCAGTTCGGACCATCCGAACTTTCCATGCAATCTACACCGTCCATTTCCAATCGAATGCGCCATCTTAATTGGTTAAAACCAAAGCGCGCCTCACCTCTGGACCGTTCGATTTCAATCGAACCATCCACGTTGATTGTGCCGTTCGGACCTTCCGAACGCGCCATGCAATCTGGGCCGTCCATTTTGAATCGGTCCGTTCGCGATTTTCATCGGGCCATGCCTTTTTCAACTGGAAAAGCCCAATGCGCACGAGCTGTTAGATTCAAAATCAACCACTAGGATCAACTGGGCCGTTCGGACTGTCCGAACGCACGTTGATTTTGGACCGCTGGATCTTGATCAGACCATCCTCATTGAGTGGGTCGTTCGGACCGTCCGAACCTCACGTTGATCTCAACCGTTGAATCCAAATCCAACGGCGCCACTTTTATTCATTTGAAACTCTTAAGCGCGCCCCTTTTCGTGACCGTTGGATTTCGATCGCATGGTTAATATGAGTTGGGCCGTTCGGACCATCCGAATGTCCCACTCAATCTAGGCCATTCATTTGCGATCGGATGATCAACATTCGTTTGAGCTCACCATTTGGTTTTGCCGTTGAGATTGACCGCTCGGGCCCGCAAGTCAGTGACTCAACTTCATCTTCTCCGTGCCATTTCACCAGCTCCGAGCACATCGACGTTGAGGTGGCGTTGCGTCGTGTTTTTACAGCATGCAACCGCCACTTGGCACCATTTTGCTACCATTGTCGCCACGCACAAGTTTTCCTTGTCTTCTCCCGCGAGGAAGCTTTAAAAACCCTCTTTTTCCTCTCGGCCAAATTGATGCCGCAGTGGTTTCTTCCTCATCTCCGACGTATCCTCTCTTTATTATACTTTTGTTCATCTCTTAATGCCTTGTTCATCCTGTTAATGGAAGCTCTTGGCATTGTTTGTAGATTGAGAAAGTGAGCTTGTCTGTTGGGTTGTCTAGAGCGCGCCCGGAGCGCCGCCGCTGTGGATTTTCTACGCTCCGGTGAGCTCCTGCATATCTTTTGCACATCAAATCATGTTCTAGGATATTCTGAGAAAAACCCCTCAATTAATTTCATCTTTGGTCAAGCAGGTTGGTTGAATTTCGAAAATCTCCTATTTCGGCCAAATTTGTCCTCTTTCGTCTCCAACTCCGGCAGGGTGGCCATTTCTCAATTCTTTCCTTTTTGAGCTTCTTTTTGACCTAAATGACCTAACCTGATCACTCACTCTTCGTTTCCTTGATCAAATCATCTTGTCGCCGCGGTTCTCTATATTGTCGTTTTCGGTCTTTTGTCGCCGTCGAGCTCTAGAGCTTCTCCAACCATCCTCTTAGCTCTAGTAGTTTCTTACTAGCTCCTAGTAGCTCAAGTGAGCGCTAGTTCACGCAATGTGCTTTCAAATCAGCAAAGTTCACGATCCCAGCTGCTTTGTTGTTGTCGGACAGCCCGACAACACTGTTAATCCCAACTGCTAAACCCTGCTAATCCCTGTCGTTTAGTTCTATGAATGTTAATCCGGTTTAATCCTTTACTAAAAATAGTTTTAAACATATGTAATTTGTTAATTAAACCTTTTGCACATCAATAACTTTGATCTGCATCGTTTCTGCATTTTGTCAGTTGGTATTTTTTTCTCGGTGTTTCATTGCTGTCATTCTTTTAGGTACTGATCTTACCGACGCGAGTGAGTATATTGCTGAGCAACCTGAGTGTGAACAAGTGGTTTATTACCAAGGCAAGCATCCTCTTGCACCATGTTGATCTCAGTTTTGATACTTTAGTATTTTGAAATGAAGTGATAACTGTGTGCATGCTATATTTTGAAGTATCAGTACTTTGTGAATTTAGTTAGTTATGTCCCAACCTTTGTGGATTACCTTTAATCTGTTCATATACTTAAGCTTAAGTTAGTATTCTTTTGTTAAAATACTTAGTCTTTTGTATGTGCTTAGCCAAGCAGTTTAGTAGGTCAGTAGTTTGGGTTGACAAGAATAACTTGTCGATTCTGGGAAAAACACTGATTCTTGTTTAGTTAAAATCTTATTTACCTGATTAGTTTCTTGAATTGAAGTTCAAAAGTTGTCTTTCTGAAACACTTTTAGATCTGGACAAGTGGTTGCTAGTGAGGGTGTGTTCGTGCACGAGATTTGGGAAATGTGGTAGTCTTGTCCATATCATTAAGGACTGAACTTTGACCTGTCAATTCAAGTACCTTATGTACTTCCATACACAGTGTGTGGGCGCTGGTTGGTTAAGTAAGGGGCTGATGTTATTGAGTTGTGGAACTGGTGGAGTGAGGACATTTGTGAAGCTCCTGTGTTCGTAGGGCTCCGATTTCAATTCTATAGGTGTGGGTGAGCACAAATTTATTTTTCAGTTCATTGAATCGACATTGCCCACACAACATGTGTGCCCCGGTTAGCAAGTTCTATCAGTAACTTGTACTAAGCGGGATTAGTCGCACATAGGTGATTCAACTCAATAATGCCAACTTGCTAAAAAAATACCGAGTCTTGGTTTACCCGGTCGACATACCTATGGTAGTGTGCTACTCTCCCGGGGGCTTACGGGCTAACCAAGTCGTGTGGGTAAAGGTGTACACCCCTGCAGGGTTAAAACTATTCGAATAGCCGTGTCCACGGTTACGGTCGACACTTGTTTTTATGGACACCAGAGTATAGACTTTGATATAAATTGTTGACTTTGGGTATGCTTGGTTCGGCATGAAGGATTATTCATGCTTGTTCAAGTCAAAGTGGACAATAACTCTTATTTGCTTTGTGTTCTGTTTAATTTCTCAATTACTTGTTGTTTTAGTCCAAACTTGTTTATAAAATTGCCTTAACAAAATTTGTAAGTGTAGAAGTAAAACTTGTTGCTTTATGCAAAACTAATGTCACTACAACCTTTCCTGTTGTCAGCCTTTTGCATATAAAAGTTCTAATCCTTTGGTTATGTTCTACTAAACACTTCTTTTAGTAGTTTTGTGTAAGTCTTGCGAGTACCTTTTGTACTCAAGTGCTTTAACCACTTGTTGTAGGTGAGGATGGTTATGTGTACGAAACATCCGTTAGTGCCGATCAGGGCGATGCTAACGAATGAAGCTATTTCTACCTCCACTCTGTTGCTTGAGGGTGTTAGGGCACACTTAGTGGTTCTTCTGCTGTTTATACTTTGTTTCCACTGCATAACTTTGGTTAGATGACCGATTGTGGTCACTTGTATCTTTTGAACCGAACCAGTCTTGTAAATATTTGTTATGTATATATGTTGTATACCTTGTATGACTGTGTACAATGTTGTAGAGGATATGTGCACATTAGTCTTGATCTTGGGAACTAATGTGAGACATATATCCGGGAACTTGGCATTGGGTTCATTCGTTGTTAACAATTATACTTTCGGGTGTAATCCTTAACTTGGAATGTATCCAATACCTAGGGTCCTCTGACGTTGTTATCGAGCCATCTTGTTGTGAGGTTAGAAATAGCACAGTCGTTAGTATTAGTAAATATGACGAGGATCTAATAATCCTCATTTTATCTTTTATCTATAATTCTTATTATAAGTAAATATGGCGTCATATGGTCCTGAGTATACCCTTAATTTTATAAGGGAGGAGCCTACTAGGTGGTCGTAAGTTATTCTCGACCACCCCTATAATCGTAATTCATGCTACGACTACCACATAGTCGTAAGTCTTGCTACGACTACCTTATAGTCGTAAGTTCTTCTACGACCGGGTCAACCACGACCACCTTATGATCAATTAAACCTCTGGGCGAGTGGGTCCAATTGATTAAGGAATTCAAGCGATCATCATCTGTTGTTATTCTCTGAAATAATAGCACGTAATGCTCCATTATCTCGATATATAGTTGTCGGCGTGGAGGAGTTAATACCGGTGATTATTGCCAACATCGTCCGTTCTGAGGATGTGATGGCGCCACTTCACCCGGAGGCGGCCACTCCTTCACGGACTATATAAAGGCGACAATCGAGAAGGAAGGAGAGATCGAATCGGGCTATCAGGAAGACAAGCACTATCATCTGTAATAGTCTTAGTTTTTCTCTCGATTGTTCGAATACACTCAATACCATACGCACACAGGAGTAGGGTTGTTATTCTCTCGGAGAAGGCTGAACACGTATGAAAATTCCGTGTCAATCTCTGCGTGATTTCATTCTAGGAGACCCCGAATCAAACAATCTTTACGTAAGATCGGTTCTAAAACACCGGCAGGTTGGCGCCCGACCGTGGGGATCTTCGGTAATCTCTTGTCAACATACTCTCTTTTTCCCAAATCTCATGCACTCATGGCGGAGAATGGAGCGAGAGAAGCTGGTTCGACTTGGCGGTCTGTGACGTCGACATGGATGCGGTTTCGATTCTGAGCGAGTATTGACTCATCCGATGGTACTGCTGCCTCCGGTGATCTTCCCGCAGATCCAGGAGACAATGCCACTGATGGAATTGAGGAGAGATCCATATCCCCCACAACAGTACGACCAAGAGAGGGATCTACCATCTCAAAGGACAAGGGTCAATCTGACCAGGACTACACCCAGGTGGACTCACAACACGACGAGAGTTTTTCCTCGAAGTGTCCGAGTTCCCCTAAGGCGGTCCGACTTGGTGAGGCAAGTTCTGGAAGCCACAATTCCAGGACTCCACCAGCATCTGGTGATCCTTTCTCTCCGAATGACTTCGGAGAGAGCGGGATCAAGCATGCTTTTCCTGCAAATTCGACCATCTCTCCATGAGTAACACACTGCCGACGGAGCAGTTATAACCCGAGTTCCCCTACGGAGGATTGCTCCAAGTCGCCGGATGGTGTCTCGACTACTCCTCAAGCGGGGAGGCCTCGGCGCAAGTGAGAATCATCAGCAGGAGGTCTTCGTCCTACCCTCGGATCAAGGTCATTCTCCTAGAGGCCGAGTGGGGCCTCCCGAAGATCACGCACTGCGCCCCCTCGTGGCAGTGGCAAGGGCACCACCGATGGCGGACACGACCAACACCTTCATGAATGCGAGGGAAATCCTCGACATTCTCGCACTCCATTGAGGCAGTCTCAAGAGTCCGACATGGAAGATCTTGAGGCTATTCGACGAAAGAAGATTGAAGCCCAGAAGAATTTGCCTGGGCGCATCCAATATCAATCAGAGGAAGCTCAAGAACTCCAGTACATCAATGACTTGCTCGAGAATCCAACTCGAGAGCTCGCCCGAGCGCCAGGATACGATCTCTTCGTCGAGGAGATCGCACAAAGGCTTCGGTCTACGATGGCAAGACTGGAAGCACCTCGCCAACGTCATTCAGGAAGTCGTAGCAATATGACTTCTTCAGCTACCAGTCGATCGAACATATCACCACGAAGGAATCGACGCAATAGTAAGTCGCATCGATCTCCTACTTGGAGAAATGTCTTTCGAACGACTGATGATCAACAAACCCCTAGGAGAGGTGATCGCTCACCATTCCGACATGGGAATCTGCAGCAGCAGATGAACTACGAGGAGTATTCCCCTCGTAGGACCGAGACCTATCATAGGTTGAGTCAACCTGTTACTGGGTATCGTCGAGTACGACCGCCTGATGATACCAATCCTTCTTTCCTGCAAAGGAGGCGTCAAGAAGTTATTACTGGATGTCGGGCATTCTCGCTTTGATCTCGAGTACATTCACCGCCACCTCGTTTTCGACCGGTGAACATGGAAAAGTTCGATGGCTCCCAAAATCCCATCAAATTCCTTCAAATCTACTACAACAATTTGTCCGGCGGCGGAGAGAGGAGAACATGTGATGGCAAATTACCTTCCAAGCTGTGCTTGAAGGGTGCGCTCGATCGTGGTTATTGAACCAACCACTCGAGTCGATCTATTCTTGGCAACACCTCTGCGACCTTCTCTTGGCAAATTTCCAAGGCACTTACAATGCATACAGGAAGGAGGGCGACTTACCTTTGGATGAGACGAGCGACAACGAGACCTTGCGCCAATTCATCAAGCGCTTTAGTCGGTTCGTAATTCAATTCGAAAGTTTCGATTCATCTGTCATCGAGGGCTTTCAAGCAAGGAGTCCGTAGTAGAAGGATAACGAAGATATTGCTTTAAATCCACCTACCCATTGTTGCGAACTCTTTGAGATGGTTGATCGATATACTCGCCTCTAAAGCGGCCGAGTGGAATAACACAATAGATCGAAGACAATACCTCTCGAGGCCAGGCGACATTGGTAAGAAGAAAGATAAGAAAGCTTAAAAAGTCCAAGAACAAAGGCGAAGGGTCAAAAACTCCAAGCCGGCGGTTCAAGGAAGTTTTGGTGTGAATGATAAAGAGCCACACACCTCCAAGCCGCACTCCGACCGAGGCAAAGGTAAGCGCCCGATTGAAAAAATGATAAGCCTAGGTGGTGTCCTTTCCATAAAAAGGAAGGACATGACCCCATAGCTCGCCGGGTCTTTCAGCGAAAGCTTGAAGACTACTACAGCGGACAAGGACCACTTCCCACTCTCGGCGGGTGGGACAAGCGAGTGGTCATAAGTCCTCGGATGCGAGGAGGAGATCCGTTCCAGATTCGCAACACACCGTCGAGCACATCTACGGGGATCATCGGCATATGAATCAAAATGGCAACAAAAGGCTGCTGAACGTGAGGTAAACTCCATAGATCCTCCTCTCGTCAATAAATTACCGAAGTGGTCGGAAGTAACCATCTCCTTTGAGAAGGGTGACTGCCCGATTCCTTCGACTCGACCAGGTCGGTATCCGATCGTGGTCGAACCCACCATCAACAATTGTCGGGTCAATCGAGTTTTGGTTGATGGTGGCAGCTCGTTAAACATTTTGTTTACGAGTGCCCTGGACGAGATGCAAGTACCCAGGACCAAGGTAAGACCGGTACGATACTCTTTCCATGGGATCGTACCGGGATCTTCAACCAAACCAATTGGCCAAGTTTCTCTTCCTTTAACATTTGGTTCACCAAGTAATTTCAGGACAGAGAAAATCTCCTTTGATGTGGTCGATTTCGATACGGCATATAACGCCATACTCGGACGACCAACTTTGGCAAAATTCCTAATGGCTACTCATTATGGATATCAATGTATTAAGATGCCAGGTCCCAAAGGAGTAATCACAATTCATTGTGACAAGAAGATGGCGCATACCTGCGACCATCGATCCCTCGAGATGGTTGGACAAATACCAACTCGAGAAGAAAGTTAGCCTTCGACCAGCAAGTCGAAGCCTAAAGCTACACCAAAGCCGAACGACAAGGTCAAAGAGGTTCCTCGGGCCTTGAGGGAGCCCTCGAAGGCTATTACGCATCGAGGATACATCCGACCCCAAGTAGGAAGGCGCCCTCATCACCTTCCTCTAAGCTACGCAGATGTCTTGGCGTGGCAAGCATCCGACATGCCGGAGTCCCGGGGAGGTGATCGAGCACGAGCTAGCTTCTACGGCGACAAAGTACCAGTAAAACAAAAATTACGGAGATTTGCCTGATCGGCGAGATGCTATCAAATCAGAATTGGATAAGCTACTTAAAGTAGGCTTTATAAGAGAGGTCAATCATCAAGAATGGTTGGCTAATCCTGTAATGGTTAGAAAGTCAAATGGCAAATGGCGTATGTGCGTAGACTTTACTGATCTTAATAAAGCTTGTCCAAAAGATGATTTTCCTTTACCTCGCATCGATCAGTTGGTTGATTCTACTGCAGGTTGTGAAATGTTAAGTTTTTTAGATGCATATTGCGGATACCACAGATTAATATGTGTCTAGGCGATGAAGAAAAGACGCATTTATAACACCATTTGGTATATTTTGCTATGTCAAAATGCCATTTGGTCTAAAAATGCGGCGCTTCTTTTCAACGCTTGATGCAAGCAACTTTTTCATCTCAATTAGGCCGAAATCTAGAGGCCTATGTTGATGATCTAGTCGTTAAAAGCATCAAGAGACTTAACCATATCACTGACCTACAAGAAACATTCGACAACCTCAAAAAACATCGCTTAAAACTCAATCCTGAGAAGTGTGTGTTCGGAATCTCTTCAGAAAAATTACTTGGATTCCTAGTATCTATACGAGGAATCGAAGCAAATCGAAAAGATAAAGGCCATTCTCCAAATCGCCCTCAACCACAAGGAAAGAAGTCGAGAAACTCCTTTGGGTGCATGGCGGCTTTAAGTCGTTTCATCGCATACGACTAGGAGAAAAGGACTACCTTTCTTTAAACTTCTAAGGAAACACGAAGGTTTTGAGTGGTCGAAAGAGGCAAACAACGCCTTTGAGGATGTCAAGAGGTACCTTACGAGTGCTCCTATTACGGTCTCTCGAGGCGGAAGAAGCGCTCTTAATTTACCTATTGCCATGCCACAGCGATAAGCGCTTGATACTAGTCGTAGAAGCGTGGCGCATACAACGACGGTTTACTACGTAAGTGAAGTTTTACGGGCCTAAGGAGCGTTACCCTCAGGTCCAAAAGCTTCTATATGCCCTCCTCATATCTTCGAGAAGCTGCGGCATTATTTTCAAAGCACAAAATAGTCAGTGTGCGTCTGAGTTTCCCTTGGGGCGATCCTCCGAATAGGAAGCAAGCGGGATGCATGGTAAAATGGTCGGTCGAACTTGGGGAGTTCGACATCCATTCGTGTCCGAACGGCCGTTAAATCCAGATCTTGGCGGACTTTGTCGCCGAATGGACAAATCTGAACTCGTTGGGATCCCGATCTGATTCCCGACCGATTGGGCGATGTACTGACGGGTCGCTTACTTTAAGTGGCTCGAGTGGGGTGGTCTGGTATCTCCTACCCGAGAGACCTTAAAGTATGCCATACAATTAAACTTTCGGGCCACTAACAGCGTGGCGAATCTGAAGGTTTGCTAGGCGGCATCTGAGCGTGAAAGCGCTCGATTCGCCGACTACTCGTGAGAAGAGACTCTCAACTAGTCGTGAATCAAGTCGAGAAAAGTACCGGTGCTCTAACCCAACAATGTCTCGGTACTTATTGGAAGTCGTAAGCTAGAAAAGCATTTTTAGGTTTGAGGCACAATTCATCCTCGAAAGGATAATTTCCTCATGAGACCGGCTTGCTCGAATAGCTTCTTCGATCTGTAGTACAAAAGGAGTCTTCTTGGAACAACTCAGAGCATCCATTTGGTCGACGAACGAGACACCTCCTATTGAGGCGACCTCTCTAGAATACGAGGATACGGATGGCGCCCATCTATGAGTATCTTGAAGGGTTACAGACACGAAGGCGATCTCGAGGCGGATCGATTATCGAAAAGCCAAAATGTATACTTTGGTTGAAGGAGTCCTCTATAAGCGAGGCACTCAAGGGCGCTCATGCGATGCATTCATGAGCGAAGGATTAACACTCCTTCACGACATACATGGTGGCATTTGTGGAAATCATGCTTCCTCTGAGCAGCTGGTCGGTAAGGCCTTTCGACAAGGTTTTCTTGCCAATGACCTTTACGATGCTAAAGAGTTGGTTAAAAAGTGTGTCCAATGCCAATTTCATATCGAGCAAATACACCAACCAGCTCGGGCATTACAAAGCGATACCTCTATCTTGGCCTTTTGCAACACAGGGTCTCGATATCCTAGGACCGTTCCCCAAAGCTCCAAGAGGTTTGAGTTCCTTTGTGGCTATTGATACATTCACAAAATGGATTGAAGCGAACTTGTGTTGGGATAACAGCAGGCGGCAAAGCGGTTTATGATGAGATCGTAATTACTCGATTTGGAGTCCGAGTCGAATAATTACGAGATAATGGTAAGCAATTTTCGGCGCAAAATTTCAGGAATTTTATGACGAGTTGAGTACCAAGTTATGTTATGCTACATGGCCCATCCCCAAAGTAATGGGGCAGCCCGAGCGTGCAACGGCCAAATAATGAGAGAATTGAGACCGAGTCTTGACCGGCTCATCAAGCGGCTTGGGGCTTGGGTACAAGAGTTACCCTCGATATTATGGGCGATTCGTACAACTACCGATCGGGCTATAGGTGAAACACCATTTTTACGGTCTTGAATGAAGCCATGCTTCCTCGGGCGAAGATCTGATCAAACAGTCGAAACTTTCAAAGACTCCAACCAGGAACAACTTCGCGGATGATATTAATCTACTCGAAGAAAGGAGAAACCAGGCCTTAATTCGTTCAGCAGTCTACCAACAAGCCCTGCGCAGATACTACGATCGTAAGGTCCAACCTCGCAGCCTTGCTGTAGGTGACTTGGTATTGAGGCTCTGCCAATCCAAGTCTAATCGGAACAAACTTTCTCCCAAGTGGGAAGGTCCTACACGATGGTCAAAGTTGCTCGGCCGAGGTGCAGACGATTGGCAATGGAAGACGGCCAGGTTCTCTCGAATTCTTGGAACATTGACCAATTACGCAAGTTTTATGTGTAACTAACCGTTCAGACAATAAAGGCTCAGGTTCTTTCTACCTCTATTGTCTTAATTTTGAGTAGTGCTTTCGTAATCTTTCGACTACATTCCAAACACCCAGTTGCCTTTACACTGGTCGAAAGGAAGGTAACATCATCTAGTCGAAGTCTCTCCTCTCTGCACGTGGTCTTGCCCACTAGAAGGAGCTTCCTAGTGTTTACTCGTTACTCACTTTTGCCATCAATACGAAGAGCTCGGGTTCTTTTCTGGTCGAAATATTTTTTGACAGCTAGCTCCTTTCACCTTAGTTTTTTTTTCTCAGTTATTTTGAAAAATATTCTAAGCAGAGTGCACTTTTTTAGATTTATTCAACTGACTTTGGTGTATTCGATTCGTCTCAACTAAGTCGGAGGAAGAAACACATCTAGTCGAAGTATCTCCTCTCGCATGTGGTTACGCCCACTAGAAGGAACTTCCTAGCATCGTTCGATTTCCTACTTTTGCTACGGGGCAGACTTATCGAGTCCTCCAAAGAAGAATAACGAATTTTTGAAGTCCTCTGGATGTTTGTTTAACTCAAGTTCTTTGTTCTCGATTTAATTAATCTAGTCGGAGATGGTAACATCACCTAGTCGAAGTCTTTCCTCTCTGCGTGGTCACCGCCCACTAGAAGGAACTTCCTAGTGTCGATTCGTTCCCACTTTTTTGACGATGCATGACGATCGTGATCAAAAACGCAAGTTAACCAAACCTCTCTTTTTTGAAACCCTTTTAACACTATTTACTTAGTTTGTCTAAACAAATTAAGCAAATAGTCGAGGGCTAGGATAAAGTTATTAATTTGACTTCAATTCTTAGTCTTTCATTCGTTAATTATCTTTTGAGTTACTAACTACTCGACAAGATGATTTGCAGGAAACAAGATGGATTATATAATACACCAACGAAAGCTTGTTTTTCACAAGTTTGTTACAAACTACTCTGAAGAGGGAGAGCCCAGTCGCATCTCCTCCGAAACCTTCCGGCCAACTGATTGCATTTCTCCATCAGACGATTTGCTTCTACCTCGAGGCGATCGAAGTAAACCGTTGGGTTGCACATTAAAATTTGGGGTCATGAGCTTTAAGTTTTGCCAATGCATAACTTCTGCAGATTCGACCGCCTCCTTTATCGACTCGGCTTGGTTGGCCTTGAGTGGTCACCAGTTCTTGCAAAGTCGACTTGTTTCCCAATAGTACTTATGTGAGCGACTATCGTATCATCTTGAGGAGCTTTTCCCTCGATCGTAGCTCACCAAGTACATTGTTGAGCGTGATATTGCCTTGAAGATTAATCTTCATCGCTTCCATCTCCTGTTGGAGTGCAGTCGAAGCCTCATGAGTCGTTTGTTTTCGACCACTTGCTTTGAAAAGAATAAAATGGTCAAGCAAAAGTAAACTCCTAGAGGAAGAAAACAAAAACAATCACGGTAAAAGAATTTCTTACCCACTAGTCGAGAATCCAACTTCTTGATTTCTTCATCATGGGAAGCAATGGTTTCAGCATGCCTCTTCTCCCATGATTTGATGTCCTCTGCATTTGCCTTAGCAATGCAGACGATCTTACTATAGATCAAGGTTTTATCCACGACTTGAGTTTGAGCCTTCCCGGTTCAAGGTCCATTTCTAAAAAAAAATGGGAGTAAGAAAAGGAAAGAACTTCGTAAAGAACCTGCAGTAAAAATTGCTTACGATAGTCGGGATTTTAACCTCGTAATTTCTTGATCTTTATCTTTGGAGATACGAGAAATCTCGTGAATAACCACAGTTTTATCTTTGACTTCATTCTGAAGTTTTCTCATATCATCTTCTTTTTCTAAAAGAAGCAACAATTAGGTAAAGATCAACAACATAAGTAGTCTTAAGTTCAGCACTTACTGTTTATCCTTTCCTGCGCTTTTTCAGTTGCAGAGTTGGCTTCTTTAAGCTTCCTCAAGATGAATTCTACTTTTTCCCATAGCTTTCTCGACTCCTCTTTTTCATAATCGAGCGAGTCGGCTAGGGTCTTTTCATCGCTATTTAACCTGTAAAGGTTAAAAGTGGACATGAACATTATTAAATTGGTCGTAAGTTCTTCTACAACCATTGATCCAATCGTAAGTTCTTTTACAACCATGGATCTAGTTGTAAGTTCTCCTACGACAAAGCATCTGGTCGTAAGCCTTTTACGACTAGTACCTAGTCGTGAGTTTTTCCACAACAAACCCCGTAAGTACTATATAAGTAGTCAAGTCGAAAACAACTACAAAAAAATAGTGACTTACCACCTCTCTGCCTGTTTGCAGAGTTCCTCTTTTTCCTGTCGTAGCTCTAGAAGTTGTCGGTGATATTCACCAACAATGGCAATTTGTTCTAGAGCTTTCTGCAAAAGGAAAGGCGAAGAAATAAGGAAGACCACATGTATAAGTATCATTAAATACTTACACTCATGGTTGATCGAGCAAATATCGAGTAAACCAGCTCTGGATTCTTCAGCTTGTCCACTCTCTCGATCTAATCCCACCAAACCTTCTCAAGACGCTCGTTATCAAAAGTGTCCCCTCTATTGGGAATGTCTTTGGGATGAGGGACTCGATGGCGAGATCTAAGCGAAGACCCCACTATGGGCAGGCCAAAGAAATCGAGCGAAGTTGAAGTATTCCTCATCCTCTCGATTATGAAATTGCAGTTTCTCTTTGGATACCGGGAAGGAGTGCGCAGCGATTTCCTTTCCCTTACGGTGGTCGGTACATCACCACCTTGGGCAGAGGCTTACGTGGTGGTTCCACGACCATTTCGAGAGTCGTGGTTTGTAACCTCAGTGGTAGTGGCTGCTACCTCAGTGGTTGTAGCCGCTACCTCAGTGGCCGTAGCTACGACCTAAGCGGTTGTGGTAACCACTTCAGGAACTACGACTTCTTCCACAACCCGGGTTGTGGACAATCCTTCGACCATTTCTGCTGACACCTCTCCAATTGCTAGAGAGGCGGCAATGGGCTTCTCGATAGAAGCCTCCTCGGGGGCTGAAGGAGTCGGGCTAAAACCAACAAAAGGAAAGCAAGTTAAATTGTGAAAAGCAAAAGGTAAATACTGTTCTTACACTTTAGCTCGTTTCACATACCTCTGCATCCTGGACTTGATCAGAAATTTAGGAGCTATCTTCTCGACGGAAGATTTCTTTGACTTCTTTTCTACGACCACGTCTGGTCGTGGCTCAAGTTGGAGAACAGGCTCGGCCACGACCACGTCTGGTCATGGATCTTGAACAGGGACCATCTCTCTGGTCTCCTAGCTTTCCGGAGGGCCGAGATCAGTCTCGACCACTCCAAGAGCAGCGCTACCCTCAACGGTAGGCTCGGCTGGATCCGCGTTGTCCTTCACAAAAGACATAAACTCCTTCTAGTTCTCCTTTTCTAGTTGCTTGACAAAACTGGGAGTGGCAGAAACTGTGAAAGTTGTCTTGTCATAATAAAAAGGTACCTTGGCCTTGTGCACTTTACGCCTAAGAGGGTCTTGACCTCCTCGGCCTCCTCATTGCAGTTGCTCGGCCTCGGCCTGCTGTAGCCGTGTCCTTGACCTTGCGGGCCTTGCGCCTAAGAGGTTCTTCGTCCTTCTCGGCTTCAGTTATTTCAACCTCGGCTTCTGTCGCAACCGTGCGTGTCGCAGACTTCGCAAAGGACCTGGTCGAAATGAAGGAACTTGAGCTTGGTCCTCCCTTGTCGGCAACTTTTGTAAGTTGACGCTTTTTAGTTGGAGGAGATGAGCCCTTGTCCTTTGCCATCCCTGCGCCGATGGTTATCAGTTCGACCTCTTCGTCGTCTGGCGGTTTCCATACCTACCTACAGAAGAAAAAGCAGAAGAAGAAGAATCAGCGACCGATCGTAAGATTTTCTCGATCGGTATCGAGTCGTAAGCTTTTCTACGACATCTCCTTGATCGTAAGATTTTCTACGATCACACCTAGTCGTAAGTTTTGTCTACGACTATGAAGTCCTAAGGAAAAAAATCAACTTTCGATTACCTTTAGGCGCTCCATCTTTTCCTCTGCGGATAAAACCGCAAGAATTTGACGAACCGTAACTCCAAGTGGCGGAGACCTCTCACAAATGAGTTTGACTCGAACGTCAATCTCTACCTGCGAAAGATCTAGGTAAACAAATAAAGATATTCATTAGACAATTCTTGAAGAAGACCAAACTGAGAGTTAAGTCGTAAAACTACTTACCCTCCTCATAGTCCCTGGTCGGGTCCCTTGGCCCCGTGTACCTCCACATAGGAGGTACTCGTTTCTTCAAAGGGCTAATTCGATGTGTGATGAAATCCTTCACCACATGCCATCCAGTTAAACCCCCCTCTTTCAAACCCTTGATGGCTTGAATGTATGGGGCAATTCAGCTGATATCCTGGGGAGTTGAATCCCATGAAGGCTTCTTTTCTAGAGCTTCCCTCAAAAGTAAAGTATTGTCTTACGAGGTGACTTTCCAGTAAAACCACCTCTTTCTCCATCCCGGCCACGAAGACCGAGTAAACATCTGAATATATTCCTTTGACTTCTCGTCTTGGAGCTTCAGACCACAACTTCCAGCAATCCCAGTTTGTCGAGCCATTCCATAGAAGTATTGAAAGAGCTCAAGGTCTGTTAGAATTCCCAGGTATGCCTCACACAAATACACGAATACACTTAGCATTGTGATGGAATGGGGACCAAGATTCACCAATTCCACCCCAAAGCACTCAGTATAAGTGTGAGAAAGGGTGAGCGAGCAATCGAAGGCCACACTCTGTCCTTTGGAAGACGGGGATTTGCTCATTCTCCCCCGACGGCCAATGCTGCTTATACGCCGCGAACCACTTCACGAGGATCTTCTCTGGAATCTTCCCGACGTCAACCAGAGCTTGAATCTTCACCGCATCCATCTCCGACTCGGCCCACTCGGAGACTCTCCCGGCCATTTCCCTCAGAAAAGGGAGATTTTTGTTTGAGTTGGTGGCGGAGAAGACAAGAACTCGATGAACAGTGCAACGATTTGGGGAAAAGTATAAATCTAAGTCTTACCCCCGGTAAGTATTTATAACCGCATACCTTGGGCCGGAGGCGCGGCATTCCAAAGGTTGCCACCACCTCGGGAACCGCTCCAACGGACAGACTAACGGGAGTCATTTGAAATTCCCTAACTTGTCCGTTCAAGAAAATCAGGTTTGCTTTTACACCTCAAGCGAAATTACTTCCTTGGTTAGATCTTTTGACCAAAGGAAATGTTAATCGGAAGGTTTTTCTTCCGATCACCATACTCGATCACCTCGTGATCGTAGGAGTGTTCTCGACTATTTGATAGTAAATAGCGATCTTCTTGACCAAGCATATTTTCGGTCAAAGTAGTACACAAATGTCGAATAGTTTTTCCTTCGACTATCTTTCTACGACCCTCTCGTGGCCGTAACACCATCTATAACTCCCTTACCAAGTAAGTTGCTTTCACTTGAAGCTGGGGGGCTAGATGACGAGGATCTAATAATCCTTATTTTATCTTTTATCTATAATTCTTATTATAAGTAAATATGGCGTCATATGGTCCTGAGTATACCCTTAATTTTATAAGGGAGGAGCCTACTAGGTGGTTGTAAGTTATTCTACGACCACCCCTATAGTAGTAATTCATGCTACGACTACCACATAGTCGTAAGTCTTGCTACGACTACCTTATGGTTGTAAGTTCTTCTACGACCAGGTCAGCCACGACCACCTTATGATCAATTAAACCTCTGAGGCAGTGGGTCCAATTGATTAAGGAATTCAAACGATCATCATCTGTTATTCTGCGAAATAATAGCACGTAATGCTCCATTATCTCGATATATAGGCTGTCGGCGTGGAGAGAGTTATCGCCCGATTATTACCGCCAACATCGCCGATTACGAGGATGTGATGGCGCCACTTCACGGAGAAAGCGGCCACTCCTTCACGGACTATATAAAAGCGACAATCGAGAAGGAAGGAGAGACCGAATCGGGCTATCGGGAAGACAAGCACTATCATCTGTAATAGTCTTAGTTTTTCTCACGATTGTTGTAATACACTCAATACCATACGCTACAGGAGTAGGGTTGTTATTCTCTCCGGAGAAGGCTGAACCTATATAAAATTCCGTGTCAATCTCTGCGTGATTTCATTCTAGGAGACCCCTGAATCAAACAATCTTTACGTAAGATCGGTTCTAAAACACCGGCGGTTAGGCGCCGACCGTGGGGATCTTCCGGTAATCTCTTGTCAACATACTCTCTTTTTCCCAAATCTCATGCACTCATGGTAGGAGAATGGAATGAGGAGAACTGGTTCGACTTGGCAGATTACACACTGCGTCGACATGGATGCGGTTTAGATTCTGAGCGAGTATTGACTCATCCGATGAATGCTTCGCCTCCCGTGATCTTCCCGAATCTAGGAGACAATGCCCGATGGAGTTGAAGAGATCCATATCCCCCACAACAGTGCGTCCAAGAGAGGGATCTACCCTCTCAAAGGACAAGGGTCAATCTGACCAGGACTACACCCAGGTGAACTCACAACCGAAGTGTCCGAGTCCCCCTAAGGCGGTCCGACTTGGTGAGGCAAGTTCTGGAAGCCACAATTCCAGGACTCCACCAGCATCTGGTGATCCTTTCTCTCCGAATGACTTCGGAGAGAGCGGGATCAAGCATGCTTTTCCTGCAAATTCGACAATCTCTCCGCAGTCACACTGCCGAGCGAGACGATTATAACCCGAGTTCCCCTACGGAGGATTGCTCCAAATCGCCGAGATGGTGTCTCGACTACTCCTCAAGCGGGGAGGCCTCGAGCGCAAGTGAGAATCATCAACGGGAGGTCTTCGTCCTACCCTCGGATCAAGGTCATTCTCCTAGAGACCGAGCTGGGGACGCTCCCTAAAGATCACGCACTGCGCCCCCTTGTGGCAGTGGCAAGGGCACCACCGATGGCGGACACGACCAACACCTTCATGAACGCGAGGGAAATCCTTGACATTCTCGCACTCCATTGAGGCAGTCTCAAGAGTCCAACATGGAAGATCTTGAGGCTATTCGACGAAAGAAGATTGAAGCCCAGAAGAATTTGCCTGGGCGCATCCAATATCAATCAGAGGAAGCTCAAGAACTCCAGTACATCAATGACTTGCTCGAGACTCCAACTCGAGAGCTCGCCCGAGCGCCAGGATACGATCTCTTCGTCAAGGAGATCACACAAAGGCTTCGGTCTACGATGGCAAGACTGGAAGCACCTCGCCAACGTCATTCAGGAAGTCGTAGCAATACGACTTCTTCAGCTACAAGTCGATCGAACATATCACCATGAAGGAATCGACGCAATAGTAAGTCGCATCGATCTCCTACTCGGAGAAATGTCTTTTGAACGACTGATGATCAACAAACCCCTAGGAGAGGTGATCGCTCACCATTCCGACATGGGAATCTGCAGCAGCAGATGAACTACGAGGTGTATTCCCCTCGTAGGACCAAGTCCTATCATAGGTTGGGTCAACCTGTTACTGGGTATCGTCGAGTACGACCGCCTGATGATATCAACCCTTCTTTCCTGCAAAGGAGGTGTCAAGAAGTTATTACTGGATGTCGGGTATTCTCGCTTTGATCTCCAGTACATTCATTGCCACCTCGTTTTTCGACCCGGTGAACATGGAAAAGTTCGATGGCTCCCAAAATCCCATCGAATTCATTCAAATCTACACAATTTGTCCGCGGCGGGAGGAGAGAACATGTGATGGCAAATTACCTTCCAAGCGTGGCAGAAGGGTGCGCTTTCGATCGTGGTTATTGAACCAACCACTCGAGTCGATCTATTCTTGGCAACACCTCTGCGACCTTCTCTTGGCGAATTTCAAGGCACTTACAATGCATACAGGAAGGAGGACGACTTGCACCGGATGAGACAGAACGACAACGAGACCTTGCGTCAATTCATCAAACGCTTTAGTCAGGTTCGTAATTCAATTCCGGAAGTTTCTGATTCATCTGTCATCAGGGCTTTCAAGCAAGGAGTCCGTAGTAGAAGGATAACAGAAGATATTGCTTTAAATCCACCTACCACTGTATGCACCTGATGATGTTTCGACTGAATATCTCCATGAATTCAACTTCCTTTCTCGGTATGCACCTGATGATGTTTCGACTGACCTTCATTGCCAAAACCGATTCTTGAATGGGTTGACTGAGGAGTTGCAGATGTCTTTAGTAGTTCATGATTTCAGAAACTTCCAGCATCTTGTCAACAAAGCCATCATAGTTGAAAGTAAGAGCAAGGCTTTGGATGAAGCACGTAAGCGGAAGAGGGCTGCACAGATTGCGGCTAGTGGTACTTCGCCGAGGCCGCGCATGTGGCAGCCTCAACCTCCTCGAGCTCCAGCTCCAGCTCCACCGAGGCCGCCAGTGTTTGCACCTCGTTCACCTCCACCACCTGGTCAGCCGAGAGCTGCTGGGAATCAGCCTTAGAATGTCAACAATGTCAGGCTTGGTGTTATCTGTTTTCACTGTGGTCGTCCTGGACATTATGCTAATAATTGTTTGGCAAGGCAACGTGGTTTGCCTCCTGTTTGGCCTTCTCCACCGCCCGTATGACCAGCACCACCTCAGAGGCTACCTGTCAAGGCTGATTCGGCTCAGGCCTGAGGTCATGTGAACCAGATTAGTGCAAAAGAGGCGACTGATGCACCTGACGTCGTTCTCGGTATGTTCCTTGTTAATTTTAGTCCAGCTACTATTTTATTTGATTCTGGAGCATCCCATTCTTTTGTTAGGAGTCGGTTTGCTGTTCAACATCAGTTAGACATGCATACACTCCAGCCACCCTTTCTTATTAAATCACCTGGATCGGTTTTTAGAACCAATCAGATCTGTCGTGACATCAACATAGAGATCCATGGGGGAAATTTTTTGGCAAATCTGATTGTGATAGATTCTAAAGGGTTGGATGTCATCTTGAGAATGGACTGGCTGTCCAAAAATCAGGGACAAATAAATTGTGCCCAACGATCCATTTCTGTGACAAATGAAAACGACATTCAAGTTGTTTTTCATTCCAAGATAGTCGATTCTCATCTTTGTGCTCTGAAAGTTGATACCACCCCTACCTTGGAGATGGTACCAGTAGTTTGTGAGTATCTGGATGTCTTTCCTGAAGACCTTCCAGGCATGCCCCCGGATCTGGAAGTGGAGTTCGTAATCGAACTTGTGCCCGGTACTGCTCCAATATCCAGAAGACCTTATCGGATGCCTCCCAATGAGCTGGTAGAGTTGAAGAAACAGCTTGGAGAATTGCTTGACAAAGATTTATCCAACTAAGCTCCTCACCTTGGGGATGTCCGGCCATCTTTGTCAAGAAGAAAAACAAGACTTTGCGGATGTGTATGGACTACCGTCCGTTAAATGAAGTCACTGTCAAAAACAAATATCCTCTTCCTCGCATTGATGATCTTTTTGACCAATTGACTGGGGCCCGAGTCTTTTCCAAGATTGATTTGCGTTCGGGATATCATCAGATCAAAGTCAGGGCTGAGGACATTCCTAAGACAACATTCTCTACTCGCTACGGTTTGTACGAGTATACTGTTATGTACTTTGGCTTAACAAATGCTCCAGCATACTTCATGAATCTCATGAATTCAGTATTCATGGATTACTTGGACAAGTTTGTTGTCGTGTTCATTGACGACATTCTCATTTACTCCAAGTCTGATGAAGAGCATGAACAACATTTGAGGCTTGTGTTGGAAACACTTCGTAAGCATCAGCTCTATGCAAAATTTAGCAAGTGTGAGTTCTGGCTCAAGAAAGTCAACTTTTTGGGGCATGTGTTATCTGAAGGTGGTATCACTGTTGATCTAAGTAAGGTACAAGATGTACTAGACTGGGGTTACCCAAAAGTGTTTCTGACATCCGAAGTTTTCTTGGACTTCGGGTTTTTACCGTAGGTTTATTGAAAATTTCTCAAAAATTGCAAGACCTTTGACTCAGCTTTTGAAGAAGGAGAAGAAGTTCGAATGGTCAGCCGAGTGTGAAGAAATTTTTTAGCTTTTGAGATAACTCCTAACCAAAGCTCCAGTTCTCACTCTACCAGATATTCATGAGAGCTTTGATATCTATTGCGATGCATCTCGCCATGGACTTGGTTGTGTTCTCATGCAGCAGGGCCGAGTTGTGTCATATGCATCCAGGTAGTTGAGGCCTCATGAAGTAAATTATCCTACTCATGACATGGAATTGGCATCCGTAGTCCACGCTCTGAAGATTTGGCGACATTACCTCATCGGTAATCGTTGCGAGATCTATACTGATCGTAAGAGCCTGAAGTACATATTCACTCAAGCTGATCTGAATATGAGACAAAGAAGATGGCTTGAACTGGTCAAGGACCACGATATGGGAGTTCATTATCACCCAGGCAAAGCCAATGTAGTGGCTGACGCATTGAGTAGAAAGTCGTAGTGCAACTGCTTATCGGTAACACCTCTTGCTAAAGGCTTGTGTGCCGAATTTCAGCGCCTAAGTCTTGAGATGGTTGAAGAAGGATTTCTCACTGCCTTAGAAGTGAAATCCACACTTGAGGATCAAATCCTTGAGGCTCACAATACCGATGCAGAAGTAGCCGAAATCAGGGAAAATTTGAAGGCAGGTAAAGCCAAGGAATTTTCTGAAGATACCCAAGGTATCATTCAGTACAACAACTGTTTAGTGGTACTCTCAGATCCCCAGTTGAGAGAGCTAATTCTTAAAGAGGCTCATAACTCCAAGTTTTCTATACATCCTGGGAGTACCAAGATGTACCAGGATTTGAAGAAGACATTCTGGTGGAGCCAAATGAAAAGGCAAATTGCACAGTATGTTGCTGAATGTGACATTTGCCAAAGGGTCAAAGCCGAACACTTGAAGCCAGCTGGTACCCTTCAACTGCTGCCTATTCTTGAGTGGAAATGGGAGAAAATCGGTATGGATTTTGTTACCGGTCTTCCAAGGACTCAGAGTGGGTCCGATGCCATTTGGGTAATCATTGATCGTCTGACAAAGGTTGCTCATTTTATTCCTGTCAAAACCACCTTCAATGGTCATAAGCTAGCAGAGCTATACACTTCCAGAATTGTTTGTCTCCACGGTGTACCAAATGTCATTGTCTCTGATCATGGCCCTCAGTTCACTTCCTACTTCTGGAGTTGTCTTCATCAAGCAATGGGGACTGAACTCTCTTTTAGCACTGCTTATCATCCTCAAACCAACAGTCAGACTGGGAGGGTGAATCAAGTGATGGAAGATCTTCTCAGAGCCTGTGTGCTATCATATAGCAAGAACTGGGAGAAGTGCTTGCCGTATGTGGAGTTTTCCTACAACAACAGCTACCAAGCAAGCATTCAAATGTCACCTTTTCAAGCATTGTATGGAAGAGCTTGTAGGACTCCGTCAAACTGGTCCAAGTCTGGAGAAATACCATTCTATGGTCCAGACTTGGTGGTGGAAGCCGAAGAGCAAGTTTGTTTGATCTGAGACCGACTGTGTACTGCACAATCTCGTTAGAAGAGCTATGCCGATCATCATCGCCGATAGTTAAGCTTTGAGGTAGATGACCATGTCTATCTTAAAGTATCACCTATGAGGGGCACTCATTGATTTCAGGTGAAAGGAAAGCTAGCACCTCGTTATATCGGACCTTTCTGAATCATTGCAAAACGAGGAGCTGTGACATATCAATTGGAGTTACCTGACTCTCTTTCAGCATTACATGATACATTTCATGTCTCTCAACTGAAGAAGTGTCTTTGTGTTCCTACCGAAGCCACTGCTTATGAGAGTCTTGACCTCCTACAAGATCTTTCCTACAAAGAGCAACCGGTGCGTATCCTCGATGAAATGGAACGCAGGACAAGAAACCGCACCGTCAAGTTCTTAAAAATCCAGTGGAGTAATCACACGGAGGAGGAAGCCACTTGGGAATGTGAAGATCTGATGAGGATTGAGCACCCCCACCTCTTTCATGATTGAAGTGCCTTCGAATCAAGAAAGGCAAGGTTAAACAAAGCAATGTAAAAGAAGATGTAATAACAACACCATGTTGTTCTTGATGATCTTTATTTTTCTATCTTTGAAGGAAATAAAGACAACAGATGTTGTTTATCTACCATTCTATCTTTGAAGGAAATCAAAACAACAGAAGTTGTGTTTCTAAAAAAGATCAGTTCAGCTTCATTCTATTCCAACTCCTGAACTACCTGGAATCTTGGGACGAGATTCTCTTAGCGGGGGGGTTTATAATGACCTCAAGTTAGTGAACAGTATTAGTATGCATTTCATATCATATTTGTCATTTTACAGCATGTACAGAAGCTGTTACTTTTTAAAACCTCAAATCCAAACCCTAATTTCAAACTAGTTTTGAAGCTTTCAAAGAAAATACAAGTCAATGCTTGTATTGAAGCCTGGGAAGTATTTTTATCAAATACTAGATTATTTTTCATAAATTAAAATTATTTTTGTCAAATTTTTAGAAATCAGTTTGGACTTATGAAAAACCTATGCTCCTTTTTAAACCTTTTCGGTTAAGTATTTTAAAGTAAGTATTTAGAATGTGATTAGTGGTTTTCAAAATTTATCTGGGATATATATCATCCCAGTAGCTTCTCTAAAAAATTTCGTATTTTTATAAATGTATTTGATATTTTTAAGCCACTGGTCAAACTTTTAAAGTTTGATTTTGGTTTTAGTCGTCAGCCCAAGCCAATTGGCACTGTAGCGACTCAAACCTTAGCAACATGGTTTAGACCTCACCGTGTTCCTTTAGAACCGACCCCATCACGTTCGTAGGGCTCAGCCCAATCCTTTGCTTGCGAGCTGTCTAATTTCAAATGGACTGTCCTAATGCATTGGGCAGTTCAGACCATTCGAACGTTCCATGCGATCTACACCGTCCATTTCCAATTGGATGCGCCATCTTAATTGGTTTAAACCAAAGCACGCCTCGCCTCTGGACCGTTTGATTTCAATCGAACCATCCACGTTGATTGTGCCGTTCGGACCTTCCGTACGCGCCATGCAATCTGGGCCGTCCATTTTGAATTGGACTGTCCGTGATTTTCATCGGGTCTTGCCTTTTTCAATTGGAAAAGCCCAACGCGGGCAAGCCGTTAGATTCAAACTCAACCTCTAGGATCAATTGGGCCGCTCGGACCGTCCGAACGCGCTTTGATTTTGGACCGTTGGATCTTGATCGGACCGTCCTTATTGAGTGGGCCGTTCGGACTGTCCGAACCTCACGTTGATCTCAACCGTTGAATCCAGATCCAACGACGCCACTTTTATTCGTTTGAAACTCTTAAGCGCGCCCCTTTTCGTGACGGTTGGATTTTGATCGCATGGTTAATATGAGTTGGGCCGTTCGGACCATTTGAATGTCCCACTCAATCTAGGCCATTCGTTTGCGATCGGACAATCAACATTCGTTTGAGCTCACCGTTTGGTTTTGCCGTTGAGACTGACTGCTCAGGCCCACAAGTCAGTGACTCAAGTTCGTCTTCTCCGCGCCATTTCGCCAGCTCTGAGCACATCGACTTTGAGGTGGCGTTGCTCGCGTTTTCACAGCATGCAACCACCACTTGGCACCATTTTGCTGCCATTGTTGCCACGCACAAGTTTTCCTTGTCTTCTCTGGCGAGGAAGCTATAAAAACCCTCTTTTTCCTTCTCGGCCAAATTGATGCCGTAGTGGTTTCTTCCTCATCTCCGGCGTATCCTCTTTTTCTTATACTTTTGTTCATCTCTTAATGCCTTGTTCATCCTGTTAATGGAAGCTCTTGGCATTGTTTGTAGATTGAGAACGCGACCTTGTCTGTTGGGTTGTCTAGAGCGCGCCTGGAGCGCCGCTGCTGTGGATTTTCTTCGCTCTAGTGAGCTCTTGCATATCTTTTGTGCGTCACATCATGTTCTAGGATATTCTGAGCAAAACCCCTCAATTAATTTCATCTTTGGTCAAGCAGGTTGGTTGAATTTCGAAAATCTCCTATTTTGGCCAAATTTGTCCCCTTTCATCTCCAACTCCGACAGGGTGGGCCATTTCTCAATTCCTTCCTTTATGAGCTTCTTTTTGACCTAAATGACCTAACCCGATCACTCACTCTTCGTTTCCTTGCTCAGATCATCTTGTCGCCATGGTTTTCTATATTGTCGTTTTCGGTCTTTTGTCGCCGTCGAGCTCTAGAGCTTCTCTAACCATCCTCTCAGCTCAGGTAGTTTCTTACTAGCTCCTAGTAGCTCAAGTGAGCACTAGTTCACACAATGTGCTTTCAAATTGACAAAGTTCACGATCCCAGCTGCTCTGTTGTTGTCGGACAGCCCAACAACATTGTAGCAGAGCATTAGCTGCTAATCCCTATTGTTTAGTTCTAGTGAATGTTAATCTGGTTTAATCCTTTACTAAAAATAGTTTTCACCGTAAGTATTTTGTTAATTAAACCTTTGCACATCAATAACTTTGATCTGTCAATTCTGGGAAAAACACTGATTCTTGTTTTGTTAAAATCTTATTTACCTAATCAGTTTCTTGAACTGAAGTTTAAAAGTTGTCTTTCTAAAACACTTTTAGATCTGGACAAGTGGTTGCTAGTGAGGTTGCCTTCGTGCACGAGATTTGGGAAATGTGGTAGTCTTGTCCGGATCATTAAGGACCGAACTTTGACCTGTCAATTCAAGTACCTTATGTACTTCCATACGCGGTGCATGGGCGCTGCTTGGTTAAGTAAGGGGCTGATGTTATTGAGTTGTGGAACTGGTGGAGTGAGGACATTTGTGAAGTTCACGTGTTCGTAGCGCTCCGATTTCAATTCTATATGTGCGGGTGAGTACAATTTTATTTTTCAGTTCATTGAATCAGCATTCCCGACACAACATGTGTGCGCCAGTTAGCAAGTTCTATCAGTAGCTTGTACTAAGTGGGATTAGTCGCACATGGGTGATTCAACTCAATAATGTCAACTTGCTGAAAAATACCGAGTCTTGGTTTACCCGGTTGGCATACCTATGGTAGTGTGCTACTCTCCCGGGGCTTACAGGCTGGCCAAGTCATGTGGGTAAAGGTGTACACCCCTGCAGGGTTAAAACTATTCGAATAGCCGTGTCCACGGTTACGAACGACACTTGTTTTGATGGACACCAGAGTATAGACTTTGATATAAATTGTTGACTTTGGGTATGCTTGGTTCGGCATGAAGGATTATTCATGCTTGTTCAAGTCAAAGTGGATAGCCAGTTTGATTTGCTTTGTGTTCTGTTTAATTTCTCAATTACTTGCTGTTTTAGTCCAAACTTGTTTATAAAATTGCCTTAACAAAATTTGTAAGTGTAGAAGTAAAACTTGTTGCTTTATGCAAAACTAATGTCACTACAACCTTTCTAGTTGTCAGCCTTATGCATATAAAAGTTCTAATCCTTTGGTTAGGTTCTACTAAACACTTCTTTTAGTAGTTTTGTGTAAGTCTTGTGAGTACCTTTTGTACTCAGGTGCTTTAACCACTTGTTGTAGGTGAGGACGGTTATGTGTACGAAACATCCGTTAGTGCCGATCAGGGCGACGCTAATGAATGAAGCTATTTCTACCTCCACTCTGTTGCCTGAGGGTGTTAGGGCACACTTGGTGGTTCTTTTGCTATTTATACTTTGTTTCCACTGCACAACTTTGGTTAGATGACTGGCTGTGGTCACTTGTATCTTTTGAACCGAGCTAGTCTTGTAAAGATTTGTTATGTATATATGTTGTATACCTTGTATGACTGTGTACAATGTTGTAAAGGATATGTGCTCATTAGTTTTGATCTTGGGAACTAATGTGAGACACATATCCGGGAACCTAACATTGGGTTCATTCCTTGTTAACAATTGTACTCAAAGTTGGATTTTGTTTTTCTTTTCAAAATGTTTTATAAAACAATTTATGACATGGATGGGTGTCCGTGGAAAAAATTGTGAGTTGAAGCCTCGGGTTGGTGCCCATGTTTAAGTTAGTGTTAGGTTGGTGGCTACACTAGCTTTATTAATTCAGTTAAAACTCAATTTTAGATATTGCAAAATTTGAGCTTTTGAACTTAGTTATTGTATTTAGAAATGTCAAATATTGCTTTTGCACAAATAACCCTATAAGCCTTCCTTTGATAATATCCATGCATGTATTAACTCAGTTATGGGTATAACTTGTGGAGTACATTAGTAGATAAATAATTATTAGTTGCTCGTAGAGGCACATATATATGTGATTGGATTTGTAGATGTCATACACGACTAGTTCAGTGATATGGATATGAGTTGATCGATTAGCGTTGGTTGTGCAATTAAATTATAAAGCTCAGTAGGTGTCAGTTATTTAAATAAACCTCGATTGGTGGAAATTTTAGTGTAGGCAATTATGATTTGCCGAGGAGAGACTAGTAGAGCTAGATAGTTAGTATTAGCTTAAATAGTCTAGTGAAGAATAATTGATGGATTTAGTCATGGTCATATGCCCATAACTTGGTGGATTTTGTACAATTACCAGATGGATTGTATAGATGGAAGTTCATGAGTCTGTGATGAACTATGTTGTCCCGATCTTTCGATGAGAGAGGTAAATTCCGATTGGACGATGGTCAACTCTCACGATCTAGGCTAGGAACGTAGCACGCACGAACCAAGCAATTGCTGAACTAACCACCAAGTCGTTATCAACCGTGCCAAAGACCTGGTTGACCTGATCACGAGGATCAATTCCTACAAGCAATCGAAGAACAAGAAAGAGGTAAAAAGCAATCTGAATTGCAAATATATGATTGATTTCAAAAAGGTGGGATTCCGCATAGGTTTTTTACGGTTGGTCTAGTTGACACAAGCGAAGAACAAGAATTTTCACAATGGAGAAACTAATCAAACGGAATCCACCAAACCCTAAGGGTGGTGGCCACTATGTATAGGAAGAAGAGGAGAAGGGAGGGCTGGTGGTACTGTTCATGCATGAATAGTAACCACATGAACAGTATGGGTTGCCTAGGGTTACAAGGCCCAAGTGGACTCAGAAACAACATCAGATTGTTTTGACGATTGCGGCACACACAGAAGGAATTTGTAGGTGGGGGTTAGATCCATTGGAAAGAGGACGATATAAGATTTCCATCAAGTACTCATGGACCTCTAATGGACTCCGTATGTGAACGTTATGCACGTTTGAAGTCGGTGCTGTCTCTGGAGGCCGAATTGGATTGCACATGCTTCCCTTCATGATCAGCTCCTAAGTTTCTGATTAAAAGAACATCACATGCATTAGGTAGCAGCATATTCTTATTAGAAACAAAATGTACTCCAAGAAACGAAGTTACCTGATAGTTCAATTGACGTGCACGAGCTCTGGTGATTAGACCTTGCAAGTTCGTAGGTTCAGATCTATTAGGATTGTTGGGCGTATGCATGGAATTGATGTCCTCATCATCCTCCCCTTCTTGCATTTGAGTTGTCCTCGACTCAAGCTCATCTTCTTCACCCAAATATGGCTTCAAATCTGCAATGTTAAATGTGGGACTAACCCCGAACTCTGCAGGCAGATCAAGTTTATATGCATTATCATTAATCTTAGTTAACACCTTGAATGGACCATCAGCTCTAGGCATCAACTTAGACTTAATTTCTCAATTCAGGAAATCTATCTTTGCGCAAATGTAACCATACGAGATCACCAGGTTCAAAAGTTAAACTCTTTCTGCCTTGACTACCAGTAACCTTATACTTAGCATTCATGCGCTCTATGTTTTCTTTAGTAGTTTCATGCAGTTTAAGGACAAATTCAGCATACTTCTTAGCATCGAAATGTACTTTTTCAGAAGTAGGAATAGGCGATAAATCAAGAGGAGCATGAGGATTAAAGCCATATACTACCTAAAAAGGGCTCATCTTTGTGGTAGAATGCAGCGATCTGTTGTAAGCAAACTCTAGATGAGGTAGACATTCTTTCCACATCTTCAAGTTCTTCTTCAAAACAGCCTTCAACATAGTTGATAATGCGCGGTTGACAACTTCAGTTTGTCCATCCATTTGGGGGTGACAAGTAGTAGAAAACAATAGCTTGGTCCCCAATTTCGCCCAAAGGGTGCGCCAAAAGTGACTCAAAAACGTCGCATCCCGATTGGAAACAATGGTATTGGGCACTCCATGTAGTCGAACGATCTCTCTGAAAAACAAATCAGCAACATTTGTAGCATCATCGCTCTGATACCACCTAATGAGACAATGGTTGTCCTGATCTTCCGATAGGATGATAACTTCGATTTGGAGGAGAACGACTTTGATGATGCAGTCTTCTAACCGGTCACGACTAGAACACCAAGCAATCGCTAAACCACACTCCGAGTCGTTATCAACCGTGCCAAAAACACGGTTGACCTGACCACGAAGGTCTATTCCTGCATGCAATCGAAGAACACGCAAGAACAAGATAATAAGCAATCTAAAATTGCAAATAGGATTGAAATATTTAATAAGGTGGGATTCCGAAGCGATATTCAGGGTTGGCCTAGTCAACATAAGCCAATACACGAAGTTGTAATGTAGCTAACTTTTAACTTAACGAAATCCAAGAAAACTAGAGGGGTGCGGCCTCCTTAAATAGGGGAGGGGGAGCCGCACATAGCTAAGAAAATAGGGGTTGGGCTGTATGTGAATAGTGATGCGTGAACTGTATGGGCTGCCTAGGGTCGCGCCTTCCCTTGGGCCCAATTATTACAAAGCCCAATTTGGCCCTAACAGGTGACACATCACCTTCTTTTGATGATTGCAGTGCGTATATGTAGGACCGGAAAGGCGACTAGAGGGGGGGGGTGAATAGACGCTTTTTTTTATCTCAATTGAAACCACTAGATTAGATGCACTGCCCCCAAAGCACTAAAGAAATAAAAACATCATCTGCTCAGAGGCAATCCATTCACACCAGAGAAGAAGCTATAAGCTGAAAATAATCTGTAACTAAAGATCCCCAATCTTGTACACGTCCTGAAAGGGAAGACACAGGGCCACAGGGACGGTACCAATACCACCAATCAGATCAGACAAGCCAGTTCACAATAACCTTGAGCAAGACAATAAAAAGAACAGCAGCTCAACACAGGCCGCAGCCGCTCACGCATGTTTCTCAGGAGGACAAGCCGCTGCAGGGTTCTCTGGTTTTTGTGAACGCTCCTGCAGGCGCTGCACCAAGCGAATGCAGCCAGTTGGGCTCAGCAAATAAAAAACTAAAAACAGCAGAGGCTAAGAAATTAAAAAACCACAAGATTCCAGGCCGATGCAAAGAAATCTGCTAGCGCTACAAGGTGCAGTCAAGAGCTATAATTTTTTTTCTCGGGGAACACAGCCCACTGCTCCAGACTTCGGATTTTTCAAGGCAGCACAGGCCTTTGAAATAACGGGTGAACAAGCCAAAGAAAAACAGAACTTAAAGCAAGAACAGTGGCTGCCGCCACAAGCACGCGCAGCAAGAAATAGAAGATGGACTCAGGCGCATCAGCTGCATCAAAGAAGGAGCCACCACGGGTTGGCCGCCGCTACACTCGGCTTCAGAAATTTACACGCGTAGCAACAAGAAAGAAGCCGGTCGACCAAACTACAGGCGAATCAATGATTTCAGCTGAGATAAAAAAACTAGAGCAGCACTCGAGCAGTTAAAGACCGAAAGAAATGTCAGATCTTTGAAGGCAATAAAATAAATCAAACCACACACGCACAGGAAACTAGATTTCACCCTCTGAGACATCAAATCACTGGGACTCAAAAACGAAGCAGCCAACCGCCAGAACTTGCAATTAAAAAACGATGGGAAACACATCAACTGCTGGCCAACAAAAAATGCAACCTTAGTCACATCAAGATGACAGGAGTAATAATCTAATCCAGTACTCGCATCTTTGAGGCAAACGAAACAAAAATAAACAAAACTTAAACAGTAAACTGCCTTTTTTTTCACCGGCGCCGCAACAAGAGAAAGTCATCAATTCTACAGGCTTACAGGCGCAGGCGCTGCCAGGGTTTCATTTTCTCAGAGCAGCGGCCGCCGCCCAAACTTGGATCTCATTTTCTCTGGGTTTTTGCGGACGCGCCGCCACAGATTACTTTTGTATTCTCCAGCAGCAACCCTAAGATGTCCCATCCTAGCCCTTTTTATATGACAGCCACAAGCTCTAAAAATAACCTAATGGGCTCTCTTAAGGCCCAACAATTTCAGAACACATGCGCACGCAATTTAAAGCGTCGTCTTCAATTCTTTTGACTTAAACCACTTCCTGACGCATCGTCTTGCGCCACGTGTAGTTTGATCCAGTGGCTCTCATCGTGTCGGCAAGTCTCTCCCATCCGGTTCCCACCGGACCACCTTGGCACTTGCACCGACCCCCGCACCGCTTGATCAACCAGTCGCACCGAACCGCCCGTTCGGTCATCCTCGTCCATTCTGCGCCATGCTTGAGTCACCTGACCTCACCCGGCATCCTTGATCGTTCTGGACCTCAGCTCTCCAAGCTTAGTCCCGATCCTCCTCGCCGTTGACCATCATTGACGCAAGCCACACGCGACAATAGACAAGCAAACACGAATCCGGGAACAAGTTCTTCACAACTTGACCCACGTTAGCTCAAAACATGCATCATGCAACACATATGCACTATAGCCTATGAACTCAATCTATCCCAAAGCCAAAATCCCAAAATGGCTAAAGATCAGCCTTTTAACTTTGCCGAAAACGCGTGAAACTCCAAACCAAAAGCAACATTGCCAATTGTTTCATCATCCTAAGATCATGGGCATATCCCTATGATATCCACAATCTCCCCCTTGATGAACACATTGGCAATTTCTCAGAAAATGTAGTTTTATAGTTTGAAAAGTAAAATACTTGAAGTTTTCGCGCAAAGGCACAACTTGGTCCAAATGCAAGAAAAAGCAAAGAAAATGACCAAGCTGGCTTCAGAATAGCATAAGCAAGTGAGATAAGGCAAAAGAAAGCACAAAAGCTTCCATTTCCAAAGAACCGACAAAATCTCACTTAAGGTCCATATGAAAGAACAATTGTTCTATTTGACCTTTGATCATTGAGATGAAAAGCTCTAAAACAACATTTTTGACCAATCTTTCTCCCCCTTTGACAATGGATTCATCAAGCATGGAAGAAAATAGAGCATGAAAGTAATGGAATGGCTGCAATTTTTGTAATTTTTCATTTTTCATTTTTTTTGTTTTGTTTTGTTTTTAGCTTGAGCAAAAGGAGCCATGAAGATTATCCATGAAGACTGTACAAGTATTACACCAAGCCATATTATGTGAAGACACTATGTTCAATCATGGCAAAACATGTATAGCAAAGCTAAGGCCAAAATAGCAATAATCTGAGATTAAATGAATTGACAACATGACAAGGTGCTCAAGATCATAGTTTAACTAAAGGTATCCAAAAATGAGTCAGGTCATATCTATAAGCTAGATTGAGCCAGAGCCTAGAAAAAGAGTCAAGTTTGAGCATTCAGATTTGAAATAATTTGATCAAGCATTTAGAATTTAGCACATTGAGCACTTTGCTGAAAATGATTGGTTTTATCTTAGTAAAGCAAGTCCTAGACTAGGAGCCATCCACAACTACTTTCTAAGCTTCAACCAATTGCCAATTTGTTTCCTTAGCATTGTGCTAGATCTCAAGCCTCACTGCGACCATCCCAAGCAACAAAAGCTTAAGAGAGTAGTCTGGGTCATCCAAAACTCCCCCTGAGTTCATGCCTAGTGCAATGGCAAGCCGTCTCATGAGAAGGAATTGGTGAGATCAATTTTTTCGCACAGAAAAAGCTCATTTTTCATTTGCTTGACTTAAGAATTATCATAGCTCAAATTAAAACTCAAAATAAGTTCAAGACTCAATTAAGCCTATATGACATGGCATGAATCATGAGAGGATCACTAAAGCAAAACTAGTCACAAAATCCAACAAGTCATATTATGATTCAGTTTGCTCACAGATAATAAAGCTAGCATGGCAAAAGCTAAGCTATACATAAAAAGCCATAAAAGAAGTATAGCAAACTAGCACAAGACACGGCAGGGTATAAAGTATGAAATCATGTCATACATGGATAATAATCAATGCTCCACAAGGTTATATTACAATGCAAGTTGCTGAATTGTAAAAAGCATTATGATACAAATGAGTGCAAAAAGAACAAACTCCCCCTCAAACCAGGCCAAGAGGACTAACAACCCCCAACTCTCCCTGCAAGGAAGCAAAACGAGAAGAATCAAGAGCCTTAGTGAAGATATCCGCAACCTGCTGCTCAGACTCAACAAAGTGAAGCACAACATCACCTTTCTCAACATGGTCTCTAAGGAAATGATATCTAACGACAATGTGCTTAGTCCTAGAATGTTGCACTGGGTTTTTAGCAATATTAATGGCACTAGTGTTGTCACAGAAAAGAGGAACACTACCCAAAGACAACCCATAGTCCCGAAGAGTAGATAAGATCCAGAGAACCTGAGAGCAACTACTGGCTGCAACTACATACTCGGCCTCTGCGGAAGGTACGTGCAATGTAAGACTGTTTCCTAGATGACCAAGAGATAAGAGATGTGCCTAAGAAATGACAAGTGCCAGAAGTACTCTTCCTATCCACTCTACACCCAGCAAAATCAGCATCAGAAAATGCTCGAATAGAGAGAGTAGAAGAAGAAGAATACCAAAGTCCAAAGTCAAGAGTGCCCTGAAGATACCTGAAGATGCGACGCACTGCTTGACGATGAGAAGCACGAGGGGAAGCCTGAAATCGAGCGCATAGACACACAACAAATTGTATGTCCGGCCTCGACGCTGTGAGGTAGAGGAGGGAGCCAATCATGCTGCGGTACTCCTTCTGGTCCACAGGTTCTCCATCCTCATCTGGGTCCAGCATGGTGGTCGTGGCAATGGGAGTAGACATTGGTCTACTGCTTCCCATGTCGAAGCGACGAAGAAGGTCCTTTGTGTACTTACTTTGATGAATGAAGGTGCCTTCTTTCAGTTGCTTGACTTGAAGACCAAGGAAGAAGGTCAATTCGCCCATCATGCTCATCTCGAACTCCCTGCTCATAGAATCTGAAAATCTAGACACCAAAGCATGAGAAGAACCACCGAATATAATGTCATCCACATAAATCTGAACCATCAAAAAGTCATTGCCATGCCTGAGAGTGAACAAAGTTTTATCAACCATTCCCATTTTAAAATCATTTTGAGCAAGAAACTCTTAAGCCTATCATACCAAGCTCTAGGAGCTTGCTTCAATCCATACAAGGCTTTGGAAAGTTTAAAAACATGGTTTGGGAACTTGGGATTTTCAAAACCAGGTGGTTGCTTGACATAGACCTCTTCTTCTATGAAGCCATTCAGAAAAGCACTTTTGACATCCATTTGAAATAGCTTGAAGCCCTTGGATGCATAAATGCTAGCAAAATGCGAATGGCTTCCAATCTAGCTATAGAGCAACGGTCTCCTCAAAGTCTAAGCCCTCTACAGGAATACCCTTGAGCTACAAGTCTAGCCTTATTGCGAACTACCAACCCATCTTCACTTTGCTTATTTTTGAAAACCCATTTTGTTCCAATTACATTATGATTAGGTGGAGGTTCAACTAAGGTCCAAACTTTGTTCCTTTCAAAAGTTTCAAGTTCTTCATGCATGGCATTGACCCAAGAGGCATCAGAAAGAGCATGGGTGACATCTCAGGGTTCAAAAGAAGCAACAAAAGTAGAATGTGCATGGGAATCAGGAGAAATGAACCTGGAGCGAGTGACTCGCTCATGAAGATCCCCAATCATCTGCTCAGGCTGTCGTTGAATGCGAAGAGGAGCTCCTGGTGTTGAAGTGGCCTCTACCTCATGGGCTGTGGAGGTAGGAGCAGAGCCACTCTGATCGTCAGTGAAGGTAGGACGAGGTTGCTCATCTGAAGCTGGTGTAGTGGAAGCAGGCTCTCCAACCAAGTCAAAAGGGACTTGAGGATGGATTGGGTCCTCATCCTCAGAGTCATCATCGACAAAGATGCTCTCAGAAACCTGTGTACCTGCATCATCGGGTCTAGTACCAGGACTAGCCTCATCAAAAGTGACTTCGCAAGTCTCAACAACTTTGTTAGTGTCAAAATTAAATACACGATAGCCACGAGAATGAGCAGGATATCCAAGAAATATACCATCAGAACATCTAGATTCAAATTTATCAAGGTTGCCATGTTTAAGAATGAAGCATTTGCAACCAAAAATCTTGAAATGAGACACTTTAGGCTTATGACCAAATCTGAGCTCATAAGAAGTCTTACCAATTACAGATCTCAAGAAAACCCTATTAGATATATAACATGCAGTAGAGATCGCCTCAGCCCAAAACCTCCTAGGTGTGGAATGCTCATCTAGCATGGTCCTCGCCATCTCTACAAGGGTCCTGTTCTTCCTCTCCACTACTCCATTCTGCTGGGGAACTCTAGGTGATGAAAACTGATGCTCTAGCCCCTATCGTAGCGTAAAGTGGCAAAGGAAGAATTCTTGAATTCTGTCCCATTGTCACTCCTAATGGCTCTCAACGCTCTAGGAAGCTCAACAGCAAGTCTAAGGACCATCTCTCTAAAAAAGCCAAATGCCTCGTCCTTAGAAACCAGAAAATAAACCCATGAATACCTGGAGTAATCATCCACAACCACAAGCACATACCATTTCCCACCGGCTGACTGAACTCTAGAAGGACCAACAGTGTCTAAGTGCAGGAGCTGACCAGGTCCATCTGTCATTACTAAGGTAAGAGGTGGATGAGAAGCGAGAACCATCTTACCATATCTACTGTGGTGAGCAAACAAGGTCTCTAATGACCTTCATCCTAGGTAAACCTCTAATCAAATCCTTGCTACTGACTCTAGTCAAGTGATCGAAGCCTATGTGTCCAAGCCTCACGATGCCACAAAACTAGATCATGGGAATCGAAGCAACAAGACACCTAGGGCTAGAAGCGAGAAGAGATCTGAGAAATTAGCACAAAAGATCCTCTCAAACCTGGATATCTCAAAGACAAGCTCACCAGAGGAATCTAAAACCCTGCACTCACCACTCTTAAATCTCACCTCTAGACCCTCATCAAGCGGTGAAAGCGAAGCGATTATACCTCGGCTTACTTACCAAAGCGGCGTCCTTGAGCATGAACTTGTTGTTGACGCCTTTGTGCCCTTGGTCATCACGGTCCGGTAGAAGCATCCCCAAATGTGATCAATTCATTCTTTGGATGCACGTGTGAGAGGAGAACCATCTAGAATCTCCAGTTATGTGTCGAGAACATCCGGAGTCAACAAGCCATATGTCCTCCTTCCTCGCACGACGGACCTACAAGGCACAAACAGGAAACATCTGTGCCTCAGTACTGGGGTTAGTGATAAAAGACTTGGGAATCCAGTACTGAGTCACACGATGCTTGGGCAAAACAGTAGAAACAACAGTAAAATGGTTAGGAGCAAAATCATAAGAATGCACACGAGAACCACCTAGACCTCTCCGAATCGACCTACCAAAAGGTCGGTACTCCCCCTGTCTAGATGCTACCCGTGGTCTCTCCTCATGATGTCCTAACCCAAAGCGCTGCCTCGAACCACCAAAGGAGTCAAAGAAGTCCTCTACGAACCTAGGCCTATGTCTAGCAGGAAAAACAGGCTGCCTGGCTCTAGAGACTACAGCAGGTGAAGGGACTCCTCTAATGGTTCTCAAGTTACTCATCCTCTCCTTCCTCTCAATCTTGGCTCTCTGAGTAGAACTCAACAATGTGGCCATTCTTCTTGCAGAAGGTGCAATGGTACTTGACCTTTTGAGGGTCGACCGATGAAGTAGAAGCACCTATCTTGCTAGAAGTGGTTTGGGCAAAACCGGTGATTTGAAGACTATCTTGGATGGCTTAGGGGTTCTACCTCAAACAGACCACTCTCAACAGCTCTAACATCCTTAGGTGGATGGTTCTTGGTATGCTCTAGGGAATCAAATCCTAGGCCTCTATTATTCACACTCACCTTAGATTTGTCAAGAATCATGTTGAGGTTCTTCTTCCCACCAATAAATCTCTCAAGAGTCTCTTTAAGGTAGTCATTTTGTTTGGCTAGATCATAACAAGAAGCACACTTATTTGACATGCTAGCCCTGTCACATTTTTCCTTATAATGAGCTACCTCGGCTTTCAAAGCTTCACAAGACACACAATAATTATCTCTAATCCTATCCAACTGCTCTTTGAACTTAACTCTAAAAGCTTCTTGTATCTTATCTACATTATGCCCAATCTCAATGCAAAGATCACAAGAATTAGATTCAACAACTTTCTTGGAAGCATTCATGGACATGGATTGTTCAATTTTAGCCTTTTCTTCTAGTGTCTTGTTTAAAGCATCATTCTCAAGTGTGAGTTTAACACAGTTTTCACATGAAGCGCTTTTAGAGTAAAGAATCATTTGAGACATCTCCTTCATTTTAATCTTATTTTTCTCACAATGAGAGAGGTGTGACTAGCATCAAATTTCATCAATTCTTTTGTAGCACTATCCAATTTTAGTTCAAGTAAAGCACAGTTTGAACAAGATAATGGAATAGCATCAACAGTAGTCACATCTAAAGCAATGGCATTCATACAAGCGAGGACTAGACTTGAGAGTTTCTAGTTCATCAAGAGCATCTTTCAATTGATTCTAACAGAGGAATGAGCAGATTTTAGATTGAACAATTCATTTTGCAAGCTAGAGCAAGAATCGCACACATCAATAGATTTAAGCCTAACAACCTCTAAATTCAGATTATCAATCATGGTGTCTGTCTCTTAATCATTTTAGCTTGCTTTTTCAGTTTTTGTTGAGAAATGACCAATGCACGTTTCATGTCGACAAGTGAGGACATACCTCATCCGGATCATTGAAAGGGTAAATGCGTTGTTGGAGGAGTCGACGTCATGGCAGTCGCTAGCCATGAAGCACATCTTGGGTGAAGTCTGAGCCTTCTTCTTGCCATGGGTGTCATCCTCGCCGTCCTCCGTCTCCGAGTCCACATCGCTCATGTCAACAGATCTCTAGGCGGCAAGGACCCGGTGACGAACTTGCGATAGTTGGTCTTCTTGGGTTTCGCATCCTTAGCTGGAGGACGCCTCCGAGTGTCCTTCACATCCTTGCCCTTCAGCTTGGGGCACCTGGAGCGAATGTGGTTTGGCTCACCACACTCAAAGCAAGTAATAGGGGCACCTCTCCTCCTATTCCTCACCTTGTTGTACACTCTCGAGAATTTGGTGGATAGGAGGGCTAAATCATCCTCAGGTAGCCTCTCTAGCTGCTCATCGGTCAAAGAATGCAAAGCGGACAAAGAAAAGCCAGATGAACCAAAATCAAATGAATCAGACGAGCTACCCTTAGATGGGTCGACCACCAAGGCCATCGACTCTGTCTTGGGGAGACGCGAAATGAAATCAATCTCATGCGTCTTCAACCTGGAGTAAAGCTTATCCATGGTAAGCTCACTCATGACAGTGTTGTCATTGATGGATGTGATCTTCATCCCCCAGACCTTCACATCAAGCGCACCCAAAAGCTGGCGTGCATTCTCAGACTCAGTAAAAACAAGATCAACAGCACGAAGATCACGAAGAATCTTGGAGAATCTCCCCCACAGCTCATCTAAAGACTCACCAGGTCTTTGCTCGATCTTTGAGTATTCTTTCTTGAGCTGGTTCTATCTCACTTCCTTGATCACAGTCGAACCCTCGTGGTAGTCACAAAGGGTCCTCCGGATCTCGTGAGCGGACCTCAAATGAGCCACGCGCTCAAACTCGGATCGACTAAGACCTTGGATCAAGAAATTGCGAGCTTTCTTTGTTAGCCTCAATGTGCGGAGTGATCACATCGTCATCGGTAAGCACGACATATGGATTTTTGACCCTAAGCCAAATAGCGTGCCCTTGAGCCTCGATGTAGGCTTGCATGCGAGCCTTCCAGTAAGAAAAATCAACTCCATCGAAAATATGAGGTTTGAGTGAATACTTGTCAGTCGCCATGGCTTCAAAGACCGGTTAAGATCTATGAGAAGAGCTAACCGGGCTCTGATACCAATTGTAGGACCGGAAAGGCGACTAGAGGGGGGGTGAATAGACACTTTTTTTTTATCTCAATTGAAACCACTAGATCAGATGCACTGCCCCCAAAGCACTAAAGAAATAAAAACATCATCTGCTCAGAGGCAATCCATTCACACCAGAGAAGAAGCTATAAGCTGAAAATAATCTGTAACTAAAGATCCCCAATCTTGTACACATCCCGAAAGGGAAGACACGAGGCCACGAGGGACGGTACCAATACCACCAATCGATCAGACAAGCCGTTCACAATAACCTTGAGCAAGACAATAAAAAAAAAACGGCTGACTCAACACAAAGCCGGCCAGCCACGCATGTTTCTCGGGAGGACAAGCGCTGCAGGTTCTCTGGTTTTGTGAACGCTCCTGCAAGTATTGCACCAGCGAATGCTGACCGGTTAGGCTCGACAAATAAAAACTAAAACAAAGCAAAGGCTAAGAAATTAAAAAACCGAAGATTCGGGCCGATGCAAAGAAATCGCTAGCGCTACAAGGTGCGATCAAGAGCTATAATTTTTTTTCGGGAACACAGCCTTGCTCGGACTTGGATTTTTCAAGGCAGCACAGCCTTTGAAATAACGGGTGAACAAGCCAAAGAAAACAGAACTTAAAGCAGAACGATGGTACATGCCGCCACAAGCACGCTGTATGACAAGAAATAGAAGATGGACTCAAAGCATCATTTGCATCAAAGAAGGAGCCACCACGGGTTGGCCGCCGCTACACTCGGCCGAAATTTACAGCGTAGCAACAAGAAAGAAGCCGGTCGACCAAACTACAAAGCGAATCAATGATTTGGTGAGATAAAAAACTAGAGCAAACACTCGAGGAGTTAAAGACCGAAAGAAATGTCGGATCTTTGAAGGCAATAAAATAAATCAAACCACACACGCATACGAAACTAGATTTCACCCTCGAGACATCACATCACTGGGACTCAAAAGCAAGCGACCAACCGCCGAACTTGCAATTAAAAAAAAGCGATGGGAAACACATCAGCTGGCGGCCAACAAAAATGCAACCTTAGTCACATCAAGATGACAAGAGTAATAATCTAATCCAATACTCGCATCTTTGAGGCAAACGAAACAAAATAAACAAAACTTAAGCGAGAAGCGCCTTTTTTTTCACCGCACCGCACCAAGAGAAAGTCATCAATTCTACTGAGCTTCTGGTAGCGAGCCGCCAGGTTTCATTTTCTCAAAGCAATGTTGCCGCCCAAACTTGGATCTCATTTTCTCACGGGTTTTTTTATGACGCGCGCCACAGATTACTTTTGTATTCTCCAAGAACAACCCTAAGATGTCCCATCCTAGCCCTTTTTATATGACAGCCACAAGCTCTAAAAATAACCTAATGGGCTCTCTTAAGGCCCAACAATTTCAGAACACATGCGCACGCAATTTAAAGCGTCGTCTTCAATTCTTTTGACTTAAACCACTTCCTGACGCATCGTCTTGCACCACGTGTAGGTTGATCCAGCGGCTCTCATCGTGTCGGCAAGTCTCTCCCATCCGGTTCCCACCGGACCACCTTGGCACTTGCACCGACCCCCGCACCGCTTGATCAACCAGTCGCACCGAACCGCCCGTTCGGTCATCCTCGTCCATTCTGCGCCATGCTTGAGTCACCTGACCTCACCCGGCATCCTTGATCGTTCTGGACCTCAGCTCTCCAAGCTTAGTCCCGATCCTCCTCGCCGTTGACCGTCATTGACCTACAAGCCACCTGCACAGCAATAGACAAGCAAACACGAATCCAGGAACAAGTTCTTCACAACTTGACCCACGTTAGCTCAAAACATGCATCATGCAACACATATGCACTATAGCCTTTGAACTCAATCTATCCCAAAGCCAAAATCCCAAAATGGCTAAAGATCAGCCTTTTAACTTTGCCGAAAACGCGTGAAACTCCAAACCAAAAGCAACATTGTCAATTGTTTCATCATCCTAAGATCATGGGCATATTCCTATGATATCCACGGTATACAAGGAATTTGGAGGTGGGGCCAGATTTGTTGAAAAGAGGATGATATAAGCTTTCCATCAAGTACTCGTGGACCTCAAAAGGACTCTGTATGTAAAAGTTATGAACATTTGAAGTCGATGCTACCTCTGGAGGTCGAATTGGATTCCAAAATAGGTCCAGCTTGAACTCTTGCAAATCAACCACTCTCTGTCTTTTATTCCTGAAAATAACAACATATTTATTAGGCAATATCATATAGTTCATGTAATATAAAGGCACTTCTAAAAACGAGCTCACCTGATAATTTAAGTGAAGCATACGAGCTCTTGTAATTGGAATAGTAAGCAAGCAAATATGGTTGTATCCATAGGGGTCATGTCCTCATCAGTCCGGGCATTATTTATTGGATTGACAACCTTGATTATGCCTTAGTGGATGTTAGTATGGAATTTAGATTGAGATATGAGGATATGATCGAAGAGTGTTATGCATGTGATTGGATTCATCATCGGAGAATTGGTTAAGTGAATGACTATGACAGGGTTAGATGCATGAGGTTGTGCATGGTGAGTAACCCTAACTGATGATAGTAGAGTAACACATGCATAATGAGTTGGATCAAATTAGAGGATTTATCATGGATTACTAAGTCTAATAAAGATCGTGGGTTAGGAAGAAGGATAGAAGTTAATTTCATATGTCCGAAACTCCATTAGCATGACATGTTGTTTTTCCTTTTTCAGCGATTTAATAACGCGAGCTAAATTCAAATGGCTATAATTTTTTTGCATACGAACTCCAAATCAAATGAATATTTTTTCTAAATTAATATAAAATCATGCTCTGTATGAGTAAGCAAAAATATTTTGATTTGCATGCTGTTAATTTTTTTTTCTATTTGTGATTTATTCTCAGTTGTTTCGAATAGACACCAGAATTCGCGAGCAGGTTTACCGATGATCAAGTGACCTCACTCTCTAAACAATCTGAGCAAGGCAAGAATCCCCTTTGATCATGTTGATCCTACTATTTTACCTGTTGTATTTCTTTTTGCAAAATCTATTATGCATGCGTGTATGTTTGATATGAAATTGCTATGTTTGGGATAGCGGTAGTTGTAAATCCTATTCGATGCATGAATCTCCTTGAAATATTGATGCCCTTACTATTGTAGCCACTAGGATATGAGTTAGACAATATATAATATCAAATTGGGAATCTTAAGTGCGAATATCACACAAATGCGTAATGGAGCAATAGTTTTCTCTAAAAGTTATAAAAGGACAATATGATAAAAGTGAATTTGGGAGATTTATGAAAAATGTCCGGAGGAGTGTACCTCTATTATTTTGTCAAAAAATAAAAATGCAAAACCTAGATTTCGACGCGGGCGAGTTATATTATATTATGAGAAGAGTGAGGGGGTGTACCTCACTAGTAGATAGGGGGGATTCTCGCTCGGGTCAATTAAGGACCAAACGCCAGCAACTCCAATCTAAGCCTAAGTGTACAACCATATGTTCTGGTATGGGACAGCCTTAGCTAATTAAGTTTTCAAAAACTAGCCTTGCATGAGGGGTAGGCAGTAGACGTGCGAGCATGTTTGATTGCCGACACAACGGCGAATGCTTCACTAAGATGGGGGTGTACCCGGGTGAAGTGAGGATGAACATTCGTCGGGCTAAGTGCAAGGTTAGGGCTAGATAATGTAAAGGCTTCGATGCGTGCTCTAGACTGTTTACCAAAGGTAGTAAGCGGTGGTATCGACGGATGCCAGATAATCTAGAGAATTCGTGTGCTGTGGGTAAAGTTATATACCTCTGCAGAGTATAAATCTATTTAAATAGTGGTGCTCGCGGTTATGAGCGTAATTAGTGCAGACTTAACGGGTATAGTCTTGACTTTCACAAAAACGCTTTCATTGGAAAACATGGGAAATGTTTTGTGATTTATTTTTGAGTTAAGTGCCATATCTATGGCTGAAAATGATATGTTGCTTGCAACCGAGGAGGGTTGAGAGTTGTTAATTTTATTCATTTGATTACTTACTTACTGTCCTATATCTATTTAACTATTCATCAGGAGAGTCTTGAACCGTCGTGTCCTTTAGTCAATTGTCGTTAGTTGCCAGGTGGGCCAATTGCTATCTTCTCACCAATCATGTGGATAACTGTTGTGTCTCCCGACCAATTTGTTGGTCGGGGATTGTCCAAACCCTGTATAGCTGGTTGGACAGTGTCTATAGCTGGTTGTCTCGTGACTCAAACTGGTCGTCGATCAGTTTGTCCATAACAAAGGAGAATTAGATTTCCTTTATATACTGGTCGTAGGTTCATAACTATTATAAAGTAGGTCTCTTATTATGTGGACCTCATTTGATAGGAACTTTGATTTTGACCGAAAAAAAGTTGACCTGGTCAAGAACGTCTATGCTCATCAAATGTCTCTATCCCTTTCTCTCTCGGATTAACCTCAGCAATGATATATCCAGTTGCCGAAAAGGTTCCAGCTGTTGAACACTGGATCAACATCATGAGTTACTGAAAAGAGCGCAAGAGTTGAGAGCAATGCATTGTTCATGCAATGCAGGCCGCCGTCCACAAAAGTTCTTTAAAAATCTAACAAGATGATGATAAGCTTGCGGAGACCAGGCGAGAAATGGCTCGTAGCAGGAGCAAATTGGCGCCTCCTATGTTGTTTATGGTCCTCGGGCGCGCAACGTCGCCATGCAGACAACCTCCAGTCGCCGTGGGTCTCGTTGCAATCAGGAAACAGCTTCCAGGTCCTTCAAATTGGGGGCCTGTTCGATCAGGTGTTTGCTGCTTTTAGCGTCGGTAAGTACAGCGCTATGGTCTACCAGCTTAATTAAGTTTCTGATTTTTTACTGCGTGCGCCCTTTTTTTAAAAACAGTAAAATTCACAACTCACAAATAATATAAATCTGAGAAAAAGATCACATCCACATGGAAGGAGGAATTGCTTTACACATGATTTACAACATGTGAAATCATTTCCGATCCTATCTATACAAGATATATTTTTCAGGCCCCCGTCTTAAACGTAAGAATTTTAGCAATCAGTTGAAGACTTGGAGTCCTCTAGAATCTCACTGCTAGCGCACACGTCACTCACGTCTTGCATTACACTGTTGCTGCTGCATGTGTTTGTTGTAGATCCTGATGTATAGGCTTTTCTCTAGCCCACTCTCCCCCTCTGACCTATTATTTAGGTGCTAACCTGAGTTGGTGACGTGCACGTTGTTGCACCTTGTAATCGTTATATACTCATCTAATGGAAGAGATGTGTGTGCGCGGTGAATCCAGTTCTCCTTCGCTCACAATCCTATGTTCCAAACGGGGTCTAATTAAGAGCCTTGCATAGCATGCGTAAAAAAACATCACAGCACTTGTGTCCAGGGACAGACTCATGACTAAAATTTAGGTATGACGGAGTTACAAGCGTGAACAAAAAAGGATTACCCAAAATCAAAAGAATCCATACAAGAATAATATTGCAAACGCACTAACAAGAGTATATGACACTAAATGGAATCACCCTGGCCGCCGTGCGCCCTAGCCTTGCCTCACCGGCTCGCCGTGCACCCGACAGCCTGAGCTGTTGCTACCATGCACCCCCAGCCCTCGCTGTGCACCCTCGCCTCGCCGCGCCACTGGTCGCCTCGCGCCCATGCCTCACCTTGCCCACCGCCGTTGGCAACATGGTTAGGGTTAGAGGAGGATTGAGGAGGCATGAGTGTCGAGTGTGTGAGGATTGAGGACTGGGGAGGCTATGAGCGTGTGTCTAATGGGTGTCTACCTTTGTCTAATGGGCCAGCCGGCCATGCCAGGCCCAATTGAACAAAGCCGATGAGACCGCTCGGCATGAAAAACTCTATGTTTGTCTTTTCGACCTCAAAGCCTCCTCCGACCACTACTCATCTCTTTGAGAAATTTCACCATGTCGGAGCAAATTACAAAGTGGATGGCTTCGGATCTGAGTGAGAAGAAGTTCGAGGCACTAGAGAAGATCGGAATGCTCCCGGACAAGAATCTGATCAAGTGGAGGTCAGCGGCCGGAGAGCACTTTCCGAGTCGTGAAGATGGGGAAATCCTAGTTTTCCTCGCCTACATTGAGTGCGAATTGAGGGTTCCGGTGCACAAATTCCTCCCCTGCGTTCTAGAGTACTACGGAGTGGAGTTGGTGAATCTGGCTTCGAATTCCATCGCCAACATTAGCATCTCAGCCTATCTATGTGAGGCGTACCTAGGAGTGCGACCAAACTTGAAGCTCTTTAGGTATTTCTACTGGATGGCGATGTCAGGAAGATCCACGGTGGCTCCTGGAGAATGCACGCTGCGCCTTCACGACGAGAAGGCCGATGAGTACATCCAAATGTACTCAAAGTCCTCGTGGTCGTCATGGAAAAAGAACTAGTTTTACATGACAGTTACGAGGGATGATGGCCTCTACTTTGCCGGACTTAGGGCGAACGAGACTCCCAAATGGAGGGGAACCGTGGAGAAGACCAGGATGGTTGGAGAAGTGTGGATGCCATTCAAGATCTGAAGATCAAGGGCTTGACCTCTTGGCATGTGGTGAGAGACTTCACCAAATGCCAAATTAGTCCTTGGAAGCTCCGGACTCAATCCCTGCTCTGGTCCATTGGACGTGATGAAGCAATCATGGACTCACGAGATGGTAAGTCTTCAAAAAAATCTCCAACCAGTATAACTTGATTACTTGATTATCGTAAAACCTTAAAATCTGCTCTGTCTAATAGAGCATTTGAAAGAAGATATATACTTAGATAGAAATTTTTATCAATTAACCAAACTTATTTTTTGACTTAGGTGGAAAAGACTAAAGGTCCGTAGAACAGAGGTGCAGAAGTCGTAAACTCCAGAGTGGTCGTTCAGGACCTAACAGTTGTTACTGAGACAACTGACCTGGAGGTTGATGAAACCACACCCTCTGACCCAATGGTCAAGAATGCTACCCTCGATCATTTGGTCGAGGATATTGCTTTCGACCTCATGTTGGAGGATGTGGGGGGGGGATAACCAACCGTACCAACCCAGAGCCGGTGAAATTGGTTGAGAAGAAAAGGAAGGCTAGCGGTACAGAATTTGCTCTACCGTGTTTCAAAGTAAAAACCAAAAAATCAACTAGGTAAGTACAAATTAAAAGGTCGTATGAGTGCATACCTTTAATAGTTTTTGATCATTTGGAGTTTTGAGTTTCCTTTCTTTGTTTTGTACAGATCTTCTAGCGTTCCGGTCGTTTCCGACTAGAATGTTCCTGAGGACTAGGTACCCGTGGAAGTCCTCGTCCAAAGCACTTCTCAGGACAAAGTTCCTAAGGATAACGTGGTCGAGGAAGCCCCTGAGCAAGTGTCGGTGCCGACGGTCGTTCAGGATCCATTGGTGATCGTAACTCCTTCAACGGAGCTAGCTGCCCCTAAAGGCCCTCAACAAGTGCCGACCCCTGTTGGTAATCCCTCTCAACCTAATAAGTTCCCTTTTCGCCCCCGATTTATCGAGGATAAGGAGTTTGACGAGGCATGGGGAAGAATATCATACCATCAAATCAAGATAGGTCCTGATATCATTTTTGCCAATTATAATGACATGGCAATCCGGGTAAGTATCTACGACCAGTTTCATAGCTTCTCTTAAAAATTTTAGAGGAAACTTAAAGAAGAATTGCTATTTATGTAGCACATGGTCGAGAATTTTGCTGTGGTCAGAGGACTGACCTAGCAAATAAAGGACCTGGAGAAAAAACACTCCGAATTAGAAAGTAAGAACTTTCTCCTTAACCTTTCTTGTTCTTCAATGCTTTGTTCTTCTTTTGTTTAATTATTCTCCCTTACCATATTCGAGGAGGCGCCTCTTGTGCAAAGTATTAATGAAAAGATTCATGTACTGAACAAGATGGTCTTTGATGTGGGATCAGGATCAAATCCGCCTCCCTTAAGAGATCCAACTGAGAAAATGACCTACTTGGGCCAACTTCTAGAGGATCTCAAGGGTCTGCTCAAAACTACTCGAGAGAACTATGCCCAGACTATGAAAGAAGGCATAGCCAATGGAGTTGGTTTTGCGTTGGCAAAAATGAAAGCTTCCGACCCTTCCATCAATCTTCCAGCTTTTGAAGAAGACTTCAACTGTTTGCCTAAAGATGCAAACAAGTTTCTCAAGGAAATGAAACCTCTTGGAAACAAGGTTGCAGAGAAAGTGGAAATCGGATCTCCATCAAGTAGCAATTAGTCTGGAGATATTGAAGAGTAGGACATTGTAATATAAGAATTATGAAATGAATAAAACTTACCTTTTTGCCATCAGCAAGTCTTTTGTTTATCCTTTTGACTTTTAAAATACTCATATATTCCCTAGCCCCCGACTGATTTATAGTAGAAGAACTTTACTATATAATCAGTAAGCCAAGCAAACGAGATCTTGAAGTCTTACTCATTATGTTTGTTGTGAAGGCATATGCTGATTATATGATAAAACTGATCGTAGTAATACTAGGAAATCAATTTGGTCGGAACCAGTGTATGACTTCGAATAGTTGTAGATCTGTCTTGTAATAATTGAAACACCAAACAAACCAATATATGGTCGGAAAAAAGACTTGTGTTGATGAAAAAAAAAGAAAATATATAAAGATGTATGCAATGAATGATAAGCAAGCTTATTTATATATAGTATCTAAAACTAGTCAGAAGAACTGAAGACACGAAACACACTTCACAAATCGTATTCAGACTCAAATCCGACTTGCAGCGGGGATCATAGGAAAAGAACAGTTGCAAGGAAGCTCCTTCCAGCGGGCAGGAACACGTGTGAAGAAGGAGGGACTTCGACTAGGAGGCTTTCTGTGTCCCGACCAGTAGCCAAAGAAGAGTAGAACATAATTTCAAAATGATGAAACATAATCTTCATAGTCTTAAGCATAGGAATTATTACATGAAGTTATTGTGTATTATGCTCTTGTTAATCATATGTTTCTTTGAGAAAAGTGTGTGGTCACGCGTGGGAATCATTTAGGGAATGATCATGACTAGGACCCATACAGCGTATGACTTAGAAGTCGTTGCCAAAGAGTAACAGAGATCCTTGTAAAGGATATCGAAGAGAAGGTTGTCTTCTCCGACCATTATAAATAACAACTATAGACGACCAAAGTATAGGTACAGACTATAAACAATGTTGCTCAGCAAAAATAAAGGATTGACTAATCTCTATTAAATGAAAAGAATTGAAAGAATGTAAAGAAAATAATTAAACATAGAACTTATGCAATTGATCAATGTTCCAAGAATTAGACAAAACTTGCCCATCAGACATGGCTAGTCGTACAGAACCTGGTCGGGTGACTTCGACCACAGTGTAAGGACCTTCCCACTTGGGAGAAAGTTTGTTGCGATTTGCTTGGTTCTGAATTTTTCTGAGAACCAGATCACCTACAGCGAGGCTGCGACGTTGCACCTTACGACTATGGTACCTTCGCATGGCTTGTTGTTAGACCGCTGATCGTACTAGAGCTTGGTTTTGTCATTCCTCAAGGAAATTGATGTCATCAAGTCATCGTTCATTCTGTTCATTTTCGTTGAAACAATCAGTTCAAGCAGAGCCAAGTTTTAGTTCTGGAGGAAGCATGGCTTCAGCACCATAAACTAAGAAGAATGGTGTTTCATCGGCCGCACGACTAGTCGTGGTTCGAACGGCCCATAATATAGAAAGGAGGTCTTGAACCCAAGCTCCTGACCGTTTGATTAACTAGTCAAACACTCGGTGTTTGATCCCCTACATAATAATACCATTGGCTCGCTCAACTGCTCCGTTGCTCTCTGGATGAGAAACCGAAGCAAAATGAACCTTGATACCAAGTTCGTTGCAGAATTCTTGGAATTGACCACTTGAGAACTGGGCACCATTGTCTATGATTATACGACTGGGTACACCAAATCGTGTGATCATATTTTTTGTGAGAAATCTCTTAGCGGCCTCAGTTGTTATTTTAACAACAGGCTCAGCTTCGATCCATTTTGTAAACGTGTCAATCATGACGAAAAGGAACTCGAAGCCCCCAGGTGCTCTTGGGAAAGGTCCCAGAATGTCCAGTCCCCAGGTTGCAAAAGGCCAAGAAAGAGGAATAGTTTGCAAAGCTTGTGCCGGCTGATGTACTTGTCGGCTATGAAACTAACATTGTACGCACTTCTTCACGAGCTCTTTTGCATCATGAAGGCGGTTATTAATAGTATCCTTGCACGAAGGCTTTACTGACCAAGTGTTCTCAGAGGAATGATGTGCTCCACAGACTCCTTCATGGATTTCAGTTAGCAACTTAATGCCATCCGTTTCAGATATGCATCTCATCAACACTCCGTGAGATCCTCGCTTATACAAGGTACTTTTGATCAGAGTGTATGATTTGGCTTTTCGTGCTAGACGATTAGCCTCTACATTATCTTCTGGAATTATGTCATGCTGAAGATAATTGTAGATCGATGTCATCCAATCTCTACCCTGATCGCGACAACGCCAACCGTCAACGACCTGTGGAGCATCCACGTTCTCACGATCGGTTTGTACGACTTGTAAAGAATCATGTATGTTCTCAGAAGGCTCGACCACCGAGGGTGAATCGAGTTGCTCGAGAAAAACTCCGGGTGGGACGGTCAACCTCGTGGAGGCCATCTGTGCCAACTGGTCTGCTAGAAAGTTTTCCTCTCTAGGAATATGTTGGATCCGAAAACCGAAGAAGTTCTTTTTGAGTTTCCGTACTTCTGCCAAACAATATGACATCTTGGTACTTGAGCATTGATACTTTTTCCCTACTTGATTCGCTACTAGTTGAGAATCGTCTTTCACTAGTAATTTGCGAATCTCGAGCGAACGAGCTACTCGGAAACCTGCTAGTAAACCTTCGTATTCTGCCACATTACTTGTGGCAGGAAAATTTAACTGGATGGCATACTTGATGTGTTCGTCAGTAGGGGATATCAAGACAACTCCAGCCCTCGAGCCTTTTAGCATCAAGGAGCTGTCAAAGTACATTATCCACTCGTCGTGGTGTTCGTACTTGGGCCCTTGGGTGGGTTCAGGGTTTGTCCATTCGGCAATGAATTCTGCTATTGCCTGGGACTTGATTGTTGTTCGTGAGATGAAATGGAGGTCGAACACCCCTAGCTCAACTGCCCATTTTGCTATTCGTCCTGATGATTCCCTGTTTCCAAGGACTAGACCAAGGGGATACCCGGCTGGTATGACCACTTTGTGGGCCCGAAAGTAATTGTCGGGACCCAAAATATGCAATTCTGGACCCTTTGTGTATACGGCACTAGTCCAGGATCATGCTAGTGCACACAGTGGCAACATCAGTGAAATATCATTTTCATATACAAAGATAACTAATAAATAAGCACATAACAATAAACATCAGAGTAAAGACCTTAAGGTCAAAGCTTACAATTAATGCTTCAGAGAGGCAAATAGCTCAATGAAGCTGCAGCGGAATGAAACAGAATAACTTCAGTGAAGCCCATCCATATGCCCACAGGCAATCGGGTGGGGTGCGCGACCTAGTTCTCCACGATCCTTGAAGTAGACCTTGTTGACTGGCGATTCCTTCACCTCTGCTTGATTTATTAAAGCAAGCATGAGTACATACCGTACTCGCAAGTCATACCACAGAATGCAATTTATAGATGCAGGCTTATTCCAAAGGAATGGCTTCTGTGGTTCTTTTGCAGAAATGCGATATTTGCAATTGAATATGAATAATAGATTGAAAGCATAATTCAAAACAAATAACCAATAGTAATTTTATCAGTTGTTTCCCAAAGACACATGTCCTAAACAAGTTATTCGCATAGCTGCATAAGTTACCTCACACAGCTGTCCCATCCCAAGTTTTATGAAAATCTACCCCTCGTGTGAAATCCCCAAGCATGTCCATGACCGCGGACGCGGCTATTCGAATAGATTGATTAACACTCTGCAGAGGTTGTACACTTTACCCACAAGATGCAATCAACTTGTACGGAGCTGATCACAACAAAACCTTTCAGAAATTTCATCTCAACATTGACAGTCCCGGTATGCTTAGCTGCCACAAACGCACACCGTTGGACAGGGAAATGGCGAACCGCCCCGTGATGCGACTACTTGGTAGTACACACCTCCACCCAATCCGACACAGCTAACTTACAACCTGAGTAATCAATGTCAAGACTCCATAGCTTACTAAGTTAGGCCCGTCTCATACCAGGCATGTGGTTGTACGAAGGCCCAGTTCAATGGTGCACAAGGTTAAGTCCTTAATTGACCGAGGCAAGACTTCCAAATTCTAACCTATCATTCCCGCCAACATAGATCCACCATAAAAGTATACCAGACCACTTGCCCCCGTCCAAAACCTTTTCCCACCCTGTTGGTTAAGTGCAACATATGCCATCAACGAGTAATAGCACATAGTACACACAATTTTACCAAATGGTTCCATAGTCACTTAGTTAGGTTTATAATTGCGACTTACATGAAATGATGACTCGTAGCATGGCTAAGCAAACTAATTGTATCTAACCAACCCACGTTGGTAGTACAATAGCACCAACTAAATTAACCAAGCTAGGGTGACAAAAGATTATGGCATACAATTAGACAAGGAGGTCATAACAAATTGGATATTAACTAATCCCAAAAACATTGAAATAAATAATTAAAGTAAATGCAATAATTTGAATCAAAATATTTTGAAAACTGGGTTCAATATGATCAAAGGTATAACTTGCCTTGCTACAGCAATGATGATCTTATTTAATCTTTAATCTTCTACTTCCTTGATTTTCAGCTCTTTGTTGATCAGCACTTCTCGCAGTATCAACGTCTTCTCGCAAACAAGCAAATAAACTAAATAAATAATAGAGATCAAACAAACTCCAAAAATTAAATAATAATCTCAGATAAATAGATCTTGAATTTAGATGAATTTAGAAATTTGAATGGACTCAAACGGAGTTCGGATGCAAAAGATATGACCCTCGGAAGAATCACATGAAATGATGATATTGAAAGAGAAAAGAATATTCAGAGAATATTCCTTCGGATTAAAATAGATAAAAAGAGTTAGAGACTTATGAGTGGGTTCCACTGGTAAGCGAGAGAGAGACAAAGGCATTGGATGACATGAGGGGTCAACAGGATAATTGAATTTCATAAATTAAATGAATTTCCGAAAAGGATAAAGAGGATGATAGGTGGGCCATTGGTCTATTGACCAAGTCCAAGAAGATAGGGTCTATGGTACATGGAGGAGTGGGTCTATGGAGCAGCGCCGACATGCGGGCCCCATGGGTCTTAGGCATGGCTCATGGTGAACCATGTCTACACAGGTTCGGGATTAGGTTAGGCACTACAACAGGACTAGGTTATAGCAACACGCGTATATGCAGCTATATCTACAAATATGTGTTGCTACGATGGATAGCAACACATGTGATAAGTGATGTTGTTGGTCGTGTTGCTATAAGGTAGGTCTACCGCAACACAAATTATGTGTTGTTATACAAAAGAAAAGGTGTTGCAAGTAGGTCTACCGCAATACAAATTAGGTGTTGTTATACAAAAGAAAAGGTGTTGCAAAGTTGCAACACAATTTTGTATTTGTAACAACACACGTTTTTGAAACATAGCTAACACCTGTTAGCAACATATAATTGTTATATTACAACACAAATTAGTATACAGGGAAAATACAATTCATTTGTTTGCTACGTACGTAGAAATTATAATTGCTACGAAGAATTTTTATTTGCTAATTAAGCATGTCATATTGCAGAATATATAACACAACTCAACATGATCAATGTTTAAAAGGTAGATTGCATTGCATTAAGGAAATAAATATAGGTATTGTTAACATTATTCCACATTACAAAAACAACTGATTTGTTGTCAACACAAGAGCTTTGAACAGGAGTAAAATTTGAGTTCTAAAATATAAAATCTAACTACTACTTTCTTTTCTTCATGAAGTTCCTTGATTCTTGATCTGTCTTTCAAAGAGATAAACATCCAAATATAGTAATTCAACTGTTGATCTTTTCAACCTGCAGGGATAACAATAAATTACAAGGATATAAATATGATGTAGGACAAGTGAATCTGACATAAATTGAATCTAACTAAAATTAACATACACAAATTGAAGACCAGACAATCGCTTTTCCTTTGGTTTGGCCAATTGTCTTGTAGTTCTCCCAAAACCTTAATAGCACCTCATGTTCTCGACCACCCTCCAACAAAACCATGAAGCAAAAAGCACTTCCAAGATGAAGCAATGAAAATAACCACTTCCAATAAGATCTGAGACCATTCACAATAATTCTTTTTTTAAAGGCGCTCGATTACTCGACAGAAGTCCACATGTCATTGTGTATGTTTGATGTAGCCCTTAAATTGGGTCAAGTCGGTGATTCAAAAGATTACGTAAGTCCGAGTCTCTAAAATAAGGACTAGAATATAGAAATATGATGAAGCGTGTGATGCACAGTTAGCACAAATTATGCCAACACAAAATCAAGCTAAAACATTTTAGTCATCTACCGTTATATTAGAGATTTGGTGAGATCTCGAAGTTGTCAATTAAACAAGATATTGCTTAATTAAACTACTTAACTAGTCATGTGCCCATGCGTTGCAACGGAAAATCAATTTTTGCATAGAATATGTTGTTGCAGCTCATCAATCTTCCTATTACCATTCATAAGTTAAAACTTCTATGTCTTGCAGCAGAGCTAAGAAGGTTTCCTTGCTGCAGGTTTAACTAAACAACCATACAAAATAACTTTAGTGTGTCAAATGTATTTAGATGGCGAAAACAGGCAATTAGTCATAAAAGAACATGGAGAAATATTGATTCTTTCAGTTACATGAATCATGACATAATTAAAAAAAATATTGTATTTATAAAGTAAATTTGTTATTTGCACAGTTTATTATCACAAAACATCAAAATATACATTGTTTGGGTAGCATGCGGCTCATTGATGTTGCTTGTATGTTTTTTAACTAATTGCCTCCGCCAAGCAAAAAAAAAAAAAAAAAGAAAAGGACGATGAGACCATTAGAGGAGAATTTCGACAAACTGGAATATATCGTTGTCAAATGGGCAAAGAGGTATCCGAGGCAGAAACACCTATTCAATAATTTGTGCATATATATTGAACACCACATTAACCTGATCCTCGTTCTAAAAAATTTAACTAGCCCATTCAACTACAACAAAATTATCCATTCAATACAACAAATCCAAAGAGCTAGTACATGCTATAAAACTTCTCAATATCATCGTTAAAGATTAAAAACTGGAATATGCTTGATTGTTTACCGTGAAACTAACTATGCATATCAACGATCAAGCATTTTGAACATAGAATTCCGGTAGATGTGTGAAGTGGGCCTCTTAACTTTATATAAGTTAGTAGAGATGCATACCACTACGGTGTGTATGGATTTGGGAATCCTCGATCATCACAAATAACTTGGAAAACAAAGCACCAATTGGAAGAGATGTGATTCCTCGCTTTAACATCCGATGGAAGTGGGAATTATGCATCGGCAAAGTAGCTATACAACTAACTCAATTAAACCATGACATATATCACACCCTTCGCATACACAGGAGTAGCTGTTTATTTAGCGCAGAACATAAAGAACATGATTAAATTGGCTATTGTAGTTGGTGTACCTTTGTTTTCCTCCGTGAGAAAAAACAATGCATTGTTGTTGGAGACTTTTAGGCCTTAGAGAATTCCATTGGAGAGCCAAATGGCACGGTATATAACTCAGAAACCTAAGAAAGCGGAAATCAAATTGTATCAAACTAATAGAAGACATATCTGATATTGCACTACAAACAATGAATAATATATCATTTGCACCTTCTCAGTAAATGCCAAGTATTTTTTTTGTCAAGTGGTGCAAGCGGCTTCGGCAAAGACATAGTTGCATCCAAATGCATCTTAAAAACCCGAAAGGTGGTGTACTAAAGGTAATCATTTTTTCGTCACAAAGGGATAAAGAAGGAACGTCCAACTTGAGCAGGTTTGATGCTCTACATAGCTGCAAGCACCTACATTTAGTTGGAACCGTAGATGCGGAACAATAGCATGTATAATCAGCCTACGGGAATAAACAACCCAATTTTAGTTGTTGTAGAAGAATACCGAGTAAGATTAACCATGGATGCAGCAAGGCTTCCAAAGTTTCTTCTTGATGAGTTGGCATCGATGACCTATGAAAAAAAAGCTGGATGTTGAAATGTACAATAATGAATACTGCTCAAATCATTGATTTGTCGCCGACCATATAGCTGCCATGATCATCTTTGGTCGATAGAATCATAGGTAGCTTTGCAATATACTCAACAACAAACAGGTTTAATCGTGAAAATATCAAACACACTGCTCAAATCATTATCTTGTGGAGGAAATAGTATAAGAGCCTCTGAAGGAGAAGGGTTGCGGTTTTGCGGTTTGGTGCAATAAAAACTGACTGTACTACCATATATTCAGCAAAGTGTAACCAATCCTATTTGATGGTGTGTTCTATTGCTCACAGGAAGGCTGCTCTCACCAGATACCCAATCTCTAGTTACCGCAAGTCTTAAGACTCCCTCGCTCATAGCGTCATCCCTGATCTGCATTCCAATGCTCTATTATCAGTTATACTTTGCAAAACTAAACGGCGTAGGTAGAATAAAACAACACTTTAGTTACGGTTCATAATAAAAACTAACTTTTCCATAAGCTTATTTAGCCTATAGTAAATCTCATATACTTAGAGTTTGCGCAATGAACAGTAGTTGAATTTCACATAGTGCAGATAAAAGCACATAGAACCGATGTTCCCAGAAAATCCAACTCACTATTTTATTATTAGAATTTGAAAAAGGTGCAAAGGCCAAATTTCTCATTTCTAAAATAGAAGTAAATAACTACCATGACTCAAAATTATAGATGAACTAGTAGGGTGCTCGTATGCGTTACAACGGAATCTCAAAAGAGAGTGATACATATCGTGACGGGATCATAAACCACATAATAAAGGAAGTCCGACATAAAGAGTAAATCGATGAGTGATATTTAGTGATACCCAAAGGCACGTATAAATACGAAGTATCTACATATGGTAAATGGTAAATTTGAACTTACATAGAGATATTTGCCTTAACCATAGTATTGAGGGTGCATCTCGATCCATTCCTCCCAAACATTATCCCTATTAACTGACCATCTTGTGCCTTCGCAGAGCATAATATCGAACTTCATTCCAGAGAAATTTTGAGAACATTATCAACAAAGGAAATGTGTTTGTGTCACTCTAACAAGTATCCGAGTCCCGAAGAACCTAGATAGTTGGATTCAACAAGAAGATTCTTCGTTACACAAATCTATCACACGCTTGAGAATGACATGATGAGAACGATTCTAACCAAACCTTCAATGGCTACATGACGACATAACTACTGAGAAGAATAAATTAATGCAAAGTAGCAAACCAATGCCACACCATAACTGCGCAGCAGAGAAACACGGCTAATAAACCCATGAAGGCTAATTTCAGAGGCATTATCCTTCAAAAAAATAATCGATGAGGCATTCTTTGCTTTCAGATATTACAATGGTTTCTGTAATTATCGTGACGGAAGAAACAAAACTACGCCAAGATCTGACTCATTGGTGGATCAACACCGATTATACACATCACTTTATCCATCGATTAGAGAAACTCTCAACACAAAGAAAGAAAGAATAAGCGAGCCAACTCAATCTTTGACCGCACACAATGTTAAATATAAAGCGTGTGTTAAACATCACCATGGATGAAAGTACAAACCAATCCAGAGGAAACAAATCCAAGTGGATCTTGAGTATTCTTTGATACAGTACAATATTTCACTCACTAAACTTTGGTACAATATGGAACTCCCCAAAAAGAAACAAAAAAGAATGTAGAAAACAAGGGGGAAAAAACTCACTATATGAACCAGGATGAGAGTTATACAACATTTGCATAGTTAGAAAAATAAGCTGGTGCCACAAGGTGCTGGGTATTGGACCCAGACGAAACAAGAATTAGAGAATTAGGAACTTCTGTATAATTGATGCTATCAGGTGTACTCACTGTTTTGCATTACTCACTGTTGAAGAAAGATTGGGTTGCAGATTTCATATTACATTTTTTAAATAACCTGGGAGACATTAACAGCCTGCAAAAACTTCTGAGTAAAGTGAGGGATGGAGGAGCGAGTGCTTATAGATATCTGATGATCTACCCTGAGGAGCCATAGAACATTATTTTCTGAGTAAACTTCTGGTCAGGTAAGAACAAACATGGAAAACAGTAACTCTAGCAGGATAAGTCGGTGACTTGGTGTACAACTAACCATAACTATTACATGTGACAGATGATTTAAGTTAAACCTGCATATATTTTTCACACTACTCGGTTTTGTGATTAAAACTTGATTATATCCCAATTGTTTGCTAATAAGAAATAGACCATTGAAATTCAAGGGTCGGAAATCATCAACAATTACATAGTATCAAACATGCAGAAAAGTTGATAATCGTATCATGAAATGTCTAGCTTCTCCTTTTTTCCAGATTATACAATCAGATTAAGTCAGGTAAATGTGTGTTTATAGATATCTGATGATCTACCCTGAGGAGCCATAGAACATTATTTTTCACATTTTCCTCAGTTAGGAAACAAGTATGATGTATAAGTGATAGAGCCAGAGAACATCACTATCAATCATCTCTTAATATTTTGCATTGGATGACTCCAGTTGTTATAGCACCTGGGCACTCCAAGAGCAGAAGCAAGAGAAAATTCTTCTAAGACCACAGCAAACAACTAAAAGTTCAGAATTTCAGAGCATGCACCGAAGCTGTTGTTCCTCCGCCCGCGCACCCTCCTCCATCTGAAAGACATCATCAGGAATAAATTCATCAGCAATCATCAGGATTCAATTCATCAGCAAGATGTCTAAAAAAATCATCAGCAAGGAAACACCCAAAGATACGATTTTTCCAGTAGAATCCAGAAACAAGAACCAACGAATCAACAAGTTGGGATCTTTTCTGAGGCAAGCATGATTCGGCGAGTGAATGGGGGATGTGTGGGGATTGAGGCAAGGTTTTGCGCCGAGGCCGTGGAGGCGGGAGATGAGGGAGGTGAGGTGGTTTGGCGGCGGCCGAGGAGGCGGAGGAGAGGGCGGCGATGATCTCCTTCTCGGCGAGTCGGTGGTTGATGCGACGGTGGACTTGAGCGCCTCAGGCGCCGCACCACTGGTGCTCGATCGCAGGGCGAGTGGCGAAAAGCGTTGAGGCGGGCACGAGGGCGGCTTCGGTGGAGGCGGGTAGTGTCTTGGCGACGCGGATGGGAGGGAGGATAGAGCGGCGAGGTAGTTGCGGGGGGGAGGGCGGCTCGGTGGGGCGGGTGGGGCGTGGCGTGAGGATGGAGGAGCGAGTGCTTTGAGGTGGGGGCGGTGGGGGAGACGAGGCGGCTCGGCGGTGGCGGGTTGGGCACACGACAGCATGATGAGAGGAGGGACGGAGGGCGAGGACGATGGGGAGTTGAGGGCGATGAGGCTCATTGTGGCGACGGTTTTTTTTCGTCGTGTATTGGGTTTGATTGGCGATGGTTTTTTTCGTATGCGTGTGGGGGCGGGATGATGTTCGAAAAGGGTAAATTCTAATTTTAGTAGTTAAGATTATAAAAACTATAGTATATTATTATTAATAATAATAAATTGAAAAACACAAGATAAAAAATGAGCGGTACATATAATATGCTTCTTCAATATTGAACTATTGTTTGTCGATGCCATTGATCTTGAACTAGTTTACTGTAATATTATAAAAATTAATATATTTTTCAATGTAATAAATTATATAGTCACTCTACATTGGATGCAATTGCCATGGTGAGATAATCAACAACCACATTATAATGACATGCACATTCCTTTCTTATAAAAACAAATAAGCATGTTAGTAGAATTAGAACAACGGTTACTTAGCCAATCGTTCCTACTACTATAATTACCAATTTATTTTTATTACTACTATAACATTAGGTGGTAATTAAATGGGTCATAAAATTTGTTTATTGACCTAGCAACACGTCTATTAAGTGTTGTAACTTACACTATAAAGTGTGGTAACATAGTAGGCGTTGAGTATGTTTGGAGCTTTCTACACTTGGGTCGTAGCAACATGAGAATATGTGTTGCGGTTGAGTTTTCCTGCAACATATGCTATATGTGTTGTTAGTGTGTGTTGGAATAGATTGGTCTTGTTGTAGTGGGGTGAGGTGGCAGCGATGCTAGCGTGGCGTGCAAGGTGGCAAGAGGTGGCGACTACGTGGCGCAACGAGGCGGTGAGGCTACCGACGTGGCTGGTAGTGCTAACGTACCATCGACATGGCTACCACGTAGAACAAAACGACAACATGGTGGTGCCAAGGCATGCAGATGTGGCACTAGGTGACATGGCTGTCATGAGGTGGCATGATCTGAGTTTGGATCTCGACCGCAGGATCCATCGCCACACGAGAGGAGAGAGAGAGAGAGAGTTCGGCCCACACGAAAGAGGAACAGCGTAGGTGGAGGTAGCCACGACCTTCTCGGTCGGCGTCAACGGTGACGAGCGACGGCGTAGTGGGCTTCCGTGAGACCAACGGCGGCAGCGGCGGCGCTAGGCACGGCAGCTCCAGCGGGGTCGGATGAAGGCGAGCGCGACTCAGCGAGCGCGCGAAGGAAATCGAAGAGGCGGCGCTTCGGTTGGGGATGGGATGACCTCGCGGCTCCGACGAATTGGGGTGGCAGAAACCAGCAAGGTAGGAGAAGGGCGCGGGGATGGACAAAGGACCTCACCGGTGAGGGTTCAAGCGGCAAGGAGCTCGAGGGCTCCAATGGTGGCGGCGGCTCAAGTCCGGAGCAGGACGGCGCTCCGGTGGCAGGTTGATGATGGTAAGCACGGATCTCGGACGAGGGCGATGCGGGGACCACGGATGCGGTGTCGGTGAGGGCGGAGAAGCGCCGGACGGTGGCGGTCAGGAGCTCCGAACGATGTCACAGGCAGTGGCGGCTTGGAGAAGAAGACCACGGATGGAGGCTTGGCGGCACAAGGAGGCGTCCCACGGTGGAGGAGAGCTAGGAACCGATGGCGGCGGGGTCAGCGAGGCGGATGCGCAGGAGGGCGGCGCCTTTATAGCATGGGGTGGCGTGCGGGAGGTGGACTTCATGGCTGCGACGCTGATGGAAATCGTCGATTCTGGCGTCTTGATGGTGGCAGTGCTAGGGTTAGGGATCTCGGCTTGCGATTGTTGATCGGGCCGATGGAAACGGGCTGGCGGCTCGAGCGGAATGGCCGGCCGGAAAAGAAAGGAAGAGGCGGGTTGGATCGGGCCGGAAGCAAACAAAATTAGGCCAGGAATGGAAATGGGCTGAGAGTGAATAGGATTGGGCCAAGCAAGGGAATTCAGCCCAAAGACAAACTGAGATTTTAAATAGGTTTTCTATTTTTAAAATAGCAGAAAACACAAATAGCAAATAAAAAGAAAGATAGCAAATGTACTTGGACAAATTCTAGACAAATCTAGAAAATATATCCAAGCACAAAGAATCCAAATAAAATAGTTTTGATAATAGTTGATGTTGAGATTAATCACATTAAATTGTTTTTGATTTATGAAAGTCCCAATTAAGGTTTATTAATTCAAATAAAATTGGTGAATTTTTCCAGGGACCTAAACAACTCAAATTTTTTTTTGAAAAGCCAAATTTTGGGATGTTACAAACCTCCCCCTTAAAGGAATCTTGTCCCCGAGATTTAGGCTGGCTATAGAATCGGTTAAAGAACTCAGCCTTCGGGTTCTCTTCTAGCTTTCAAACTGCTTTGACTCTGACAGAATTGCTCTTGTGAACACTTACAAGACAATGCCTTGCTTCTTGCTGAACTTCTTGCTTCCACGAAAACTTGACAAACTAGCTCTTGGCAGAAAAGGCATCTTGAAACTCGATTGTTTCTAACAGGGCTGCTTGATCGGTTCTTGAAGACACTTCTAGAGTTGAGGAAATTCTGCTGTTGATTGGTAACTCAAGCTGACAAACTAACTCTTCTTCTGAGCTTCGAAATCTAAACAGACTGACACACCTCTGTCACTTCTGTCGTACAATCCTTAACACAGATCCTCAACAGGTATTCTGAAGATAGACATGACTGTGAGGGGAATTATCTGTGTAATCCACGTAGCTTTTCTGCTTGAACTAGGGTACTCACAATCCCTTTAGGATTAAAGACCCTTGGTCTTCTGCTTGATGACTAATGCAAAAATCCACATACTTTGTCATCTGATCTGCTTCAGCTGAGCAATGACTTACGATCAACCACTGCGAACTTTGGATGGTGACAATCATGAATCGATTGACAAGCTGTCAGCAGGAAACTCAGACAGACACTTACTTGCTCGACCTGGTACCATGAGTTAAGGTACAATTCATCCCTTTTTTTAGTCTGTCTACAGATTCAGGACGATACACAATACTGAACTGAAATGAGCATCCAAGGCTTCATAGACACTCTGTCGCTGACACAAGGTAAATTGGGATCCTCGGTCTGGCACTAACTTCTCCGACACATCGTGCAAATTGACCATTTCTGTCGATCTGACATTATACCAATTCTAGCGAATACCATCTCTGTCGTATACAACCTCTGTCGTATTGTTGGAAATATGCCCTAGAGGCAATCATAGAGATGATTATATTTCGTTATGTTCATCACATTGGATAATGTGTTATCTTGTTCCTAGAATAATATTGTTAATATTTATTATCAAGTATGTGACTTGGTTGTGAAACTCTATATTCCTGCGATAATTATTCTTACACGATCCCTGGTCGTAAACATATGTGGACACATATGAATAGACTAGCATATGTATTGGTTGATGACTATGTTTCACAAGTCATAGATATGGAGATATCAAACCGATAATATGGACACATGTTAGAGAACATGATGTTGGATAAGACCCACATTGAGACACTATTGAGATTGTTATGAATCTATGTGTCGTTAGTTGGTCTCAAGCAATGATGATGTATAATCCTTAGACCTGAGATCAAGATGGTTTCCAACATGTGTAAGAGCACTCTTAGGGTTGCCAAACGCTACACCAGAATTCAGGTAGTTATAAAGGTAGCTTTGGGTATGCTCAAACATGGAGAGGAATGTATTTGGTCGATATGGATTTGCCCTCCTAACATAACAGAGAGATGTCTCTGGGCCCTCGTTGTGATCGGATAACGAAAGTGCATGGCCATGCCACTAGTAGTCGAAGTGTTCGACCACGTAAAGTTATCGACACTCGATCGAGAAAGTATTGAGCAGTCCATGGATGACACAACATCTCACCGAGTTCGACCGGACATCGTGAGGCAAAGGGAGTATACACGAGTAGGTCGCTTAGTTCGACGATTCTGGATTGGTCGATATCTGATACAAGCTGGTCGAGATCGGTCGAACGTAGTCACATAGTGGTCGTAACTCGGTCGTAAGCAATTACGAGCTGGTCGTGACCAAATACTGAATGGTCGTATAAAGATAGGACCTAGTCGTAAGTGATGAGGACCTAGTCGAGATCATATTGCATTAAGGTTCGTCCGATATAATTTGTATGTATTAGGGAATCGATATGTTCGCTAGGAGCCGCTACGACTAGTGATCGGAAGCGGTTTCCGAGTCACAACCGAACTACACATGAACCTGCTGTGGTCACACACTTAACGGGTTGGAACAAACCAAGACGAATCTGATTCAGAACGTGTTCGGATAGGATCCGTCACGAGCACTATATAAGGAGGTGCATGAGGCTGTTGGGAGCGAGGAAAAAAACACCACCGAAACCCTAGCCGCCATCTTCCTGAGAGCTCCACCGTGCGACTTGGTGCTGGCACACCGACGTTCGGTTGTTCCTTCCCTGGACGTGTGGATACCGTAGAGGCGCTACTACGATTGTTGCGCTTGAGGACGATCCGCGATCTTCACAAGGAACCACAGACGTTGCTGGAGGAGACGATCGACTACAACCACGGCATCGACTTGCTGGACATTGGACGATCGACTATGACCACTACATCGACGCGCCCTTCATTGGACCAGGCTGCTCCAACCCTTCTTCCGCTGTTCTGCGCGTCTGGTGGTAACGATCTATGATCATCTACTTGCATGGCTTCCTGGTTTGCGTGGTAGAATTTTTGTTTGTAGCTATCGTAGCCTACCCGTGACCCATCAGTGGTATCAGAGCCATCCTGCGTAGTTTTTGATCTGGATCGATCGCATATACTTGATATGTGGTAGTAGTAGATTGGGTCTATTACTGGTCGATTTTGGTAACCTAGATCTGTTCATATAGATGGAACGACCTAGACCCTGGTCGATAAGATCGATCGATTTCTCGGTGGTAGTAGATGGGTTTACGAGGCGGTATGAGCTATAAGGACCAGAAGGTTTATTGCACTTTTCCACAACCAGACTGCATATCACTCCTACCGGTCGAAATTCCGCCATCGGAGTATGCTGCAGTATGTGGTCGTATCAAGGCATTGATCGGATTGGTTCGGAATAGGGCTAATTTGATTAACCCGATGATTTCCAAGGCTCGGATACGTGAATAAGATTCATGTTTCGGAAAAAGTTTCGGCCTTGCGCCTTCAACCCGCCCGCTAATCGGCTAAGCGGGACCGCTGCGGTTGGGTATTCGTACCGCACACTATAGGTAGTGTGTGTGCTCATGTCGTCCGTTAGAATCAGATTTTTTGCATAACTTGTTTTTGCAGGGATTGATGTGAATAGTATGACCCATACTGTTTCATGTATGAGATGCATGTATGCTTGTAATATTCATGACCTACGTGTCATGTTAATTGCAGCCCAAGGCTGTCTATAATTGTATAACGGCCTGCGTGTCGACTTGTGATGCTTCTTTACTCCTTGTGGTTCATTACTAGTGCTATTAGAAATAATGGCTTAGTGGAAGTGCTTGGAGGAGTCCACCACTCGAAGACATGGTGAACAGGATGCATGGCGATGGAGATTACCATGAAGAAGGGTCATGCTATATCACAATGCAATTTGATTGTCTGTGAATGCCTTTACATTCTGTTCATTTATTTCTATGCATGTTATTTTGCTTTAATTGCTTTTAACATGATAGAAGTAAAATTCCCTCACTTAATATTAAGTTAAATTGATGCCCTCCCAAACATGCCGCACCATCCAAAGTCATGTATTTTAATGGTAGGTCTTGCCAAACAGAGTGCCATTAACTCTCCTTGACTAGATGGGTTTGTGTCGACACTTACACGCCGGCATTGGTTTAACTTAACAAGGTTATCATAACAGATTGTGGACCTTGGGGCATAAAGGTTGGGTCTGTCAAGCATACAGATCTTCGCCCAACAACAAGAGTCATATAGTTGATATGATTAGCAAAGGTTGCTTACCGCTTTCACTAGTCTTCTAGCGGTGAAGCCAAAGCTCACTAGTTGATTAAATGATTATGGATCTTGAATCATTAAATGTCATAAGAGGGATATGGTGTTTAGTGGGAGTATCTTTATTAAATTGTTTAATAGAAGTTACTTTAATGAACATATGTCTTAGTTTTGCATATATTTTTGTTGTAGATCATGGCACCAATCATTGTACCTACATCCGCTTTTGCTTTATGCTCGATACTTGAAAGGAAAAACTTAATGGAACAACTTTTGCGGATTGGTCCCGCAACTCGAGAATTGTTCTCGTGCAAGATAAAAGGAACATGTTCTAGAAGAACCAATTCCGAAGTGCCTACGTAAAATCTTCTTCTTTGCTATTAAACCGCCTATAAAAAGGCATGTGATGAGTCCTTGATGTTAGCTGTCTCATGCTTCTTGCTATGAACTCGGACCTTCGAAGCAATTTGAGAACATAGAGGCTCACGATATGATCGAAGCGCCAAAGGCATGTTTGAGACACAAGCAAGAACGAGAGATTTGAGATCTCAAAGAACTTGTTTGGATGTAAGCTAGCCGAGGGTGGTCCGGTGAGCCCTCATGTAATCAAAATGGTTGGTTACACACGAGCTTGGAAAAACTTGGTTTTCCACTTAGCCAAGAATTGGCTCAGATTTGATTCTTGCTTCGCTTCACGAAAGTTATGGCGATTCATTTTGAACATCCATATGAACAGCTTAGACAAGAACCTCACCGAAGCGCATATGATGCTTAAGACAACAGAGGGCAAGATAAGAAATGCAACAATCATGTGATGATGGTGCAAAAGAGTACAAGCTTCAAGAAGAAGGCTAAGACTTGGGTCAAGAAAAGGGCAAGGCTAAAGTTTGGATGAGATCCAAACCGACAAACCTAAACCCAAGACTAAGTCCGCCCGACTCAAGAGAATGAATGCTTTTACTACAAAGAACTAGGCCCTTTGGAGGAGGCGCAAGAAATACCGACCGATCGAGAAAAGGAATGGTGGGACTAAAACTTCCACTACAGTATTAATGTTATAGATATTTTTCTTCTTGACTCTTCCGTTAACTCATGGGTATTTGATAACGGATCGGTTGCTCATATTTGCAATTCGATCGAGTCTAACAAGAAGTAGGATGATTGCAAGAGGCGAGATGGATCTTCGCGTCGGGAATAAAGCAAAGGTTGTTGCATTAGCCGTCGGGACTATGCCACTACTTTTGCCTTCGAGATTTATTATGGAATTAAATAATTGTTATTACGCTCCGACCATTAGTAGAAACATTATCTACGCCTCATGTTTGATGACGAGGGTTATAAATTCATTATAGAGAACAATGGTTGTTCTATATTTTTGAATGAAGTGTTTTATGGCTATGGACCTGTCTTGAATGGGTTGTTTATTTTAAATCTTGATAATGCATCATCTATAATATTAATCTGAAAAGGCTTGGCCTAATGAAATAAATTCCACTTTTATTTGGCATTGTCGTTTGGGTCACATAAGTGAGAACGCATGAAAAAGCTCCATAATGATGGAACTCTAAACTCATTTGATTTGGAATCATTTGAAACATGCGAGTCTTGCTCAGTGGTGAAGATGACCAAGACACCTTTCACCGGTCGAGTGAAAGGGCGTCCACCGATTGGCACTCATACATACCGATGTGTGTGGACCAATAAGTACGACGACTAGAGGTGGTTTTCAAGATTTCATTATCTTTCACCGATGACTATAGTAGATTTGGATATATCTACTTAATGAGGCACAAGTCGGAATCCTTTGAAAAGTTCAAGGAGTTCCAAAATGAAGTATCTGAGAATCTATTTGGCAAGACAATCAAATCTTTACGATCCGATCGTGGAGGTGAGTTTTAAGGCATGAGTTTGGTAATCATTTGAAACAATGTGGAATTGTTCCTGACTTACACCACCCGCACTCCACAATGGAATGGGGTGTCCGAGCGTAACAGACCTTGTTCGATATGGTTCGATCAATGATGAGCCAATCGGATCTGCCATTATATTTTTGGGGTTATGCTCTAGAAACCGCCGCTTTCATTTTAAATAAGGTACCATCTAAATCAAGAGATAAGACACCATATGAGATGTGGGTGGGAAAGGTCCTAGTTTGTCTTTTCTAAGGATTTGGGGATGTGATGTCTATGTTAAACGCTTGACGCGTCGATAAGCTCACACCCAAATCAGATAAATGCTTCTTTATAGGATATCCTAGGGAAACCAAAGGATATTATTTCTACAACCGGGAAGAAGACAAAGTTTTTGTTGCCCGAAATGGTGTCTTTTTGGAGAAAGAGTTTCTTTCAAAAGGAGTCAGTGGGAGAAAGGTGCAACTCGAAGAAATTTGGGAAACATCTGAAAGTGTTTCAACTCCTACTAAACCTCTACTGGATGAACAAATTGTTGTTGAACCTGTAGATAAGGCACCAACCCCACGTAGATCTAAAAGGCCACGTCAATTGCCTACAAGGTATGGGCATGACATATTATTATTGAATAATGGTGAGCCTAAGACTTATGAGGAAGCGATGATGGACCCAGACTCTGAGAAATGGCTTGGAGCCATGAAATCTGAAATAGATTCCATGAGAGAAAATCAGGTTTGGAACCTGGTCGATCCACTTGATGGTGTCAAAACCATTGAGTGCAAATGGATCTATAAGAAAAAGATTGATATGGATGGAAATGTTCACATTCATAAGGCTCGACTAGTCGCAAAAGGTTTTGACAAGTTCAAGGAGTTGACTACGATGAGACTTTCTCACCAAGAGCGATGCTTAAATCTGTTGGATCATTCTAGCAATTGTCTGCATATTTCGACTATGAGATATGGCAAATGGATGTCAAAACAGCTTTCCTTAATGGAAACCTAGATAAGGATGTGTACATGACACAACCTTTGAAGGTTTTGTCGATACAAACAATGCTAGTAAAGTATGCAAACTTCAAAAGTCCATTTATGGGTTGAAACAAGCATCTCGGAGTTGGAATATACGTTTTGATGAGGAGATCAAAAGGTTTGGTTTCACAAGAACAAAGAAGAACCTTGTGTTTACATGAAGGTTAGTGGGAGCGCACTTGTTATTCTCGATCTTGTATGTAGATGACATACTCTTGGTCGGAAATGACATTCCAATGCTAGAATTGTTAAATCTTCATTAAGAAAAGTTTCTCAATGAAAGATTTAGGAGATGCAGCATATATCTTGGGAATAAGGATCTATAGAGATAGATCTAAGAGGCTAATTGGATTAAGCCAGGAAATGTACATAGACAAAGTGTTGAATCGATTCAACATGCAAAATTCCAAGAGAGGATTCTTGCCCATGGCACATGGCATTAATCTTAGCAAGAATCAGTGTCCTACGACCACTGATGAGTGAGACAAAATGAGTGATATCCCATATGCTTCGGCCATTGGATCTATCATGTACGCCATGACATGTACACGACCAGATGTATCATATGCTCTAAGTGTTACGAAAGCAGATACCAAGTCGATCCGGTGAAGGTCTTTCGACAATTTGTGAAAAACATTCTTAAGTACTTAAGAAGGACTAAGGATGTGTTCCTAGTTTATGGCGGTGATGAAGAGCTCGTTGTAAATGGTTACACCGATGCGAGCTTTCAAACCGACAGAGATGATTATTGTTCGCAATCTGGTTTTGTATTCATTTTGAATGGAGGAGCAATGAGCTGGAAAAGTTCCAAGCAAGAGACGGTTGCTGATTCCACGACAGAGGCTAAGTACATTGCGACCTCAAGTCGCAAAAGAAGGTGTTTGGATAAGGAATTTCATTGCTGAATTAGGCATGGTTCGAGTGCCTCGAGCCCAATGGATCTCTATTGTGACAACAATGGAGCCATTGCTCAAGCTAAGGAGCCTAGATCCCATCAAGTCTAAACACATACTCAGCGTTATCATCTTATCCATGAATTGGTGGATAGAGGAGATGTTAAGATATGCAAAGTTCATACGGATTTAAATGTTCTCGATCCGCTGACAAAGCCTCTCACTGACCAAAGCATGAGGCACACACAAGAGCTTTCGGTATTAGATACCTAAAATGATTGACTCTAGTGCAAGTGGGAGACTGTTGGAAATATGCCCTAGAGGCAATCATAGAGATGATTATATTTCGTTATGTTCATGACATTGGATAATGTGTTATCTTGTTCCTAGAATAATATTGTTAATATTTATTATCAAGTATGTGACTTGGTTGTGAAACTCTATATTCCTGCGATAATTATTCTTACACGATCCTTGGTCGTAAACATATGTGGACACATATGGATAGACTATCATATGTATTGGTTGATGACTATGTTTCACAAGTCATAGATATGGAGATATCAAACCGATAATATGGACACATGTTAGAGAACATGATGTTGGATAAGACCCACATTGAGACACTATTGAGATTGTTATGAATCTATGTGTCGTTAGTTGGTCTCAAGCAATGATGATGTATAATCCTTAGACCGAGATCAAGATGGTTTCCTACATGTGTAAGAGCACTCTTAGGGGTTGCCAAACGCTACACCGTGAATCGGGTAGTTATAAAGGTAGCTTTGGGTATGCTCAAACATGGAGAGGAATGTATTTGGTCGATATGGGATTTGCCCTCCTAACATAACAGAGAGATGTCTCTAGGCCCTCGCAGATCGGATAAAGAAAGTGCATGGCCATGCCACTAGTAGTCGAAGTGTTCGACCACGTAAAGTTATCTGACACTCGATCGAGAAAGTATTGAACAGTCCATGGATGACACAACATCTCACCTGGAGTTCGACCAGACATCGTGAGGCAAAGGGAGTATACACGAGTAGGTCGCTTAGTTCGATTCATTTGGTCATATCTGAGATACAAGCTGGTCGTAGATTGGTCGAACGTAGTCACAGAGTGGTCGTAACCTGGTCGTAAGCAATTACGAGCTGGTCGTGACCAAATACGAACTGGTCGTATAAAGATAGGACCTAGTCGTAAGTGATGAGGACCTAGTCGTAGATCATATTGCATTAAGGTTCGTCCGATATAATTTGTGTGTATTCGGAATCGATATGTTCGCTAGGAGCCGCCTCGACTAGTGATCGGAAACGGTTTCGAGTCACAACCGAACTACACATGAACCCTGTGGTCACACACTAGCAGGTTGAACAAACCAAGACGAATCGATTAATTCAGAACGTGTTCGGATAGGATCCGTCACGAGCACTATATAAGGAGGTGCATGAGGCTGTTGGGAGCGAGGAAAAAAACACCACCGAAACCCTAGCCGCCATCTTCCTGAGAGCTCCACCGTGCGACTTGGTGCTGGCACACCGACGTTCGGTTGTTCCTTCCCTGGACGTGTGGATACCGTAGAGGTGCTACTACGATTGTTGCGCTTGAGGACGATCCGCGATCTTCACAAGGAACCACAGACGTTGCTGGAGGAGACGATCGACTACGACCACGGCATCGACATGCTGGACATTGGACGATCGACTACGACCACTACATCGACGCGCCCTTCGTTGGACCAGGCTGCTCCAACCCTTCTTGCGCTGTTCTGCGCGTCTGGTGGTAACGATCTATGATCATCTACTTGCATGGCTTCCTGGTTTGCGTGGTAGAATTTTTGTTTGTAGCTATCGTAGCCTACCCGTGACCCATCACGTATACCACTCTACCGGATGGTCTCCAAACTCAGTGTTATAACTAGGAATGAAACAACAGATCTTTCTGACAACTGAATAACATTCACCTTTCAAGAAATTATATCCCGATTGGGTCCTGGGAAATCCCATGTCTGAATTCTCAGGGCTAGAGTTACTCTGACTGGCCTCTGACTTGTTGGTTGTCTTTCTGACATACCAAACTCAGGGTAACCCATTCCGTGATATTTCTCTTTTAAGTTGGATCATCACCATTCAACTTCAAGCTCTTTGTACACCTTTGTATTTTTTTTAGAGAAAACGGAAGGCTTGCACATAGATGTTGGTTCGAGCCTCAACTACTTGAGTTTCCTGCGATCAGATACGTAGACATACTCAATGTTTCATGGATCATTTGTTAGCCTTCAATGGGTTCCAAGGCTAAACCTTGCCTCACATGAGGACTGATTTCCTTGACATAACTGTCATCCCACTATCTTGTCAACACTGATGTCTAACATCTATTTGAACTCTAGGGTTCAACAAATATCATCTTGAAACTGACTCAAGACTCAACTTTTGAATTTCACAAGTAGCTTTAGCTGACTGAACAATAGGTTCCTACGGTAGCTCTTTAGATTCGAACATCTGCCACTATACCGATCTGTCCTGAGGGAAAGGACTTGACCTCATGGTTCTCAATCCAATAAAACCATTCTTTGTTTCTTCATGACAACAAACTTTGAATTATGACTAGGGTAATCCACTACTTGTGTAAGACCAAGAGATTTTTGGTCATGATATTTGATGATGAACACATTGACAATAAGCTAGACTTAGTCTCAGTACTTAATGATGAATACATTGTCTCTGGAACTTGTATGTGCTCTTCAACATACTTGCATTTGAGTTCTGTCAGTTTCTGTAGAAAATCAGTTCTTGTTAGGATTATCGGTAGTACCGGCTTTGTACATGCGGAACTACCGAAGTGCGGTATGAACACGGGTGTGCAGCGGTAGTACCGCAGGTCTTGTTTTCGAACGTGTTTTAGCTCGAATCATTAGATCCTGATCTGGAGCGTCCACGTGGCAAAAAGGGCTTTGTTCTGAAGTTTTTGAGCTTTTTCATGTTGCGGTAATACCGGCATTGTTTTCACGGAACTACCGCTTTGCGGTAGTACCGCGAGTAGTTTACGGTAGTACCACAAGTCATTTTCTCTAGTGCGTTTTGCTCGGTTCGTTAGATCTTGATCTAACGGCTGATATTGAGATGAACGTTCGGACCGTCCGAACGTCTCAAATGCGAGCCCTTGATCTGAAATCTGACGGCTGTTATTGTTGTAACGTTCGGACCGTCCGAGACGAAAGCTTTGTGAGTCATTGATTTGAAATCCAACGGTTGATATTCACGGGAACGTTCGGACCTTGAACAGTAAATGCTTTGAGGTTCGTGAGAAGTTTTGCAAAACAATCATACCGTTGATGAACGCGGTAGTACCGTGTTGTTCGGTAGTACCGGTGTGTTAATGGCGATAGTACCGCACTTGGTTTTTCAGAAAGAGAAAGCTTCTGACAGGTACAGTTAAATGAAAATCGGATGATCTGGAGTCTTGGAATGGAACGACCGGCAAGCGGTATGACCGCACTTTGAACGTCGGTAATACCGCACAAAGGTATGACCGCAATGTTGCGGTATGGAAATTCCAGAGAGCATGTTTTTGGAAGATCTTGAGATTTCCCAATGAGCGGTAGTTCCGCAGTGCTTTGAGCGGTACGACCGCATGTGCGGTAGTACCGGACGTATAATGGCGGTAGTTCCGATTATGCTCTGGAAAGTTGTCGTTTTGGGGTTTTGACTGAGGATATGTTAAATTCGTGAGCTATATCTTGTTGCATGTTGCATGATAGTGTTTATGGGTGTGAGTGAGCTAATGGATGGTCAAGTTGGATAACTTGTGCCAAGAATTGGTTTCCTTGGTCTTTGCATGTGTAGGTTAGGTGTTGAGGACGAATCACGGTCGGTGACAGGATTGACTCGGACTAGGATGGGGAATCTGAGGTCTTGGAAGTCATGGATGTCAAGAGGTGGTTTGGATCGCACTAGAGCACGTGGAGATCAAGGGGTGCACGCTGGAAGCTACGGGATGGAGTCCTGGAGGCTTACAGCGTGGAGTTTTTTTTTGGAAAAACAGATTTGGAAGGAGTTCCAAATCTGATTGTTTTGAGATAGAGTCCGTATTGGTGTCGTGTTGGACATGGATAGGACTCTAGGCTATAAGAAGAGGCAGAGGGTGTGCCTTGTGTACTGTGTTTTTTTTTATGTTACGATTTCGTGAGATAAGTTTTTGACCTGTAGCTTTTCATGTTGGCAGAGCTACGACTGTTTTACTGAGGTTTTGAGAGGTCTTTCGAATTGTGGTTTTGAGGGGTGCTTGCTAAGCACTTTGTAGACACAAATCAAATTAAGAAAGAAAGCTCAGAATTGCTTCATCTTGTTTTTGATTTGCTGTTCTTCCATATACCGAGGTGGTCTCTGTTGAGAAGTTACACAAGAGTCATCAGAGTTTCTGGAGTTCTTGTGCACAAGAAGAAGTTTGAATTAGGGGGTCAATTCGCTGCAATTATTCAACCCCCCCCCTTCTGATTGCCATTACGATCCTACAAGTGGTATTAGAGCAAGGTTGCAATGGCATCAGATCGAGATCGATTCTCAGGTAAGCCACCGTATTTCGATGGATCGGATTACATCTATTGGAAGACTCGTATGGAAGTTTTTCTGCAAGCTTAAGGTAATGTTATTTGGCAGAAGGTAGAAGCTCCTTATGAAGTCCCTACTGTGATCACCAATAACAATACTGCTGATGTTGAAGCAAATGCTAAGGCTAGAAATATTTTGTTGCAAGGTTTAAGTAGGAATGAGTTTGTTAGAATTGCTAATATAAAATCTGCTAACAATATTTGGACAACACTTGTCGATTATCATGAAGGATCAAAATCATTAAAGGTGTTAGTCAAAATCAATTCAAAAAGGAGTATTCCAAATTTGAGATGAAACCGGTGAATCTGAGATACTCTTTTGATCGCTTCAATAAAATCATTAGTGATTTGCAATCTGTTGATGTGATTTATTCCGATTCTGACAATGCTAGACAGATTTTGAATGCTTTGGATATGTCTGTTTGGGATGTTCTAGTCACTACAATCAATCATTCTGTTAATATGGGAACACTCACTTTGAATGATCTCTATTCTAAGATGAAAACACATGAGATTGATATTTTGGCCAGAATACACAAGTCAAAATCATTGGGTTTAGTGACTAACCAAACTGACAGTTCATCTAGCTCTTCTAGTTTCTCTTTGTCTGCTTTGAGTGCTATTTCAGATGAACAATTGGAAGAATTCCCAGAAGAACAGCTTGTGCTCTTCTCAAATAGGGTGACTAAAGCAATCAATAATGTCAGATCGAGGAGAAGAGGAGGTCCAATCAAATGTTTTGAATGTGGTGAGCCTAATCACATTAAGGTAAATTGTCCCAAATTAAGAGGCAAGGAAGCTAAGGATGATAAAACACCAGCTTGACGTTCAAAATTCAAATTTGATTCAAGCAAAAAGCAAAATTATTGAAAGGCTGTCAACAAGGTTCTTTCAGCACTTGAGGAAATTGGATTAAGCGATGTTGATTCAGATAGCGACAATGAGGAAGACAAAAAGAAGACAAAAGAGGCTGATTTCACAGGGATGTGCTTTATGGCAAGTAGTGAAGAAATTAATGATGATTATGATCTCTACAGTGACCCTGATGAGGTAAAGCCCTCTTATGCTGATTTATCACGTGCTGTGTTGAAATTAACAAATGAGCTTAAAAAATACAAAAAGAAAGTAAAGAAACATGATCTTGTTATTGATAGCTTGAATTCTGAAATTGATAGACTTAAAGCTGCTATTCCTAATAATGAATCATGTGAATCATGTCAAGTTTTGCATTCTGAATTGAAAGTTGCTAGGTCAATACATGCTGATTTTGAAGAGTTAAAACTGGTGCATGCAACTTGTGATGATAAGTGAAACTTGCTTCATTGGAATTGAAAAACTGAAATCTAGCTCAATTTGTTTAGAGTCAATCTTGTGAATGCTCAAATTAAGACTTGCTCTAATTGTGAATCGCTAGAAGCTAGATTAAAGTCATCTCAGGATTCTATACAACAAATGCTTTATCATGAGACATTTTCTTGCACAAATTGTCCCAAGCTCAAAACTGAAATTGATGCATTGACTAGACAATTAAGTGAGTTTGTTGAAAAAGAAAAGATGTCTCAGTCCAGTGCTTCTAAGAAAATCTTGAGCTATTTCATTAATTGCACAACCTGTCCTAAATTGGCTAAAGAGAATGAATATCTTAAAGACACTTTGGAAAGGTTCTCATTTGGCAAGAAAAATTTGAACATGATTCTAGACAAATCTAAAGTAAGTACTAAAACTCAAGGTCTAGGATTTAATTCTACTGAACATGCTAAGAATCATCCTCCCAAAGTTCTTAAGCTTCTAGAATCTGGAGAGTTTGAAATTGAATCAACCTAAACATGTTGTGTTCAAATCACTTTGGTTTTGCAAAGGATTCTATTACCAAAGTAAGCATCAGAAAGAGTAACACCGAAATTACATATCAAGAAATGTATCGCTGCACTTCTTGTGATAAAAAGGACATGTGGTTAAGTTTTGTTTTGAAAAGCAAAGAAAGAAAAAGAGATAGGTCGAGAAAGAATTTTCATGCTCCTTTTGTCTTCACTAAACAAGCCGATACACAATTGATCAGATGACACCTAAACAATATTTCGCCGACAAAGATGCAGAAATCGAAGTGCTTTTGTTGCTCCTACTGTCGTGTGTCACAGTATTGGGTTCCTAAATCATGTCTTACTAAACCCAGTACTGTGAGACCGATATTTACTTAATGTAGGTACAACAATTGAGGAAGGGGAACATATGGTTGGTTGATTCAGGATGTTCTAGGTATATGACTGGTGATTCAAAATAGTTCTCCTCCCTCACTAAGGCATCCATTGATGAACTGATTACTTTTGGAGATGCTTCAACTGGAATTGTGATGGCAAAAGGTATTGTGCGTATTAATGACAAGTTCATTCTCAAAGATGTTGCTTTGGTAAGTAAATTGAAATACAACTTGCTTTTAGTTTCACAATTGATAGAAGAAAATCTTGAGGTAAGCTTTAGGAAACATGCTTGCAGGGTTTTAGATGCTTCTGGAGATCTTGTGTTTAATATCTCTCGGTTAGGGAAAGTTTTTAAAGCTGATTTCAATCATTCTCTTTCACCTAATGTTAGATGTTTGGTAGCTTCTGAATCCAGAGATCTTTCCTTTTGGCACCGTAGACTAGGACATATTGGTTTTGATCATCTTGTTCGAATTAGTGGAATGGATCTCATTAGGGGGCTGCCTAAACTGAAAGGTGATAAAGGTCTTGTTTGCTCTCATTGTCGACATGGTAAGATGGTTGCTGCCCCACATTTTCCTATTTCTGTAATCATCACAGATGGCCCTGGACAATTGTTGCATATGGACACTGTAGGTCCCTCAAGAGTTCAATCTGCTGGAGGTAAATGGTATATTCTTGTGATTGTTGATGATTTCTCTAGATATTCTTGGGTGTATTTTATGGTGTCTAAGGATGAAGCTTTTGGTCATTTCAAAGATTTATTTCTCAGACTCAATAATGAATTGAATGGTGCTGTGAAAGTAATAAGAAGTGATAATGGGACTGAATTTAAAAATTCTTTATTTGCTTCCTTCTGTTCTGAGAAAGGTTTGGAACATCAATTTTCTTCTCCACGAGTTCCACAACAGAATGGCGTTGTAGAGAGGAAAAATAGAACCTTGGTTGAGATGGCAAGAACCATGCTTGATGAACATGCTACTCCTAGGAAGTATTGGGTAGAGGCTATCTCAACTGCTTGTCATGTCTCTAATAGAGTATTTTTGAGAGCCTCACTGCACAAGACTTCTTATGAGCTGAGATTTGGTAAAAAGCCTAGTGTTTCTCACTTCAGGATTTTTTGATGCAAATGCTTTATTCTCAAGCATGGTAATCTCGACAAATTTGAATCTAGATCAACTGATGGCATATTTCTTTGATATCCTCTTCACTCACGTGGCTTTCGAGTGCTTAATCTTGAAACTAACAAAATTATTGAGACTTGTGAGGTTATGTTTGATGAGGTCAGTACTAGTTCTAGAACTGACATTTCAGGTACACAAGCTCAGGGGGAGTCTAAGAGCATATTCCTTGATGAAGAAGATGATATTGATTTTGGTAATAATTCATCTCCAATGCCATCACCTGCTAATGATCAGCCACCTATTGTTGCGCCACCACCAAGTGATGAACAGATAGCCGAAGGTATTCATAATGAAGAAGGCAATTTAGAACCTTCTGCACCATTGAGAATTCAGCGAGTTCATCCTCCAGAACTGATGATTGGTGACATTCATGAAAGGGTAACACGTTCTATGTTTACTTCTCCTGACTCACATGCTCATTCTGCTTTTGTTGCCTCTTTTCAGCCTAATGATGTAAGTCACGCTTTATCTGATGAGTCTTGGATCAATGCCATGCATGAAGAATTAGAAAACTTTGAGCGAAACAAAGTTTGGACCTTAGTTGAACCTCCTCATGGACATAATGTAATTGGAACTAAATGGGTTTTTAAAAATAAACAAAGTGAGGATGGTGTTGTTGTTAGAAATAAGGCTAGACTTGTTGCTCAAGGATTTTCTCAGGTGGAGGGTCTTGATTTTGGTGAAACTTTTGCCCCTGTAACCAGATTAGAAGCAATTCGAATTCTTTTAGCCTTTGCTGCATCTAAAGGATTTAAATTGTTTCAAATGGATGTTAAAAGTGCTTTTCTTAATGGCTACATTGAGGAGGAAGTTTATGTTAAGCAACCACCTGGCTTTGAAAATCCTAAGTTTCTTAATCATGTCTACAAACTCTCAAAAGCTTTATATGGTTTGAAGCAAGCTCCTAGAGCATGGTATGAGAGGCTCAAGCTTTTTCTATTAAAAAATGATTTTCAAATGGGCAAAGTAGACAAAACTCTGTTCACACTTCGACATGGCAATGATCTATTACTTGTTCAGATTTATGTGGATGATATCATCTTTGGGGGCTCCTCTCATGCTTTGGTTTCCAAGTTTTCAGATACTATGAGCAGGGAGTTTGAGATGAGTATGATGGGGGATGAGTATGATGGGGGAGTTAACTTACTTCTTAGGATTGCAAGTAAAACAGACCAAGCAAGGCAATTTCATTCACCAAACCAAATATACAAAAGACTTGCTTAGGCGTTTTGACATGGCAACTTGCAAACCCATCTCTACACCAATGGGGTCTACAAATGTTCTTGACCCAGATGAAGAAGGTGAGGCAGTGGATCAAAAAGAATATAGAAGTATGATTGGTTCTCTACTCTATTTGACTGCTTCAAGGCCGGATATACACTTTGCTGTATGCTTATGCGCTCGATTTCAAGCATCACCTCGCATCTCATCGACAAAGTTGTGAAAAGGATTCTCGTGCATCTCCAATCAACCTTAGAATTTGGTCTTGTCTATTCATCTTCATCCTGTCTTACTTTGCGGCATTCTCGGATAGTGATTTTATGGGTGTAGGATTGATAGAAAAGCACATCCGCACTTGTCACTTTTAGGCACATCACTAGTGTCTTGGTCTTCACGAAAACAATCTTGTATTGCTCAATCACCTTTCAAGTCGAAGTTTGTTGTGTCGCCGCTAGTCGCTTCTCAAGTCCTTTGGATTTCTTCTACTCTTAGAGACTTTGGTTTAGAATTGGGTACTGTTCCTCTCTATTTTGACAACACTAGTGCTATTCACATTGCTAAAAATCCAGTGCAACATTCTAGAACCAAACACATTGATATCAGATTTCACTTTCTCAGAGATCATGTTGAAAAAGGTGAAATTGTTCTCCACTTTGTTAAAACTGATTTTCAGTTTGTTGATATTTTCACTAAGCCGCTTGATACTTCTCATTTTGTTCGTTTGCGGAGTGAATTAAGTGTTGTTCATCCTATGGGCTTATTTTGAGGGGGAGCTGTTTTGTTCAAAATTTCAAAAGCTTTAATTATTCATTAAGTCCAAGCCATTGAAATCAAAAGAGTTGTAGAGCTATCTTTATCATATTTGTTCATGTGCTATGTAGCTTTGATCTAGACTGGTTTAATATACTTGCTACATAAAGAACTAAAACATGACATGGCTGAAATCTTTGACTTGATTGATTATTGGTATTACTTTATGTTGATTATTGAAAAGGATAAGCTTGTTTGTGAGTCTTATTTTAAGTCTTGGATTTGAAGCAACAATGTCTCTCATTTCAATTCTCTGTTGCTCACTCAATTTGGCATGTTATATATAAAAATAATAATAAAGGGTTGAGACAAAGAACATGAAAATATGTATGCTTTAAGCATGCCATACATAGCTGTGTATCACAAAAAACAAGGAGTACATAACAGTGCTCACACGAAAATAAGTGTGCTTCAAGCATGCCATGCATAGCTATGTGTCCTTGACATAAGATAAAAAAAAGGGGCACGAAAAGTGCTCTCAATTAAAAGAAGTATGCTTCAAGCATGCCACCCTTGAAAAGAAGTATGTTGCAAACATGCCACATGCAAATAAGAATTGAAAGTGAAGCAAGAGGATGTTTCATGAGACTGTAGCTCATCCAGATTTAAAGTTTGTCTCACTGTATAGCTTTCACTTTTTGGTGACTTCTATTTGTGGTCTTATAATCTTTTTAGTCATTGTGTGATATGCCTATCATGAATCTAAATTGTCTTATCACTTTGAACTACTTGTCTAGACATTGCTATATGGTATATGCATTTATATGAACTTGTTAGCTCTACTCAACCAAATTGGCTTGGATAATCCAGTAAATTGACTTGCAAAGCTTCTAGACTTTTACTCTTCATGCTCCTTCCCTTTCTGCTCTTGATGATCACATTGCCAAAGGGGGAGAAAACTGAGAAAATCTTGCAAATATTTGATCTTCTAGTGTTAGAGGAAGTCCTTCAGCTGCAGTTCACTTTGCTTGGCAGCTTTGACTCTTTGTCACCTCCTTTCACTCACTCTCCTCTGATTATTGAAAGTATTGTCAATGTAGTCATCAAGGGGGAGATTGTAAGACCAAGAGGTTTTTGGTCATGATATTTGATGATGAACACATTGACAATAAGCTAAACTTAGTCTTAGTACTTAATGATGAATACATTGTCTCTGGAACTTGTTTGTGCTCTTCAACTGACTTGCATTTGAGTTCTCGGTTGGCCATTGAAAATCGTTCTTGTCGGGATTATCGGTAGTACCGGCTTTGTACATGCGGAACTACCGAAGTGCGGTATGACCGCCGGTGTGCAGCGGTAGTACCGCAGGTCTTGTTTTCGAACTTGTTTTAGCTCGAATCATTAGATCCTGATCTTGGAGCGTCCACGTGGCAAAAAGGGCTTTGTTCTGAAGTTTTTGAGCTTTTTCATGTTGCGGTAATACCGGCGTTGTTTTCACGGAACTACCGCTTTGCGGTAGTACCGCGAGTAGTTTACGGTAGTACCGCAAGTCATTTTCTCTAGTGCGTTTTGCTCGGTTCGTTACATCTTGATCTAACGGCTGATATTGAGATGAACGTTCGGACCGTCCGAACGTCTCAAATGCGAGCCCTTGATCTGAAATCTGACGGCTGTTATTGTTGTAACGTTCAGACCGTCCGAGACGAAAGCTTTGTGAGTCGTTGATTTGAAATCCAACGGTTGATATTCACGGGAACGTTCGGACCTTGAACAGTAAATGCTTTGAGGTTCGTGAGAAGTTTTGCAAAACAATCATACCGCTGATGAACGCGGTAGTACTGTGTTGTTCGGTAGTACCGGTGTGTTAATGGCGGTAGTACCACACTTGGTTTTTCAGAAAGAGAAAGCTTCTGACAGGTACAGTTAAATGAAAATCGGATGATCTAGAGTCTTGGAGCGGAACGACCGGCAAGCGGTATGACCGCACTTTGAACGTCGGTAATACCGGACAAAGGTATGACCGCAATGTTGCGGTATGGAAATTCCAGTGAGCATGTTTTTGGAAGATCTTGAGATTTCCCAATGAGCGGTAGTTCCGCAGTGCTTTGAGCGGTACGACCGCATGTGCGGTAGTACCGGACGTATAATGGCGGTAGTTCCGATTATGCTCTGGAAAGTTGTCGTTTTGCGGTTTTGACTGAGGATATGTTAAATTCGTGAGCTATATCTTGTTGCATGTTGCATGATAGTGTTTATGGGTGTGAGTGAGCTAATGGATGGTCAAGTTGGATAACTTGTGCTAAGAATTGGTTTCCTTGGTCTTTGCATGTGTAGGTTAGGTGTTGAGGACGAATCACGATCGGTGACAGGATTGACTCGGACTAGGATGGGGAATCTAAGGTCTTGGAAGTCATGGATGTCAAGAGGTGGTTTGGATCGCGCTGGAGCACATGGAGATCAAGGGGTGCACGCTGGAAGCTACGGGATGGAGTCCTAGAGGCTTACGGCGTGGAGTTTTTTTTTTTGGAAAGACAGATTTGGAAGGAGCTCCAAATCTGATTGTTTTGAGATAGAGTCCGTATTGGTGTCGTGTTGGACATAGATAGGACTCTAGGCTATAAGAAGAGGCAGAGGGTGCGCCTTGTGTACTGTGTTTTTTTTTATGTTACGATTTCGTGAGATAAGTTTTTGACCTATAGCTTTTCATGCTAGCAGAGCTACGGCTGTTTTACTGAGGTTTTGAGAGGTCTTTCGAATTGTGGTTTTGAGGGGTGCTTGCTAAGCACTTTGTAGACACAAATCAAATTAAGAAATAAAGCTCAGAATTGCTTCATCTTGTTTTTTATTTGCTGTTCCTTCCGGCATGCTTCGAGGTGGTCTCTGCAGAAGCTACACAAGAGTCATCAGAGTTTCTGGAGTTCTTGTGCACAAGAAGAAGTTTGAATTAGGGGGTCAATTCGCTGCAATCATTCAACCCCCCCCCCTTCTGATTGCCATTACGATCCTACAACTTGAACTTTAGTTAATAGGAAGTGTTTGCAAAACTTATTAACACGCTGATTCTTGGATGTTCCGTGATAAAGGCTATCAAGGCCTTTTTGATATCTGGCAGTGTGAACATTGGAGTTGTGATCAATCTCTTTTGAACTTCTCATTGACTTGGTTCACTTTTAACGATCTAGATGAACTTGTCCTTTCACAACGAGTAAGGGGTCTTGGCTATCTTGAAATGGCTGCTTTATTGATCCTCAACTGACACTGTCTTGTTCACCGATGGTTCTAGGGAATCTGAAATTATTACTCAAAACTCAAACAAGCTGACTCTGAAGTTCTGAAGAGTAGCTCTTGGATAAACTAAAATTCTCGCACATCCTTGTGCTAACAATTTATCAAACAAACAACATTGATGCTTGCCAAACTGATGAACTTGATTTGACACTGACTTTATCTGAGGGAATCTTTTGATCTGTTCTACCATTCCTGCGAACTCATTGGCAATTTTTTTTGCCATATATCATCTCTGACGTAACTCCTTCTGACATAGGGTGATCAGAGGTACCAAGTCAAAGACAACTTGACTTCTGATACGGTTGTGGGTTGTATAGATCACTTGCAATGATCAATTCATATTCTCTTCGGATATGGACATTATCACATGGTTAAATTCTTTAACCATTTGCTGTTGCCTCACTGCTATGCAAGGTGGTGGCTTAGACTTCGACATGATCTCTTATAATGACGGCTCTATGGCCTTCGATTACCAAGACTCAAAACTTGATTACTCGACATGCACAGGCATATGCTGAGAAAGGTATCCCATGTTTAAAACCCAAAAATTCCTTTTATTCATAACTTGAATACAAAGATGTCCACCTTTTAGCTCTCAAACAAAAGAAAAGATTACAACTATTTTTCTGACTTTATATATTGCTGCTAACAAAGGCATGGCATTGCATAATATGACATCACCAATCTATGCTTCCTTGGTAACGTCATGATCCAAACGCCTCTTCTTTGACTGCTTCGCTGGACACATGGATCCGGCTACATTACCATCTGCTCTGGAAGTTACGATCTTGACTGACACAACTTCTGGCATTCTTACATCTGGACTGAGTGATTGGTTTTGCTGCGGACAATGGCTGATGTAGTGACCTTTCCTACGGCAACGGTAGCATATACGTGTCGAGCCTTGTGACTTTTCTGACGAGACTATGGCAGAATGACTATCCTTCTTGAAGGTTGAAGCTTGTCGCTTTGCAGGGCACTTCTTGGCATAGTGGCCTTGCTTGCCACACTCGAAACACACTCCTAGTGAGACTGGCTTGTTTCCCTTTTGAGGTGGGTTGCCAAAGTCAACATTCTGCTCTTGTGATTCTTCGGTTGACATATCTTGCACTGACAACGGATTGCCTTCTTTTGCTAATGCACTGACAGCGGTTCGGAAGCTTTCTCGCTGACGTTGTGTTGCAAAAGCCAACACTGAATACATGGGGCACTGACTCGGACAATGATCATCGCCTTCACATAAGAAACATGTGATTTTGCTCATTGGACATTCTCCAACGGAATGGTTTCCTTCGCAACTAGAACAATTGATGTTGTGCTCATCGGCACTATGGCCTATTTCTCCACAACGGATACATGCACAATCTTCTGACTTATCTGGCTGGTAGCACTTTAAGTGACAACGACTAGATTTGCTATAGGATATCGGAATAGCAAGTTCCTCTTGATCACTCTTGCTTGATGTCGCATGCTGCTAACGAAAAGCAGCGGTGAACTCTGACCATGTGATGGTTTGCTTGTCCTGATGGGCGGCGCGAAATTTTTCCCACCAATCCATTGCAACTCCTTCCAATTGATGAGCAGCAAAGAGAACTTTCTCACTATCGTTGCATTGCACAATAGTTAGCTTTTCTTCTACGGTATGAATCCAAGATTCTGCATCCCTAAGTGTGGTTGATCTTTCAAAGACAGGCGGCTTGGTCATCATGAACTTCACAAACTTGAACTGAGGGCGTGCCATTGGGATGGCAACGAGTTGTGCATCCTTGCATACCACGGTCTAGCGATTGAATCGTCGCTTGCATGAGCTGATTCTGGGTGGCAGGAAGCTGACTCGGGTTCTGATGTGTCACTACTGGCACTGGAGATAGTTGTTGGTTATCATCTGTTCTAGTACTGACACTGGTGATGGTATGACGGCTTGCTTGGTTATTCCGATTCATCAAATTGATTAAAGTAGCAGTGATCTGATTCTGCTGTGTCATAATGTTGTTCATGTTCTGTATCATCGCGTTCATGAAATGAGTCTGAGCTACCAGGAATTGTTCCATGACCGGATCTCGCCACTCGACATCGCAATCATCTCATGGGGTTGACGAGATCTCGAAATGGGCATGCATCGCCTCAAGATTATTGACAAGGTTGGCTTTACTCGGGTTCTCCATCTGTTGGCTAACCAAGGCTAATAGATGAGAGGGAAAAGCATAAGGTAAGGGAAGACAATCTACTAAGGGGAGTAGGTTTAACCCAAGGGGCACCAAGGAACACAAATAGCCGGAGAGCTATTAAGAAGCACAAAACTCACAAGAAAACAACACAAACAAAAACAAAACAAAAATCTAATCGTCTAGTCGATTAAGCTCTAACTTAACTGGGTGGCTTGGCTCAACACACGGGAGGAACCAACACCGATTTATCCTATATGGCTAGTCTGAAGAAAACTCAAACTGGTCACGGTCTTCATCAAATGTTGACTGCTTGCGATCCTAGGAGGCGAAGCTTGGAGAAGGCAGGGGTGACATACAACTTCTTGGTCTTCAATTCTTCCGATGAACTTGTCTTGAACACTTGGGGAGATATTGATACGTTGTTGTTGGTTGCATGGTCTTCAAAGAGTTCTTGAAACAGCTTTTGGGCATCCACCAAGATATTTGGCACAAATTGTGACAAACAATAGAAGTTCTGGGGAGAGGGAGTCCAATTTGATACTGAAAATAGTGAGGAAGAATATAGATGAGAAATGAATAGAGTGGAAGAGTATAGAAGCTAGACAAGATGAGAATAGCACATCATTGAGATTTTCCATTTGTAAAATAGGTTTTGAAGTTCCCTTAAAATGGCCATTCTAACTAAGGTTACGACCTACAGACGATATGGCTCTAATACCACCTCTGTCGGGACCCAAAATATGCAATTCTGGACCCTCTGTGTACATGGCACTAGTCTAGGATCATGCTAGTGCACACAGTGGCAACGTCAGTGAAATATCATTTCCATATACAAAGATAACTAATAAATAAGCACATAACAATAAACAACAGAGTAAAGACCTTAAGGTCAAAGCTTACAATTAATGCTTCAGAGGGGCAAATAGCTCAATGAAGCTGCAGCAGAACGAAACAGAATAACTTCAGTAAAGCCCATCCATATGCCCACAGGCAATCAGCTGGGGTGCGCGACCTAGTTCTCCACGATCCTTGAAGTAGACCTTGTTGACTGGCGATTCCTTCACCTCTGCTTGATTTATTAAAGCAAGCATGAGTACACACCGTACTCGCAAGTCATACCACAAAATGCAATTTATAGATGCAGGCTTATTCCAAAGGAATGGCTTCTGTGGTTCTTTTGCAGAAATGCGACATTTGCAATTGAATATGAATAATAGATTGAAAGCATAATTCAAAACAAATAACCAATAGTAATTTTATAAGTTGTTTCCTAAAGACACATGTCCTAAACAAGTTATTCATATAGCTGCATAAGTTACCTCACACAGCTGTCCCATCCCAAGTTTTATGAAAATCTACCCCTCGTGTGAAATCCCCGAGCATGTCCATGACCGTAGATGCGGCTATTCAAATATATTGATTAACACTCTGCAGAGGTTGTACACTTTACCCACAAGATGCAATCAACTTGTACGGAGCTGATCACAACAAAACCTTTCAGAACTTTCATCTCAACATTGACACTCCCGGTATGCTTAGCTGCCACAAACGCACACCGTTGGACAGGGAAACGGCGAACCGCCCCGTGATGCGACTACTTGGTAGTACACACCTCCACCCAATCCGACACAGCTAACCGACATGGCTGCCAGGTAGGATGAAACGACAACATGGTGGTGACAAGGCATGCAGATGTTGCACTGGGTGACATGGCTGTCATGAGGTGGCATGATCTGAGTTTGGATCTCGACCGCAGGTTCCATCGCCACAAGAGACAAGAGAGAGAGAGAGAGAGAGAGAGAGAGAGTTCGGCCCACACGAAAGAGGAACAGCGGAGGTGGAGGCAGCCACGGCCTTCTCGGTCGGCATCAACGGCGACGAGCGGCGGCGTAGTGGGCTTCCGTGAGACCAACAGCGGCAGCGGCGGCGCTAGGCACGGCAGCTCCGGTGGGGTCGAATGAAGGCGAGCGTGACTCGGCGAGCGCGCGAAGGAAATCGAAGAGGCGGCGCTTTGGTTGGGGATGGGACGACCTCGTAGCTCCGACGAATTGGGGTGGTAGCAACTGGTGAGGTAGGAGAAGGGCGCGGGGATGGACAAAGGACCTCACCGGTGAGGGTTCAAGCGGCAAGAAGCTCGAGGGCTCCAATGGTGGTGGCGGCTCGTGTCCGGAGTAGGACGGGCTCCGGTGGTTGGTTGATGACGGTAAGCACGGATCTTGGACGAGGGCGATGCGGGGACCACGGATGCGGTGTCGGTGAGGGCGGAGAAGCGCCGGACGGCGGCGGCCAGGAGCTCCGAACGATGTCACAGGCGGTGGCGGCTCGGAGAAGAAGACCACGGACGGCGGCTTGGCGGCGCAAGGAGGCATCTCGCGGTGGAGGAGAGCTAGGCATCGATGGCGGCGGGGTCAACGAAGCGGATGCGCAGGAGGGCGGCGCCTTTATAGCATGGGGCGACGTGCAGGAGGTGGACTTCATGGCTGCGACGCTAATGGAAACCGCGTCGATTCTGGCGTCTTGATGGCGGCGGGTGCTAGGGTTCGGCGGTCTTCACAAGGATCGGGCCGATGGAATGGGTCAATGCTCGAGCGGAATGGCCGGCCGGAAAAGAAAGGAAGAGGCGGGTTGGACTGGGCTGGAAGCAAACAAAATTAGGCCCGGAATGGAAACGGGCTGAGAGTGAATAGGATTGGGCCAAGCAAGGGAATTCAGCCCAAAGACAAACTGAGATTTTAAATAGGTTTTCTATTTTGAAAATAGCAGAAAACACAAATAGCAAATAAAAAGAAAGATAGCAAATGTACTCGGACAAATTCTAGAAAAATCTAGAAAATATATCCAAGCACAAAGAATCCAAATAAAATAGTTTTGATAATAGTTGATGTTGAGATTAATCACATTAAATTGTTTTTGATTTATGAAAGTCCCAATTAAGCTTTATTAATTCAAATAAAATTGGTGAATTTTTCCAGGGACCTAAACTACTCAAAAGATTTTTTGAAAAGCCAAATTTTGGGACGTTACAAACTCCCCCCCCTTAAAGGAATCTCGTCCCTGAGATTCAGGCTGGCTATAGAATCGGTTAAAGAACTCAACCTTCGGGTTCTCTTCTAGCTTTCAAACTGCTTTGACTCTGACAGAATTGCTCTTGTGAACACTTACAAGACAACGCCTTGCTTCTTGCTGAACTTCTTGCTTCCACGAAAACTTGACAAACTAGCTCTTGGCAGGAAAGGCATCTTGAAACTCGATTGCTTCTAACAGGGCTGCTTGATCGGTTCTCGAAGACACTTCTAGAGTTGTGGAAATTCTGCTGTTGACTGGTAACTCAAGCTGACAAACTAACTCTTCTTCCGAAGCCAAATCAACAGTCGACACACCTCTGTCATACATTGTACAATCCTTAACACAGATCCTCAACAGGTATTCTGAAGATAGACATGACTGTGAGGGGAATTATCTGCATAATCCACGTAGCTTTTCTGCTTGAACTAGGGTACTCACAATCCCTTTAGGATTAAAGACTCTTGGTCTTCTGCTTGATGACTAATGCAAAAATACACATACTTTGTCATCTGATCTGCTTCTAGCTGAGCAATGACTTACGATCAACCACTGCGAACTTTGGATGGTGACAACTACGAACTGATTGACAACTGGTGCTGCAGGGAAACTCTGCACAGGACACTTACTTGCTCGACCTGGTACCATGAGTTAAGGTACAACTCATCCCTTTTTTTTAGTCTGTCTACTGATTCAGGACGATACACAATACTGAACTGAAACGAGCATCCAAGGCTTCATAGACACCCTGTCGCTGACACAAGGTAAATTGGGATCCTCGATCTGGCACTAACTTCTCTGACACATCGTGCAAATTGACCATTTCTGTCGATCTGACATTATACCAATTCTGGCGAATACCATCTCGTCAGATATAACCTCTCGTCAGATACCACTCACGGATGGTCTCCAAACTCGGTGTTATAACTAGGAATGAAACGACAGATCTTTCTGACAACTGAATAACATTCACCTTTCAAGAAATTATATCCCGATTGGGTCCTGGGAAATCCCATGTCTGAATTCTCAGGGCTAGAGGTACTATGATTGGCCTCTGACTTGTTGGTTGTCTTTCTGACATACCAATCTCAGGGTAACCCATTCCGTGATATTTCGCTTTTAAGTTGGATCATCACCATTCAACTTCAAGCTCTTTGTACAGCTTTGTATTTTTTTTTAGAGAAAACGTAAGGCTTGCACATAGATGTTGGTTCGAGCCTCAACTACTTGAGTTTCCTGTGATCAGATACGCAGACATACTCAATGTTTCACGGATCATTTGTTAGCCTTCAATGGGTTCCAAGGCTAAACCTTGCCTCACATGAGGACTGATTTCCTTGACATAACTGTCATCCCATCGCCTTGTCGACATCGATGTTCAACATCTGCTTGAACTCTAGGGTTCAACAAATATCATCTTGAAACTGACTCAAGACTCAACTTTTGACTTTCACAAGTAGCTTTAGCTGACTGAACAACAGGTTCCTACGGTAGCTCTTCCAATTCGAACATCTGCCACTATACCGATCTGTCCTGAGGGAAAGGACTTGATAATAGTTGATGTTGAGATTAATCGCATTAAATTGTTTTTGATTTATGAAAGTCCCAATTAATCTTTATTAATTCAAATAAAATTGGTGAATTTTTCCAGTGACCTAAACTACTCAAAAGATTTTTTGAAAAGCCAAATTTTGGGACGTTACGGTAATGCCTTAGTTTCCTTGAAGCCATAAGGAGATCATAGAGCAACTTTTGTACCTATGGGCACCTTTCGTTTGGTCCATGTACTACTTCGCTTACGTAATACACTGATCGTTGGACGTTGCCACGCTCTACGACCAGTACACCACTAACTGTCTGTGGCGTTGCAGCCACGTAAATTAACAATGTTTCTCCCGGTCTTGGAGAGACTAAGACTGGGGTACATGTAAGGTACTTTTTGAGATCTTGAAAGGCATCGTTTGCCTCTTTATTCCACTCAAAACTTCCATGTTTCTAGAGAAGCTTAAAGAAAGGTAATCTTTTATCCTCTAACCTTGCTATGAAACGACTTAGCGCTGCCATATAGCCGGTTAGTTTTTGGACCTCTTTCTTCGTGGTTGGAGGGCGCATCTGGTCGATGGCCGATATTTTTACTAGATTTGCTTCAATACCTCTAGCCGAGACTAGGAAACCGAGCAGTTTTCCAGCAGAAACTCCGAACACACACTTTTCTGGATTCAACTTGAGGTTATGCCTTCTTAAGTTATTGAAAGTCTCTTGTAGGTCTAGAATGTGATCGCCAGCGTTGATGCGCTTTACGACCAGATCATCAACGTAAGCTTCTAGATTCCGACCAATCTGTGGATTAAAGGTTTTCTGCATCAACCTTTGAAAAGTTGCACCAGCATTTTTGAGACCAAACGACATCTTAACATAGCAGTAAGTGCCGGATGGGGTGATGAAGGAAGTTTTCTCTTCATCTTCTTTACACATATTAATCTGGTGGTACCCTGAATAAGCATCTAAAAAACTTAGTAACTCACACCCGGAAGTAGAGTCTGCAAGTTGGTCAATGCGTGGAAGGGGAAAATCATCTTTCGGACAAGCTTTATTAAGATCTGTAAAGTCAATACACATTCGCCATTTCCCATTATTTTTCCTAACCATTACAGGATTGGCGAGCCACTGAGGGTGGTCGACTTCACGAATGAATCCAGCCTTGAGGAGCTTGTTAATCTCGGACTGGATTGAATCCTTCCGATCAAATACAAAATGCCGGAGCTTCTACTTGATCAGTTTTTTGTCAGGCTGGAGAGCTAGCCTGTGCTCGATCACCTCCAGGGGGACTCTGGGCATGTCGGACGTCTGCCAGGTGACTCTTCCTATTTGGGGTCGAGTCTTGCCCCGACCAGTATCTTTCGGGTAGATAAGTCAGTGTTTCCTGACCTAGGTGGTGACTTGGCATTGTCTAGAGAAGCGCCTTTGTCGAGTGGTACCTCCTTTGTTTGGTCAGAAGGCTTTGGCGTCATCTCTGGCCTCGAGTGCTTGACTTGCACGGTAGATGGATTAGCCTCTCTGGTCGGAAGTTTGTCGACCAGTTCTAAGGATTTTCGATCACATGCGTAAGCCATTTTCTGATCTCCTCAAACTATGATGACTCCCTTAGGTCCTGGCATTTTTAAACTTTGATAACTGTAGTGCGTGGCTATCAAGAATTTTGCTAAAGCCGGATGACCTAGGATTCCGTTGTATGCGGACTCAAAATCCACTACATCAAACGAAATCTTTTCTGTTCGGAAGTTGTCAGGTCTTTCAAACGTGACCGGTAAGGAAATTTGTCCTATCGGTTTAGCGGTGGAGCCAGGAACTATATCATGAAAGGCATATTTCACTGGTTTCACCTTTGATTTGGGAACTTGCATCTCTTCTAAAGCTCCCGAAAATAAAATATTTAAAGAACTACCTCCATCTATTAGGACTCGATTAACCCTACAGTTATTAATAGTAGGTTCAACAACCATAGGGAACCTACCTAGTCGAGTCGAAGGGATGGAGCAGTCTTCTTTGTTGAAGGAGATTACGGTGTCCGACCACCTTGATGGCTTGATGATGGTCGGAGGCTCAACAAGGTTGACCTCCCACTCCACGGCCTTCAAATGACGCCTTGACTCGTACGAAGAAGACCCACCAAAGATCATGTTGACCATATGTTGAGGCTCCTGGTACTCCATTTCTTCGTCACCATCTTTGTCCTTCTTGGAACTCGTTTCACCGAGCTCCTGTATTGCGGGGAGTGGTCCTTTACCTGCATAGTAATCCTCCATCTTTTTCTGCCAGACTCGACAGGTGCGGAAGTCATGCCCTGCCTGCTGGTGAAGTGGACACCACTTCTTGTTATTGTGATATCCTTCGGTCGGAGCTTTTGCTTTGCCTCGACCGATATAGTCCTTACCTTTCGTAAAATTTTCGGGAATAGCCAGGACTTCTTTATCGTCGGGTCTGTGGTTCTTCTTCTTCTAGAGAGCCTTTTTCTCTGGTTTATCCAAGCTAGGTTGGAGGATTTTATCCTTCCGATCAATAGTTTCACATCACTCAATTGCTTCGCTAGCGGTGGCGTATTTGTCGGCCATGTCGAAAAGTTCGACGGTCATTCGTGGAGGGTTCATTGCTATGTCCTCCATAAACCGTCGATTCCTTAGACCTGTTTTGAAGGCTTGGATGACAGATGACTCTGCAACCTCTGGTATGGAATTACGAACCTGGCTGAACCTCTTGATGTATTGATGGAGAGTCTCATCAGAGCCTTGTCGAATTCGGTGGATATCATCCTCCTTTCCACGGCGGTCGTACATGCCTTGGAAGTTTGCAATCAGAAGGTCGCAAAGTTGCTCCCAAGTGTAGATTGATCCGACCGGTAGGTTAACCAACCATGACTGGGCAGACCCTTCGAGTACTGTAGGTAGATAGTTAGCCATTACATTTTCATCACCATCAGCAGCTCTGATGGTGGTGGTATATATTTGGAGAAATTCCAATGGGTTTTGGGTCCCATTGAACTTGTCTAGGTTGGCAGGTCGGAACCTGTTTGGCCAACGCACAGCTTAGACCCTGTAGAGAAGGCTCGATAACCTGTGATCGATTCATAGCGCCTTCTTTGGAAAGGTGCCGGATTGTAATCGGTCGGAGACCGGTTTCTGAGGATAGATTGTCGGATCTCCGGTGTCCTGATCCGGTCGTAGACGCTATTGTGACATCTTCGACCGCCTGCTTGATTTAGATGATGTCGGAGATTGTCTGGCCCAAGCGATTGTTCCTCTTAACGAGGTGAGGGTGTGGCTGCCTAAAACAGCCTTCTACCCTCGTGACTCCTGGGTCGAAATCATCGAGGGGGCCTTGGTATCGATTGTTCCCCAACACGACCATGTTGCCCTCTACTGAGGGAGGAACGCTGAGATGAAGTCATGGTTTGACTTTGTGAAGTTCTCTGTTCCTAGTATACTTCCGTTCATTGCATGGTCTACTGAAGAATCTCTGATACTTGGCTTACGAGCTGTACAAAACCTAGGGTCTCTACTAGAGCAGGGTTAGAATTATTCAGGATATCTTGAACACGTTGCAGGTTTCGTACCGTTATTGAAGGTCTTGGAGGATTCATACTGGTAGTAGGTGTTTGAAGATCCAAACCTTCCCCTGACCTCCTGGTTTGTTCCGTCCGATCAGCTACTCTTGGTGGGGCAGAGCTAGGCGAGTTAACTGATGGACATTGATCAGTTTTGTTGCCTCCGAAACTTGGTGCTTGATGGCCCGTACCATTTCTACCAGCACGTGGTGGCATGGCAAAGTGTGTAGGACCGTGCAAGGCATCTTGATTTGCATCTCCGATCGCATTGACCTCGTGACTCCAATAGCGATCTTTCGACGAGCTTCCATCGTAACTAATGGAGAGCCTTTCAATGCTTCTACTAGGAGTTTCCACGACAGAGAGCGGTTGGAGATGAGCACCTCCTGAGGTCTTCTTGGGGGGCTCAGCCTGATCCTGCGGACTGCCGATCGTATGCTGAGTCTTATCATCCCCACTTGGCCTACGACCAGTGAAGGTTTCATCGACACCGTTAAAAAATGTCAGTTGGCTCCTTGAATCGCCAGAAGCCATAGGTGAGTACCTTTCAGCCATGATTTCATTGAGAGTATAGAGATTCTCGAGTTGCGGTACTGAATTTTCATCACCTTTTTCCCCGGTCGGAAGGACCGGGCTTGGAGCAGTCTCTGGACATTCCAAGCTGGTCGAAATGACTGAAAACGCCACTTGTCGTAGTGGTGGATCCTCATCCATCCGGTCGATTTCGCTAACGTCGGCGACGTGCGAACCGGCGGAGGAGGAGGACGATGACATGCCATTTTCTTGTATGGCGCAGATGCATCCCTCCATGTCAAGGTTGGAGTAGTCCGCCAAGTCGAACCAATTCTCCTCGTCCCAAACTCCTGCCATAGTCGCATGGGCGATTATGAGGAAATGAGCGAGGATTTGATAAGGGGAGAGTTTCTTTAGGAAACTTGCATCTTCTTCCCCACGGACGGCGCCAGCTGTCGACGATCGAGTCTCTAATCTTATGAAATAAAAGTGGAAAATGACGCGATATATCCTGGGAGATAAGGGGGCTGCTCTTTATTGATATGAACTGGATTTACAAGGGGTGCTTTACGACCCGGATGGGGACTAATCCTAATTACACTGAATCTCATACCTGCTATGCTAAGCAATCAGACTTAAAGCATGAATCTAAGGCTGATTGCGTTGCTCTAATTTGATGTTGCTATCTTGCTTGTCTTCCAGATCCGCCCTTTTTGTCTTCTGCGCTTCACCCTTAAATAACTTTCGAAGAGGTGGCAGTTACTCCTGGAGAAGGCGTCCCTAGTGAAGCATCGTGACTGGTCAGAGCGAGGCATCAATTAACAATGTGTCAACTGTTTTGCGGTTAAATGTCTGTGAGACACTCAACCGTATGGTAGTTGTTGTCAGTGTCTTAGGTCTATATAACATCACGTGGTTTGGAATATATAGTACGTGTTCCATTCATCACACGGTTAAGATACCAGTTCGTAGCTTTTTCGAGCAGTTACCTAGTCGGAGACTAGGCACAGGACCTTGTCCAACCAGGGTACCCATTTGTAACCTCTGGAATCCTTACAACCAGTGAGGTCGTTAGCCTTAGGGGTTACGACCATGAAGACATATGGTCTTTTATTATGTATTAAAATAATACATAGAGGTTTTAATCCTCGTCAAGTGGAATGGTTACCTTGCACATAAATGATGCCCTTTGGACCAGGAATTTTAATACTCTGGTAGGCGTGGTGGGTAGCTGCCATAAACTTTGTTAGTAAAGGTCTACCTAAAATGGCATTGTAAGCTGACTCAAAATCTACAATTTCAAACATAATTAATTCTATTTGAAAATTGTGAGAATCTCCAAAGGTTATTGGTAGCGTAATTTGACCAATTGGAGTTATTGAGAGACTAGGTACTATCCCAAATAAAGGGTTTGTAACCGGTTTTACTCTAGAACGAGGTATTTGCATCTCATCTAGAGCATTTATAAAAAAATAAGTCCAAAGAACTAACCCCCATCTACTAGTGCTCTTCCTGCCTTACAATTACTGATAATAGGATAAACAACTAGTAGAAGTTTGCGAGGAGTAGACATATACCTTTTGGACAATTGGTTTTGTTAAAGGTTAGAACAACATCAGACCACTTTGGGTAGCTTGGCTTCCCTGGTTGAGTGTTGACGCTATTGACCTCCCTGTATGCGGATTTGAATTACCTTTTGGATGGATAGGCACCTGATCCTCCGAAGATGACATTGAGTGTTAGGCTTTTGGTATGCCATTTGTTCATCTCCATCCGCATCTTTGGTGTTACTGGGAACACCAACTTCATGTATTATGGGCATTGGCCCTTTTCTTGAGTAGAAGTTATCCATGTGTTTCTGCCAAGTACGATAATTACACAGGTCGTGACTAGGCACATTATGGAGTGGGCACCAGCGGTCATTTTCACTGATCATACCAAAGCCTTTGAAAAAAAGACTGGTTGGTTGAATGACCAGTAGATTTTTGCATGGACCGTTGCCTTTATTATAGGTCAGATGTTGCTCTATAGCAATGACCTCACTTTGTGCAGACCTTGATTTGTTCTTCTTTTTGGCCTTACCTTTGCGGTTGTCAGGTCTAGTTGGTTTCTTGAATTCTTTTCTGTCGGAACCTTCCATACCTGGCTACAACAATGTATGGCCTTTGTCGACCATACGATTCCATTCCACCGCTTCGTTAGCATCCCTATAGTGATTGGCTATGTTAAACAAATATAACACGTTCCTTGGCGAATTGATGTTGAGATCTTCCATAAACCTTTTGTATCACATCACTTGATTAAATGCTCGAATAACAGAGTCATTAGTAATTTTAGGAATAGTGTTACACACTTCTATGAACCTTTTAACAAACTAATGTAAGTTTTCTCCAAAAATTTGACGGAGACAATGTAAATCGTCTTCCTTTTTGAACATTTTATATCAACTTTTGAAATTGCCTATAACGGCATGACATAAATTTTCCCAACTGAAAATAAAATTTTTCGGCTAGTTGAATAACCAAGTCCAAGCAGATCCTTTTAATACGTTCCATCGAGGCTTTGCGTCTTCTTGACGAACATTGCCATCGTGATGACGTCGTGTAGAATCAAACTAGTCTGCTCTAGAATTACTTTGAGTCCTTGAAGGGAGCGAAAGGCTCTGCACTTCGGCAATGACCTCTTGGAGGTCATCAACTAGTGAACGAATGACCAAAATGTCGTCTTCACCGCCATCTCCCATTTGGTGGTTGGCAATTGCACTTGAGAGTATTCGCACTCTGACAATGGGTGTCTCTACCTGTGAGGGTGATAGTAAAACATTTAAATCTCTTATCGTCGTCCTTGGGGCAACCAAGGGCGTGATTAGTGGGCATTGTTCGCCACTCGGATTGAATATAGGTCTTCTAGATGTCCCCGACGCACTGTTGTGGTACTAGCGACGAGCCTCCTCCATTGTCTTCTGATTGGCTGTGTGAAGTTGATTGCGTCGTTCCTGCGCCAAACGTTTGGCCTATTCTTGGGCCTCACATTGTTCATGTGTTGCCTGTTGCTCGTCGGCCTCGTTGGCATTGACGACTGCACATTCATGAAATACAGAGCAGATAGAGGGTGAGAACGTCCCATCCTCGTCAGAGGAGGGATAATAGTCGAGACCTCGGAGTTGATGGAGTAGATGCTTTGGAGACGATTTTTCCATCGCCTCAGCATAGTCTTTATCATCGAGAGCATCATGAATTGCCACATCACTAGCATGGTGGTTACTTGTCTCTCTAATTGAAACAAAAGTTGGAACATAGCCACTCTCGGAGTTGCTTGAGAGTGGATTTGATGTTCCCACCACCTCACTCCTAATGGATTTGTTTGAGGGCGGTGAATGTTTCTTCTTAGGAATGTTCTCATCGAAGAAGTCGCATTTGCATGCCTTCTCAGGGACGTAGTCCTCCATTATGAGGTGGGCGTAGTCAGCTAGATCGAATGAGTTATTGTCGTAGTCCATCGGTGAGGACATGAGAACATCACAACGATGATCATCCAATTGATGGTGCACTCCATCTAGCTCTAACTGTCGATGATCAGAACATGGGGTTCCCTATTGAGCTTATCATGAAAAATGATGTGAAAATCCTATTAAAATGAAGACCCTTTATTGTTATGAACACATTGAGTGTATGCATGAGAATACAATGGGGACGTTACAAAATCTTGACTTGATTGTTGAATGTCTAATGAACATGATACTACAAAATATGTAGGCTACCCCCTTTATAGTGTTTGAAGGGGTGGCAGTTAATGCCGCTAAAGGCGCCTCTAATCTTCATGCATGTTCATCAGGAGAGTCTTGAACCGTCGTGTTCTTTAGTCAATTGTCGTTAGTTGCCAGGTGGGCCAATAGCTGTCTTCTCGCCAGTCATGTGGGTAACTGTTGTGTCTCCCGACCAATTTGTTGGTCGGGGATTGTCCAAACCCTGTATAGCTGGTCGGACAGTATGTATAGCTGGTTGTCTCATGACTCAAACTGGTCGTCGATCAGTTTGTCCATAACAAAGGAGAACTAGATTTCCTTTATATACTAGTCATAGGTTCATAACTATTATAAAGTAGGTCTCTTATTACGTGGACCTCATTTGATAGGAACTTGATTTTGACCGAAAAAAGGTTGACCTAGTCAAGAACGTCTATGCTCATCAAATGTCTCTATCCCTTTCTCTCTCGGATTAACCTCAGCAATGATATATCCAGTTGCCAAAAAGGTACCAGCTGTTGAACACTGGATCAACATCATGAGTTACTGAAAAGAGCGCAAGAGTTGAGAGCAATGCATTATTCATGCAATGCAGACCGCCGTCCACAAAAGTTCTTTAAAAATCTAACAAGATGATGATAAGCTTGCGGAGACCAGGCGAGAAATGGCTCGTAGCAGGAGCAAATTGGCGCCTCCTATGTTGTTTATGGTCCTCGGGCGCGCAACGTCGCCATGCAGACAACCTCCAGTCGCCGTGGGACTCGTTGCAATCAGGAAACAGCTTCCAGGTCCGTCAAATTGGGGGCCTGTTCGATCAGGTGTTTGCTGCTTTTAGCGTCGGTGAGTACAGCGCTATGGCTACCAGCTTAATTAAGTTTCTGATTTTTTACTGCGTGCGCCCTTTTTTTAAAACAGTAAAATTCACTCACAAATAATATAAATCTGAGAAAAAGATCACATCCACATGGAAGGAGGAATTGCTTTACACGTGATTTACAACATGTGAAATCATTTCCGATCCTATCTATACAAGATATATTTTTTAGGCCCCCGTCTTAAACGTAAGAATTTTAGCAAATCAGTTGAAGACTTGGAGTCCTCTAGGATTTCTCACTGCTAGCGCACACGTCACTCACGTCTTGCATGACACTGTTGCTGCTGCATGTGTTTGTTGTAGATCCTGATGTATAGGCCTTTCTCTAGCCCACTCTCTCCCCCTCTGACCTATTATTTAGGTGCTTACCTGAGTTGGTGACGTGTACGTTGTTGCACCTTGTAATCGTTATATACTCATCTAATGGAAGAGGTGTGTGCGCGGTGAATCCAGTTCTCCTTCGCTTACAATCCTATGTTCCAAACGGCGTATAATTAAGAGCCTTGCATAGCATGCGTAAAAAAACATCACAGCACTTGTGTCCAGGGGTCCCTCATGACTAAAATTTAGGTACGACGGAGTTACAAGCGTGAACAAAAAAAGATTACCCAAAATCAAAAGAATCCGTACAAGAATAATATTGCAAACGCACTAACAAGAGTATATGACACTAAATGGAATTGCCCTGGCCGCCGTGTGCCCTAGCCTCGCCTCACCGGCTCGCCGTGCACCCGACAGCCTAAGCTGTTGCTACCATGCACCCCCAGCCCTCGCCGTGCACCCTCGCTTCGCCGCGCCACTGGTCGCCGCACACCCATGCCTCACCTCGCCTGCCGCCGTTGGCAACTTGGTTAGGGTTAGAGGAGGATTGAGGAGGCGTGAGTGCCGAGTGTGTGAGGATTGAGGACTGAGGAGGCTATGAGCCTGTGTCTAATGGGCGTCTGCCTTTGTCTAATGGGCCAGCCGGCCATGCCAGGCCCAATTGAACAAAGCCGATGAGACCGCTCGGCATGAAAAACTCTATGTTTGCCTTTTCAACCTCAAAGCCTCCTCCGACCACTACTCATCCTTTTGAGAAATTTCACCATGTCAGAGCAAATTACAAAGTGGATGGCTTCGGATCTGAGTGAGAAGAAGTTCAAGGCGCTAGAGAAGATCGGAATGCTCCTGGACAAGAATCTGATCAAGTGGAGGTCAACGGCCGGAGAGCACTTTCTGAGCTGCGAAGATGGGGAAATCCTAGTTTTCCTCGCTTACATTGAGTGCGGATTGAGGGTTCCGGTGCACAAATTCCTCCCTCACGTTCTAGAGTACTACGGGGTGGAGTTGGTGAATCTGGCTCTGAATTCCATCACCAACATTAGTATCTTCGCCTATCTGTGTGAGGTGTACTTGGGAGTGCGATGTCAGGAAGATCCACGGCGGCTCCTGGAGAATGCACGCTGCGCCTTCACGACGAGAAGGCCGATGAGTACATCAAAATGTACTCGAAGTCCTCGTGGTCATTATGGAAAAAGAACTGATTTTACATGACAGTTACGAGGGATGATGGCCTCTACTTTGCAGGACTTAGGGCGAACGAGACTCCCAAATGGAGGGGAACCGTGGAGAAGACAGTTCTGGTCGGAAGATGTGCGAATGCCATTCAAGATCTGAAGATCAAGGGTTTGACTTCCTGGCATGTGGTGAGAGTCTTCATCAAACACCAAATTAGTCCTTTGAAGCTCCGGACTCAATCCCTGCTCTGGTCCATTGGTCGTGATGAAGCAATCACAGACTCACGAGATGGTAAGTCTTCGAAAAAAGCTCCGACCAGTATAACTTGATTACTTGATTATCGTAAAACCTTAAAATCTACTATGTCTCTTTTTATTTTAAAGCCCTTTCTTCTGAGGAAATCAGAGAGCGGATCAAGATGATCTGCGCCGGGGAGCCTGGTGAGAAGGTTGCAATCCCCGATATCTTGGCAATAGTCTCTATTGAAGAGAGACTGGCGAGACATAAGGTAGATAATCAATTGTCCTTTATCTTTTATATATATATATATATATATATATATATATATATATATATATATATCTTCCGATCAGTTCATTGATCTTGCTCTAATTTTGTAGGCTATTGATTTGAAAGTCATACAATCTGGTGAGGATCTCAATCCTACCGTGGTTCCGACCAATTCGTGCCCAAAGGCATTGGAAGAAGATGATTCTCCCGAGGTAATAGAGCATTTGAAAGAAGATATATACTTAGATAGAAATTTTCATCACCTAATCAAACTTGTTTTTTGACTTAGGTGGAAAAATGAAGGTCATGAGAATAGAGTCATGAAGTCGTGAACTCAGAGTGGTCGTTCATGACCTAACGGTTATTCTTGAGACAACTAAACTGGAGGTTGATGAAACCACACCCTCCGACCCAATGGTCAGGAATGCTACCCTCGATCAGTTGGTCGAGGATATTGCTTTCGAGCTCATGTTGGAGGATGTGGGGGGAATAACCAACCCTACCAGCCCAGAGCCGGTGAAATTGGTTGAGAAGAAAAGGAAGGCTAGCGGTACAAAATTTGCTCTACCACGTTTCAAAGTAAAAACCAAAAAATCAACTAGGTAAGTACAAATGAAAAGGATGTATGAGTGCATACCTTTAATAGTTTTTGATCATTTGGAGTTTTGAGTTTTCTTTCTTCGTTTTGTACAGATCTTACGGCATTAGGTCGCTTCAGACTGAATGTTCTGAGGACCAGTACGTGGAAGTCCTCGTCCAAAGCACTTCTCAGGACAAAGTTCCTAAGGATAATGTGGTCGAGGAAGCCCCTGAGCAAGTGTCGGTGCCAACAGTCGTTTAAAATCCATTGGTGATCCTAACTCCTTCAACGGAGGTAGCTGTCCCGAAAGGCCCTCAACAAGTCCCGACCCCTGTTGGTAATCCCTCTCAACCTAACAAGTTCCCCTTTTGCCCCCGATTTATCGAGGATAAGGAGCTTGACGAGGCATGGGGAAGAATATCAGACCATCAAATCAAGATAGGTCCTGATATCATTTTTGCCGATTATAATGACGTGGCAATCCGGGTAAGTATCTACGACCAGTTTCATAGCTTCTCTTAAAAAGTTTATAGGAAACTTAAAGAAGAATTGCTATTTATGTAGCACATGGTCGAGAATTTTGTTGTGGTCGAAGGACTGACCTAGCAAATAAAGTACCTGGAGAAAAATCACTGCAAATTGGAAAGTAAGAACTTTCTCCTTAACCTTTCTTGTTCTTCAATGCTTTGTCCTTCTTTTGTTTAATTATTCTCCCTTATCATATTCGATAGATTTGGAGAAAATAAAAGAAGAGGTCGCGGCTGATAAAGCTAGAATAACCCAGCTTAAAGAAGAAAATTAGGCTAAGGACTAGTCGATCGCAGAGGCGACGACCAGACATGAAACTTATGAAGAGAGGATTGAAGGTACGTTGGTCGTAGGCTTGACTTATTAACCTCCCCTGATCATTTTTTACTTACTACTTGTTTTACTCGTATAGAGCAAACTCAAGCGTTGAATAGAGCAAAGAAGGCTCTGGAATTTGAGCAGGATAAGGAGGCGACTCTTTTGCAAAGTCTTGATGAAAAGATTCATGCACTGAACAAGATGATCTTTGATATGGAATCAGCATCAAATCCGCATCCCTTAAGAGATCCAACAGAGAAAATGACCTGCTTGGGCCAACTTCTAGAAGATCTCAAGGGTCTGCTCAAAACTACTCGAGAGAACTATGCCCAGACTATGAAAGAAGGCATAGCCAATGTAGTTGGTTTTGCATTGGCAAAATTGAAAGCTTCCGACCCTTCCATCAATCTTCAAGCTGTTGAAGAAGACTTCAACTGTTTGCCTAAAGATGCAAACAAGTTTCTCAAGGAAATGAAACCTCTTGGAAACAAGGTTGCAGAGGAAATGGAAATCGGATCTCCATCAAGCAGCAATTAGTCTGGAGATATTGAAGAGTAGGACATTGTAATATAAGAATTATGAAATGTATAAAACTTACCTTTTTGCCATCAGCAAGTCTTTTGTTTATCCTTTTGACTTTTAAAATACTCATATATTCCCTAGCCCCCGACTGATTTATAGTAGAAGAACTTTACTATATAATCAGTAAGCCAAGGAAACGAGATCTTGAAGTCTTACTCATTCTGTTTGTTGTGAAGGCATATGCTGATTATATGATAAAACCGATCGTAGTAATACTAGGAAATCAATTTGGTCAGAACCAGTGTATGACTTCGACTGGTTGTAGATCTGTCTTGTAATAATCGAAACACCAAACAAACCAGTATATGGTCGGAAGAAAGACTTGTGTTGATGAAAAAAAACAAAATATATAAAGATGTATGCATTGAATGGTAAGCAAGCTTATTTATATATAGTATCTAAAACTGGCCGGAAGAACTGCTAAGAACTGAAGACACGAAACACACTTCATGAAATGTATTCAGACTCAAATCCGACTGGCAGCGAGGATCATAGGAAAAGAACCATCGCTAGGAAGCTTCTTCCAGTGGGCAGGACCACGTGCGAAAAAGGAGAGACTTCGACTAGGAGGCTTTCCGTGTCCCGACCAGTGGCCAAACAAGAGTAGAATAGAATTTTGAAATGATGAAACATAATCTTCATAATCTTAAGCATAGGAAATACTATATGAAGTTATTGTGTATTATGCTCTTGTTACTTGTATGTTTCTTTGAGAAAAGAGTGTTGTCGCGCGTGGGAATCATTCAGGGAATGATCACGACTAGGACCCATATAGCGTATGACTTAGAAGTCATTGCCAAAGCGTAACAAAGATCCTTGTAAAGGATGTCGGAGAGAAGGTTGTCTTCTCTGACCATTATAAATAACAACTGTAGACGACCAGAGTATAGGTATAGACATATAAATAATATTGCTCAGCAAAAATAAAGGAATGACTAATCTCTATTAAATGAAAAGAATTGAAAGAATGTAAAGAAAATAATTAAACATAAAACTTACGCAATTGATCAATGTTCCAAGAATTAGACAGAACCTAGTTAGGTGACTTTGACCACAGTGTAAGGACCTTCCCACTTGGGAGAAAGTTTGTTGTGATTTGCTTGGTTCTGAATTTTTCTGAGAACCAGATCACCTACAACGAGGCTGCGAGGTTGCACCTTACAACTATGGTACCTTCACATGGATTGTTGATAGACCGCTGATCGTACCAGGGCTTGGTTTCGTCGTTCCTTAAGGAAATTGATGTCATCGACTCGTCGTTCATTCTAATCATTTTCGTTGAAACAACCAGTTTGAGCAGAGCCAAGTTTTAGTTTTGGAGGAAGCATGGCTTTAGCATCATAAACTAAGAAGAATGGCGTTTCACCGGTCGCACAACTGGTCGTGGTTCGAATAGCCCATAATACAAAAGGGTGTTCTCGAACCCAAGCTCCTGACCGTTTGATTGACTGGTCAAACACTCGGCATTTGATCCCCTGCTTAATCATACCATTGGCTCGCTCAACTGCTCCGTTGCTCTGTGAATGAGAAACCAAAGCAAAATGAACTTTGATACCAAGTTCGTTGCAGAATTCTTGGAATTGACCGCTTGAGAACTGGGCACCATTGTCTGTGATTATACGACTGGGTACACCAAATCATGTGATCATATTTTTTTTGTGAGAAATCTCTTAGTGGCCTCAGTTATTGTTTTAACAACAGGCTCGGCTTCGATCCATTTTGTAAACGTGTCAATCATGACGAAAAGGAACTCGAAGCCCCCGGGTGCTCTTGGGAAAAGTCCCAGAATGTCCAATCCCCAGGTTGCAAAAGGCCAAGAAAGAGGAATAGTTTGCAAAGCTTGTGCCAGCTGATGTACTTGTTGGCTATGAAACTGACATTGTACGCACTTCGTCACGAGATCTTTTGCATCATCAAGGGCAGTTGGCCAATAGTATCCTTGTTTGAAGGCTTTACCGACCAGTGTTCTGTAGGAATGATGTGCTCCATAGACTCCTTCATGGATTTCAGTTAGCAACTTAATGCCATCCGTTTGAGATATACATCTCATCAACACTCCGTGAGATCCTCGCTTATACAAGGTACTTTCGATCAGAGTGTATGATTTGGCTTTTCGTGCTAGACGATCAGCCTCTACATCATCTTCTGGAATTGTGTCATGCTGAAGATAATTGTAGATCGATGTCATCCAATCTCTACCCTGATCGCGACAACGCCAACCGTCAACGACCTGTGGAGCATCCACGTTCTCACGATTGGTTTGTACGACCTGTAAAGAATCATGTATGTTCTCGGAAGGCTCGACCACCGAGGGTGAATCGAGTTGCTCGAGAAAAACTCCGGGTGGGACGGTCCACCTCGTGGAGGCCATCTGTGCCAACTAGTCTACCGGAAAGTTTTCCTTTCTAGTAATATGTTGGATCTGAAAACCGAAGAAGTGCTTTTTGAGTTTTCGTACTTCCACCAAATAAGATGACGTCTTGGTACTTGAGCATTGATACTCTTTCCCTACTTGATTTGCTACTAGTTGAGAATCGTCTTTCACTAGTAATTTGTGAATCTCGAGCGAACGAGCTGCTCAGAGTCTTGCTAGTAAACCTTCGTATTCTTCCACATTATTTGTAGCAAGAAAATTTAACTAGATGGCGTACTTGATGTGTTCGCTAGTAGGGGATATCAAGACAACTTCAGCTCCCGAGCCTTTTAGCATCAAGGAGCCGTCAAAGTACATTATCCCCTCATCGTGGTGTTTGTACTTGGGCCCTTGGGTGGGTTTAGGGTTTGTCTATTTGGCAATGAATTCTGCTATTGCTTGGGGCTTGATTGCTGTTCGTGAGATGAAATGGAGGTCGAACGCCCCTAGGTCAACCGCCCATTTTGCTATTCGTCCTGATGATTCCTTGTTTCCAAGGACTTGACCAAGGGGATACCCGGTTGGTACGACAACTCTTTAAGCAAGGACTGTATCCAAATAATCTCTACCATTGCATTTGCTATTGTTTTGTATTTAGCTTCAGTGCTAGGCCATGATATAGTAGAATGTTTCTTCAAAATCCAAGACACCAGATTGGGTTGATAAAACACTGCATAACAATTCTGAGAACGACGATCATCAGGTGACCCCGCCCAGTCTGCATCTGAGAATGCACTCAGTAGACCAGATGAGTGTTTCTGAATCTTTAGTCCAACTTCAGCAGTGGCCTTGACATATCTCAGTATTCTCTTTACAGCAGCCCAATGTGTATCAGTGGGAGCTTGTAGGAATTAACATACCACATTAATGGAATAGGATATATCCGTTCTTGTCAAAGTTAAATACTACAAAGCTCCCACGGTACTCTTGTAGCGAAACCACGTTGTGTTGTCAGTAGTTTTCCTCCTTGTGATAACTTCTTAGTAGAAGTCATAGGTGTCAAGGCCGGCTTGTAATTCTGCATATTTATCCTTAGTAGCAGATCCTCTACATATTTCCTCTATGATAACAGCAACCTTGATTTTTTTAGTGGTCACTTCAACACCAAGGAAATAGCTAAAGTCACCCAAATCCTTGATTGCAAACTTTTTAGTTAGCTCATTAATAAGTTTTTCAGTAGCTGCCGAAGATGAACTTGCAATGATAATGTCATCAACGTAAATGAGCATGTAAATTGTAACTCCTGACTTGTTGAAAATAAATAGACGTATCTGCCTTAGAAGAGATAAAACCAAGAGTTTGCAACTTCATGTTCAGTCTTGAATACCAGGCCCTAGGAGCATGTTTCAGTCCATAGATTGCATTGTTCAATCTACACTGAAAATGAGGAAACATTGGATCTGAATAACCAGGAGGCTGCCTCATCTATACTTCTTCTTGGAGCATGTCGGGACCCAAAATATGCAATTCTAGACCCTTTGTGTATAATGCACTAGTCTAGGACCAAGCTAGTGCACACAGTGTCAACATAGATGAATATCGATCCACACAAGACGAATAATAGCATAAACGAGTATTTTGATAAACAAATAATTGTTTTGACCTTATGGTCGAGTTTACATTTATTAAGCCACGCAGGGCTAACAAAGAAATAAAATAGCAGCGGAACAAAGAAACTCCAGCGGAATCCCATCAATTCACCACAGGCAACTGACTGGGATCAAGACCCTACGATCAACCTTCGCAAAGCTCCTCCTTGAAAGCAGGCGATGACTCCTCTGTTGCATGTTTTACAACAAGCATGAGTACACAACCATACTCGCAAGTCATAGCACAGAATACAAATTATAGATGCAGGCTTATTCCAAAGGAATGGCTTCTATGGTTCTTTTGCAGAAATGCGATATTTGCAAATGAATACAAATAATAGATTGAAAGCACAAGTAAAACAAATAAACAGTAATAATTTTAACAGTTGTTTTCACAAAACACATATCCTAAACAAGTTATTCACACAGCTGCATAAGTTATCTCACACAGGTGTCCCATCCCAAGTTTTATGAAAATCTACCCCTCGTGTGAAATCCCCGAGCATGTCCATGACTGCGGATGCGGCTATTCGAATAGATTATTTAACACTCTGTAGAGGTTGTACACTTTACCCACAAGATGCAATCAACTGGATTAGAGTTGATCACAACAAAACCTTTCAGAAACTTTATCTCGACATTGACACTCCCGGTATGCTTAGCCGCCACAGACGCACACCGTTGGATAGGGAAACGGCGAACCGCCCTGCGATGCGACTACTTGGTAGTACACACCTCCACCCAATCCGACACAACTAACCTACAACCCGAGTAATCAATGTCAAGAATCCATAACTTACTAAGTTAGGCCCGTCTCATACCAGGCATGTGGTTGTACGAAAGGCTCAGTTCAATGGCGCACAAAGTTAAGTCCTTAATTGACCAAGGCAAGACTTCCAATGTACTACGAATCCCTACGCACACAGGTTATTAAGCCCACGCACATAGGTCCACCAAAAGTAGCAAACAGTATCCACCATTTGCCCTAGTCTAAATCCTTCCCCACCCTGTTGGTTAAGTGCAACATATGCCATCAATGAGTAATAGCACATAGTACACATAGTTTTTATCACATAGTTCCATAGTCACTTAGTCAGGTTTATATTTGCAACTTACATGAGATGATGACTCGTAGCATGGCTAAGCAAACTAATCGTATCCACTACAAGATGAACACCCCTTTACCAACGCATATATGCGTTGGTAAAAATCTAAATAAGTGTTGGTACGGTCTATACCAACGCATTTACAATGCGTTGCCATTGAGGCCGTTGCGAGAGTCTATTACAACAGATAAATAAGCGTTGGTAATAGATATAAAAAGGCGTTGCGAAATAGCAACAGATATAGTCATGTTGTAACTACACTTGTATACGTTGGTACTTACTATGCATGGATGACTTTTACTATTTTAACAATGGATATAATTATATTGTCACAACGCATAAAAGCGTTGGTACTTGCCATACAGATGAGTTTTGCTATTTTGGCAACGGATATAATTAGGTTGCTGCAACGATTATAAGTGTGTAGAAGTTAAAGTAAAAAAATCATTATCGACCATAGCATGGTTAAAAAGAACACTCATATATTATAAACAAATTGTTGCACTACACAGAGAACCATCCACATAAGACATGATATAAATATTTTACTTTAACATCATTTCCTAACAGAATGAAATCTAAATGTAATGAAGATCTTGAACATAATTTCCTAACAGAATGTAATCTAAATGTAATGAAGATCATCTGCCTATGTCACCATTCTCCACCTTGCATTGAGCATGTCATCCATGGCATCATCCATTTATCTTATCAACCTACAATGAAAAATTAGAGTCCATTAATACACCATTAGGAAGAAACAAAATCACAATATTAAAGTAACAAAACTAAAAGGAGTACCATACATAAGTTGATGGCCACGCAATATCAGCTCCTACTGCATGACCAATCAATTTGTAGCCTTTGTATGGCTATATCAATTCTTCACATTTCGCAATTGCAAGATCGACATGCACCATCCAAAATGTGCACAGTAAACTAATGCAAGAAGCAGCCTTTGTTCTCCCTCAAAATGGAAATGAAGCAAAACTAAGAAATGTTTGTAAACTAGCTTGATCGAGGACCAGGCAACCTGGTTAATCCCACAAGCATGTAATGTTAACACAACTTATACATTACACAGCCACTCAACAAGATCAATAAGAAATTAAGCAGCTTTACTGAACTGCAATATTCAATATCTTCAGTACAATGAACCTAGGTAGCCATTTGTGCTCATGCGATTTGGCTGCTATCGTACATACTGCCTAGCTCGCCAGCAAGGAGCTAGTGGACGTAAAATACTACTATTGTTAATGGGCTGATTACAATAATTGATGGACAGTAATTGTTGAGTGGAATTTTTATTTGAGAGTAACTGTAGAGTGAAAATCACGTTGCTAAATTTTGAATCTATTTGAAAATCTGTTTAGCTAACTAATAATCTGACAGATGGATGTGTTACTATGAGATTTGTTTAGCTAACTAGTAATCTGACAGATGGACGTGGTATGTGCAACTTGAAGACAGTTGGTCTCCACCAAACCAAATAGATATGATGGCATAACAAATAAGTGACAAGCTAACATTATGCAGTGCACCACACATGTCCCTGACATACTATTCACAGCCATGCTCCAACACAATCTACATCGCCATTCAATAGGCTTACACAATTTCTATCTAGCTGAATTTCTTACTAGAGCAATTAATAGACACACAACTAATATGACCTTCAACACTAATACTATGTGCCACACACCAAAATGAAACTATCATCCAAAGGTGGAAGGGCCACATAAATTCCAAATGCTTGAAACATTAGCACAAAGTGATTATTAGATGAGCTTTGCAATTTTGAAATGCGTCTAGGATAATTATGACCGTAAACTAGTCAAGTGCAAACCCGCTCATGAAATAAGGCAATAGACAAAGGGAGTTAAAGAAGGGCAAACCATACGCTTGAAAGCACAAAGACCAAGGCGTTGTTCATTAGCAACTTAAAGATCCTAGGTTGAGCACAACTCCTTCATTCATCAAAAGATAAAATAGCAAAATTAGATGATAGCAAGAATAGCGTAATCATCACCGAATTTTACCTTTTCCATATAGGATACCCTTTGCTTCAATAAAGAAATCCGCTCTTTGTTCGCCTCAAGGAACTTGAAGATTCGAAACCTCTCTTTCAAGTGAAATCCAAGAAATTAGGTTGATGTTTTATATTTCCCATCTTTGTCACATCAAGAATCAAATGAAAAACTCACCTCTGCAATCTTTTCGACATCCTAGCCTCCTCATCCATATTTGCTTTCCTTAATTCAGCTAAGTTCTTAACTTTTGCTTTCGGCCTCGTCAAGCCGAGATTGTGCTTTTCTAGCAGCTCCTTCTCCCGATAAGGAATGTCAAACTAGATAAGAACCAACAGTTGCTCAATGAAAACATATGGGCAAGGCTTAATCTTAGGACAAAGATTGCTAAACCAAAGAGAAAAGGGAGGTGTTGAGTTATATAGAACAGATTGTATAGAATTCAAATAAGGCTTGGTAGAACTTTATTTTGTACAAGAATCTTGCATCTGAACATTACTAAACCTTTTTATACGCATACCGTGCAATCCGGTTACATGTGGCCCGACAATGAGTAAACTTAGCTTCAACCTCGTGTATCCCGCCTCTTTACAAAGACATGAGTCCGCCAGATTACTGAAAAGAGGATGAAATCAAGACATCCAGTTAATTTATGCCACAAAATGCAAAATGCATAATCATCTTCCCATTTTCTAATAATTGCTTATCATTAGCGCAATTTCAATCCTAACAAAACCAAATTAGCGAAGTTTAACATTGAGATGCATACAAATACAATGTACCGGCTAAATCGAGACAGGACGAGCTACCATTACTTGATACCTTAATCAACTGAACTTGGCAGAAACTAATTAACCAATTGCTAAATATCTACCAGGGATGCCGCACCATTGGAACTGAAACCCACTTCCACCATGTTCATGCATGAACCATAGACAACAAGCATCAAGGCATGAGTCAAGAAAAGCATAAAAATCAGTATATCAAGAAATGGGGAAAACAAATCGATTAAGTTCTAAGGCCAAGCCTTGGCACGCAGGGTCGAGCCGCCATGGCCTGAGTGCAGACCATCTTGTGGCAAAGACAAGCGGGAGGGGCGACGGGCGAGCCGACGAGAGGAGCAACCACAAGTCTTGGGCGAGCCGGGGTAGGCGCGGCCGAGGGGAGGAGCAACCACCGAGCACCGTGGCAAGAGGAGGGAGCTTGAGCGTCGGGTGCCCACACGGGGATCAAGGCGATGATGGAGACAAAAGTAGTCTGGCGAGAGGAGGGAGAGACTGAGGCGGGGAGAGATGCCGAGAAGAGAGGAGATGAGCGGGCGGTGCAGGAGGATTAGGGCGTGGAGCCAGTTGCCTTGCGGGGGGGTGTGGGGGCGGGATGAGGAAGACTGAAGAAACCCACGATTTAGAGACGTGAGAAGATTTTCAGGGAGGTGAGGAACAACCAAAAAATTGGTGGGATTGAAGATTCTAAGAGAGGGAAAACGGTGGGATAAAAAAAAGATCTGAGAAAAAATGGAGGGAACGAATGAAGCGAGATGAAAATAGTTTTGGAAGTTGAACTACAGAAGCGAAACCGGACGAGGAACCTAAGCTGATTAGAGCCAAACTAGACCTTATGTACTTACCGAATATTTAAGGCGTTTCCATGTTCCAAAAAATATTCGTGATCGTATTCATTTGATTCGTATTCAAAGGTATTTTGTGGGTAATTTCAGCAAATTTCAGTGGCAAACGATTCTATTCTGTAAAATTTTCAGCAAAAAGAAAAATAAAAAACTAGGCATTTCAAATGTTTGCAACGAATAAGGTGGCAACGCATGTTATCTATAACCATCCAAATGATTTATGACGAATATATTTTGCAACACATATTATGCGTAGCCATAATACTACTTCGTAACGTATGCATAGAGCGTTGCGACGTATGCATTGGTAAAGGGGTGTTCATGTTGTAGTGTAACCAACCCACGTTGGTAATACAATAGCACGAACTAAATGAACCAAACTAGGGTGACAAAAGATTATGGCATACAATTAGACAAGGAGGTCATAACAAATTGGATATTAACTAATCCCAAAAGCATTGAAATAAATAATTAATGTAAATGCAATACTTTGAATCAATATAACTTTTGAAAACTGGGTTCAATATGATCAAAGGTATAACTTGCCTTGAAATAGGTCTAAGTACTGATCTTGATCTTGAGGTGCTCCTTCTTCTTCAAATCTTCCCGAAGTATCGATGTCTACTCGCAAACGAAAGCAAATAAACAAAACAAATAAATAACAAATGAAAACAAACTCCAAAAATTAAATAAAAATCTCAGATAAATAGAACTCAGATTTAGATGAATTTAGAAATTTGAATGGGCTCAAACGGAGTTCGGATGCAAAAGATATGAGCTTGGGAAGTTTGAAATAGAAGAAAAACCCTAAAATAGGATTTTCAGAATTAACCCGAATTATTTCTCTAAAGAAAAATCGGATTATTGTGCAACGATGACGTCAGCGCTCAGAATAAAAGAATTAAAAGAAATACTGACATGTGGGATCCACATGACAGTGAGATGGTTGACGGTAAACTTAGTTCACCGAACCATTGGATTTGGGGTGGCTTGGGCTACCACGCGTGCGTGCTGATGTGGCGCCACGCACACAACACGCAAGCATAAAGGCAGAGCTGGCGCTGATGTGGATGCTAACACGGGCTGCCACGTTAGACCGACGGTGATGACGGCTTGGGAACCAAAGGCTCCAGCGAACGGTGGCTCTACTCCGGCAATGAGTGGCACTAGCATGAAGCTCTCGCTATTGCGAACCTGTTGAGGTAGCTCCGGTTGGTTGAGGACGACGGTGGTGGCCAGCGGTAAGGCTCAAGCGGCGGAGCAGATCTGGTATTGTCAGACGAGGCCTCCGGTGATGCTCCGGCAGCGCGAAGGGGTTCAGGAGGTTGCTACGGTGACGGCGAACACGGTGACGTGCTCGATGACAACACGGCGACACTGGCGGCAGCGCAATTGGCAAAAGAAGGAACTCGGCCAAAAACCCTAAAAGCTCGATTGAGGCGGCGCTAGGGCTCTAGAGGGGCGATGGTTTGAGGGTTCGAGGTGCGGGCGTTCACGCGATCCTGAGAACGCCTTTTATAGGGTCCGGGATGTACAGATTAGGCAGATCCAAAAATGAGTCCGTGTTGAACACGAAAAAGGGTTCGAGATTGGAAGGAGATAGAGTCCATTCTGGGATTTGATTTTGTGGGATATGGATGCAAAAAGATAGGAGATAAGATTTGGTTAACAAATCCGGGGCGATTTAGTTGAAGATTGTTTTGTCAGATAAAGCTTCGAGAAGGTCTTCAATGGCGAGCGTGAGCAGGACTCTGCGAGGAAGAAGCTGGCTCGGGGACGACGAAGGTGCGGGCCCCACACGGCAGAGAAAGCTAACCCATGCGCCCAATTGGACCTCAAGCCCTGATCGTCAAGATTTGATCGGACGGTTTAAAACGTCGGTGACGTTCGGACCGCTTGAACGTCCAACTTCATCGGACCCTTCCTTTTTGATCGAATGGTCCATATCGCGAGTGACATTCAGACTATCCGATAGCACCTCTTCATCCAACTGTTAAAACTTGATCGGACGGTGGAGAACAGATCTGAGCGGTTATCTTGCACGAGAGAGAAGGAAGTAATGACAGTGGGGTCCACTGTCGAGAGGTGAGGCAGTGCGTCTTGGGTCAGGCAAGATAGGAGTTAGGCGGATTGGGAAAGAATAAGGGTTTAGGCCCAAGCTATTATCTGATATTTTAATTAGGTTTTCTATTTTAGAAAATAGCAGAAATTCAAATAAGCAATAGAAAATAGCAAATGAACTTGGAAAAATTCTAGAAAAATATAGAAAATATATTCAAGCACAAAGAACCCGAATAAAATAGTTTTGACCCTTGTTGATATTGAATTTAATCATATTAAATTATTTTGATGTACAAAGTCCATGTTTAAGCTTTTGAATTAAATTCAAATAAAATCCAAATGGTGAATTTTCTCCTACTAACTATTTAAAAGATTTTTAAAGATCAGAAAATTGGGATGTTACAAAGCACTCCATGCAAAAATGCATTGTTAACATCAAATTGTCGTAAGTGCCAGCCTCTAGATACTACAATAGCAAGTATCAACCACACAGCAGTTGGTTTGACCATTGGACTAAAGGTTTCTTCGTAATCCAAGCCATATCTTTGTTGAACCCCTTTGCTACAAGTTGGCCCTTATGTCTGTCAACCGAACCATCAGACTTATACTTGAGTTTAAAAACCCACTTTGAGTCAATAACATTCCTTCCCCGCTGAGGAGGAACCAAACACTAGGTTTTATTCCTCAACAGAGCTAGATATTCATTGTCCATGGCCTCCTTCCACTTCGGATGCTCCAGAGCATGAACATGTGTGGCGGATTCTACAAACTCAGCCTAAAATGCACAATGATTGATAGGATAGCGCATTGTGCCATCAGTGTATACTTTTGGCTAAGTGATGTTATTTTGAAGACTAGTTCGCACAAGTGGTTGCTGTTGTTCTTCTCCCTAATCAAGTTCTGAAGACCCTGGAGGCTGAGAAGCAGAACTACAAGAGAAAGATTAGCTATAGAAACAGAAACTACTAATGGTGCATTGGTTAGTACAAGAACCGAGGGAAAGACAACAGGAGGCTGGTAAAGTGGACAGAGAATTCAGAGTTGAACTTGTCAGACTAGGAACAATGTTATCAGGCCGAGTAGCAAAGGGAAACACACCTCATCAAAGATTACATCACGTGAGATGTATAAATGACTTGAGGATCAATCGAGACACTTATAGCCTTTATGCATTGTGCTATAGCCCAAGAACACGCATTGTTTAGAACTAAATGACAAATTCTTGGAATTGTATTGCTTGATGTTAGCCCAACAAGCACACCCGAAGGTTTTTAGTATGGAATAATCAAGATATGTGTTTAGAAGATGAGACAAGGGTGTGGAATTGCCAATAACTCGACTCGGTAGGCGATTTATGAGGTAAGTGGTAGTGAGAAAAGCTTCATCCCAGAAGTGAACTTGCATGTATGATTGGGCTAGCAAGGCAAGACCCATATCTACTATATGTCTGTGCTTTCTCTCCACAACTCCATTTTGTTGGTGTGTATGTGGACATGAAACACGATGAATGATTCCTATCGTCTGAAAGAACTTGTTAAGTTTTAGATACTTACCACCCAGTTGGACTGAAGTGCTTGTATTTTTTCGGCCAAGTAGAAGTTCAAAATGTTTTTGGAACTGATAGAAAACACTTTCAACATCTGATTTGTCTTTTAGAAGATAGATCCATGAAAACTTGCTATAATCATCAATGAAGCTAACACAATACTTGAATCCTCCTACTGATTTTGGTGCAGGGCTCCAAACATTAGAGTGTACAAGTTCAAAGGGAAAAGTAGACACACGAGTGGAAGAGCTATAGGGCAACTAGTGGATTTTAGCTTGCTAATAAGCACCACACACAGTGCTGACTTTATTTGAGTCACAATCTAAACTATTTGAGCTTATGGCAGTTTGAACTACGGATGATGCAGGATGACCAAGCCATCGGTGCCACTGCACTAGTGTAAGCTTTATGCTTGCAAGGGACTAATGGTGCTGACTAGGCTGATGAATGGTGGAGGCCAAGGAGTAGAGTCCCTGCTCACATCTATCATGAAGAAGGTTTTTTTTTGTGGCGTGATCATCCTTGACACATAAGTAGTTTGGATAAAATTCAAAAAATGCATCATTGTGAAGAGCAAACTTATGAATCGAGAGAAGGTTTTTTTTTGGTATTTTAGGGACATGGAGGATGTTCTTGAGATAAAGAGGACTACGACCATGACCATAAACAATTGATTGGCCAATATGAGATATAGACAAACCTACTCTATTTGTAACTTGAATATGATCTCCACTTTTGTAGGAATCCTGCACTGAGAGCCTATCTAGTTCAGTGGTGATATGATCCATAGCACCACTGTCAACATATATACCAATTTGTGTCAACCTGATATGTTCCTGTAGAAGCTGCCACCGCCACACGTTGTTGATTCTTAGCCTGGTGTGAGTGGTCAAAGCGATGGTACCAGCGAAGAGCATCATGACCATGCTTGCCACAAACTTGAAAAGTTGGTCTTCCACAATTATTGTGGTTATTGCCAGACCGATTTGCTCCATTGCTTGATGAAGATCGGTTCCTGCCGTTGTAGTCGTTGCCATATCCTCGGCCATGTCCATGGCGGATGAAACAATCTGAACATCTGTGTTCTGATGTTCCTTTCGTACCTCATAGCTGACAAGATGAGCATATGGATCGGTTAGTGTTATCTCATCTGATCGAGTTATCATGGAGGTGACGAAAGAGTCATAGTCATCTCCAAGTCCAACCAGGATGTAGGACACGGTTTCTTCTTCGTGAAGTGGATCACCAATTAATATACGTCATTATGTCTACCAAGTTCTTCATCTTGTGAAAAGTACTCAGAAGCCGTAAGATCCCTCTTGCGTAGGTTGGCAAGTTGGAATCTTATCTGCATCAGTCATGCACACAAGAGTGAGGTAAACATGCGCTCTAACGCTGCTCACACTTCAACCGGTGTGGTCATGAAGAGGACATGACCAAGAATCTCTTCAGTAAGAGAGGAGAGGAGCACACTCAACACCAATTGTTCCTATTGAAACCACAAGGTATACTCAGGAGTGGAGATTTGGCGTGCTCCAGTTTCAATACTCTTAGCAGTGAAGAGCGGGACTGTCTTCATAGATCCTTCGACATAGTCCAAAAGCTATTGGCTTCGTAGGTAAGGCACAATTTGTGCCTTCCATAGGAGGAAGTTGTCTATGTTGAGACGCACCGTGATGAACTGGTTGAACGATGATGTTGGGTGAATGCATGTCGCTGTCGAAGTCATGGATGAAGAGGCAGAAACGGTATTGCTAGAGGTAGTCATCGTGGTTGATCAGAACGCACTCTGATACCATGAAAAACTATATGTTTGCTGCAATGAACTCAGTTGAGTTCATCATGTATTTATACTCAGATTTTTTACAAGAGCTTAACAACGAGTTTGCAGGTGATGTTTCTCACATTGTTTGCTTTAGATGCAAAGGGAAGGGGCATGGAATTGCTAATTGCAAGGCTATTTTAATTTGTGATATTTCTGAGGGCAATGACCATTTAGCAAATAAGTGCCCGTTGATGCTGATACAGCGACCTATTGCCAATTTATGTGGATTCGGGGTTGATGGATTGGGGTTTTATCATATCCCAATATCTGGGGTGAAGAAGTTGAAAAAAGAAACCAACAAGATTGGGCTTGTTCGGATAATTGGTGAGCCACTATCTGAAGTCATGCTGATTGCAGAGATGAGAAGGCTCATTCCATTGAATTGACAAACTCAGGTGGAGATCCAAGGGGAAAGGAGTTTTTGGTTCATTTTCCAAACAGGCTTGAAATGCTTTGTATGGTAGCTGTTGGTGACGTCAATGTGAAGGACCATAAGGTGGTGTTACAATTTTGTGGGATGGAACTTGAGACCTACACCTAAATACCAATTATAGAAGGTTTGGGTTCAAGTCTTAGGTGTGCCTTTGGAAATTCGTGATTTTTTGAATCTGTGTGCTATAGGGTCGATCATTGGCATTTCTTGCGGGTGGATATGGAAAAAGTGCGTAAGAATGGTTTGGTGCGTTTGTTGGTTGGTGTCATGGATGTATATGCCATACCTACTAGTGTAGAGATTGTGGTTGGTGAATTTGTTTATGACATTATTTTTAAAATTGAAAATACTGTGGTGGGTGCGGTTGACGAAGTAGTCAATCGTGGTGATGATCATGAGGAGGGAGACAATTCAGACAGGGCAAAAGATGTTGAGATGGAAGATAGAGAGTCTAAGAGGCCGAAGAATAATTCAGATAATAAAGCGCTTGAGCTTGGGAGCAGTAAGGGTCAGTCTTCTTCTTGCTCTAAGGGGAATACTTTGGGGCTGTTGGCTTCAGATACCATCTGGGTTACACCAAGGGTGACAAGAAAGGAGTCTGAGTTTGGGGCTCGAGAGGATGGGGTGTCTGACTTGATGGTCTAGGGAAGGAGTCTGGTCTCAGACAAAGAGGGTGTAATCTCAGAGAAGATGGAGGATTTAATTGCTGCACCGGGTGGCTGCCATTGTGAGATTGAGGTATTGCAGAGGGAACCGGCTAGTGCTGCGATGGTAGAAGCTATTGGGTCAAGGCAGTCATGAGGTGGGGTATTGCCAGGAGAGTTTGCTGGTTGTTTAGAAGGTTCAGTCGGACAAAAATCTCTTTGCCTAGGCGTGGTAGATAGCTTTGGCGCTGTTCAGGATAGTCAGGCGGTGGAGTTTGGCCAGGAAACACCCGAAGCTGTCGGCTTTGAGGCTGGAGATGGGTTCCTAGTTGAGCCAGGTGAGATTGAGATTAGTCAGTTGGGGCAGGCCGTTAGTTCATCGCTGGTCAAGGTGGCTTTATCTCCTCAGCTGGGGGTATGGGCCGGTAGGGGTGCGGTGTCGGGTGAAGACCTTGGGATGGATGCTCTTTTCACTGTAAAGGATCAGTTGGTTGTTGTCGTAGCTAGCCCCACAGCGCAGGCTTTGTATGTTGCGATGTCCTCATCTAAGGCAGCAAAGGGAAGCCCTACCGTGGCCGTTCCTGTCGCTGCAGCAGAGGCTATTGGGAAGATCAATCAGTTGGGTGATTCAGTGGCAAGCCGAGGGCAGCAGTTGGTTTCTTTGTCTGTTGAGGCTGACACAACAAATAGCGAGGAGGCTGACTGTGATTTTGTGAATTCAGCGGCAAGCCGAGGAGTGGATGAGGTGGTTTGGTTGTCTGTTAAGGTGGACACAATAAACAATAAGGTGGCCACAAGTTCAAGTCTAGCTGGAATTGATATGGTGGAGCCTAGGCAGAGTGAACGCATCAAAAGACAACACGTCGGTGATGAGGATTTGGTCCAGAAGGCTGCACGGCGTGCAAAAATTCGTAATCTCGATTTGGATCCAAGTAAGCCTAGTGATAAATTTTCAATTTTGTCGTTTTCAAATGAGCAAATTATTGAAAAAGTTGCTAGCATTGGAATTTCCTTAGGAGGTAATAGTGTAGAGATTGCTAGTTTAGTTAAAAGTATCAAGAACCTTGAGTTAGGAAGACAAAAAATAAAGGAATTGTAGACAGTGAGGATTTGGAGTATGAGAACCAGGATTACATTGATATCTCATCCCTTAATCATTTTTGTAGTGATTTAGATGGTGATTCGTTAGCGGAAGATGGCTCTCATTTTACAGTAGTAACAAATAAAAAGAGGTTATCTAGCTCAGGAAAGAAGAAAGGTAACAGATCTTATAATAAGCCACTCAAATTAAAGTTAAAATGAAAAGTCTCTTTTGGAAAAGCAGAGGTGTAGGAGACTTGGCTAAACATCGGTTTATTTGTGAGGTGGTTAAGGAGTAGCATTTAGACTTTGTGGCTATTCTTGAAACTGTTAAAAAAGATTTTTCAGTAGCTAATCTTAATCATCTTTGTGGTAGACGGGACTTTTTGTGGTATTTTTCTCCACCATAAGGTCAGTCGGGGGGTATCCTTTTAGGGGTGGACCCTCAGGTTTATGATATTGGATCTATTGATGCTGTCGAGTTCTATGTAAAGTTTCATCTTAAAAATAGAGAAGATGATTTTCAATGGGTTCTTGTGGCTGTTTACGGTGCAACTCAAGCTCAATTCAAGGAGAAGTTCCTCAACGAAATTTTGCATGTTTGTAGTAAAGAATCACTTCCCATTTTAGTTGGGGGCGATTTTAATATCATTACGCATTCGGGTGAAAAAATAATGATAAGTTTGATTCTAGGTGGCCTTTTTTGTTTAATGCTATGATTAATAATTTAGATTTATGGGAAATTGATTTATCTGGAAGGCGGTATACTTGGGCCAATTCATTAAATAATCCAACCTTTGAAAAGTTGGATAGAGTTTTAATGAGTATGACTGGGAGCAAAAATTTCCGTTGGTCACAGTCAATGCTCTTGAACGGTCTCTGTCCGATCACACGCCATTGCTTTTAAATACCGGAGTGGCCTCTCATAGAGGGAGTCAGCCTTTATTTAAATTTGAATTAGGCTGGTTGTGTAGGGATGGATTTAGGGAGATGGTGAATGAGGTGTGAAAAAAGGAAAATAGAGGTCGAGGTGCCTTACAAATTTGGCAAAGGAAAGTTAGATCTCTTAGACGATATCTTTGTGGTTAGGCCAAAAATTGTAGTGGGACTTATAAAAAGGAAAAGATAGCACTCAACTTGATAATTGATGAGCTGGATAAAAAAAGCTGAGCTTTTGAGTTTATCTAATGAGGACCTTAATCTTAAAAGATTTGCTAATGAGAGATTGGTACAACTTTTAAGAGAAGAAGAAATTAAGTGGTATCAAAGGTCCAAAGCAAAATTCCTTTTGCAGGGAGATAGGAATACACGATTCTATCACTTGATTGCGAATGGTAAATATAGAAGGCAAAGAATTTTTCAGCTCGATCAGGAAGAGGGGATAATTCGGGGTGATGTACAATTAAAAAAGTATATCACCAATTATTATAAAGGACTTTTTGGACCATCTGAAGTTAATAATTTATCCATGATCGACGGTTTCAGGAACGATATACCTCAAGTTTCTGATACTGAAAACAATTTGCTTACATTGCCATTCAATGAGAAGGAGGTGAAAGAAGCAATTTTTCAAATGGAGCATAACAAAGCACCTGGGCCAGATGGCTTCCCTGCTGAGTTTTATTAGGTGTTTTGGGAAGTTATTAAAAATGATATGATGGCCATGTTCCATGATTTTCATAGATGCTCTATGCCTCTTTTTAGCTTGAATTTTGGGATTATTACACTGCTTCCCAAAAAAGTGAAAGCTAAACAAATTCAGCAGTATAGACCTATTTGTCTTCTGAATGTTAGTTTTAGAGTGTTTACTAAAGTAGCCACTAATAGAATTACTAATGTGTGGCAAAAGGTTGTTAGAACATCCCAGACAGCATTTATGCAAGGAAGATACATTCTTGATGGGGTTGTTATCCTTCATGAAACCATTCATGAACTTCATAAAGAAAAGTTGGATGGGATTGTTCTCAAGCTTGATTTTGAAAAAGCCTACGACAAAATAAAATGGCTGTTTTTACTCCAAACTTTGAGGATGAAAGGCTTTTTAGCTAAGTGGTGTTCCTAGGTGGAAAGTTTCGTTAAAGGAGGGAGTGTTAGAATAAAAGTTAATGATGACTTAGGTTCTTTCTTCCAAACTCAGAAAGGTCTTAAACAAGGTGACCCTATGTCCCCAATTCTTTTTAATTTTGTTGTGGACATGTTGGCCATCTTTATTTCAAGAGCCAAGGAAGAAGGTCTTCTGTCGGGAGTAGTTCCTCATTTGATTGATGATGGGTTGTCAATATTACAATATGCTGATGACACTATCTTATTTTTGAATAATTATATAGAGCAAGCAAAAAATCTCAAACTTCTTCTGTGTGTCTTTGAACAATTATCAGGTTTAAAGATTAATTTTCACAAGAGTGAACTCTTTTGTTTTGGCAAAGCCAAAGAAGTTGAATCACAATATACTCAACTTTTTGGTTGTGAAGTAGGTGTCTTCCCTTTCAGATACTTAGGTATTCCAATTCACTATAGGAGATTAAGGAATAGTGATTGGAAAGGGGTTGAAGATAGAGTTGAAAGGAAACTCAGTAGTTGGAAAGGAAAAAATATGTCTGTTGGTGGACGTTTGGTACTTATTAACTCGGTGCTAAGTAGCCTACCTATGTTTATGTTGCCTTTTTTTGAGATCCCTAGGGAGGTTCTCAAAAGACTAGATTTTTATAGATCTAGATTTTATTGGCAGAATGACAGTCAGAAAAGGAGATATAGGCTTGCTAAATGGAGATTATTATGTACTCCTAAAGATCAAGGCGGTCTAGGCATTCAGAACTTAGACACAAAAAACAAAAGTTTATTGGGGAAATGGCTTTTTAAGTTGCTTAATGAAGAAGGGGTTTGGCAAACTTTGCTAACTAGGAAATATTTGGGTGAGAAGAGCCTTTCGCAGGTAATTAACAAACTTGGGACTTCCCCCTTTTGGTCGAGTTTAATGAAGGTTAAGGATCTTTTTTTCCGCTTTGGATCATTCTAGGTTAAAAATGGAATGTAAACTAGATTCTGGGAAGATATTTGGTTAGGAGATTGTCCATTAAAAAGTCAATATCTAGTCCTTTACCATGTGGTGAGGAAAAATGATGATACAATAGCAAATATTATGAGATCGGCTCCTATAAATATTTCTTTCCGAAGACCTATTATTGGACCTAAGTTATAAGCTTGGAATGAGTTAATTTTGAGAATTGCAAATTTACAATTGAACTCTCAAAAAGATGTTTTTAGATGGAATCTGAATAAGTCCGGATTATTCTCGGTACAGTCTTTCTATGCAGTACTTATTGAAAATTGTCGAGCCCCTAGTAGGAATTTTTTTTGGTTACTTAAAATTCCATTAAAAGTGAAAATATTCCTATGGTATCTCAAAAGAGGGGTAGCCCTAACTAAGGATAATCTGCACAAAATAAATTGGAGGGGAAGTAAAAAGTGTTGTTTCTGTATTACAGAAGAAACAATTCAACACCTGTTTATTGATTGTCCCTTTACACGTCTTGAATGGTGGGCTGTTCAATGTGCGTTCAATTTATCCCCTCCTATGAATGTGGCCAACATGTTTGGGAATTGGTTAGCCGGTGTTCCAAAAACTTTAAAATCACAACTCCTTGTGGGAGCTAGTGCCTTATGTTGGTCTATTTGAATATGTCGGAATGATGTAGTTTTTGATGAAAATGCTATTATTAATCCCTTGCAGGTTATCTTACTGAGTGGACAATGGATGAGGGCTTGGGCAAGTATGCAGAAACCAGCCCAGAAGGAATCCATGATGAGTGGAAGTGCCAGGTTGGAGTATGTGGCAAAGCAAATATTCACCAACCATGGGTGACAGTTTAGTCACAGGATTTGTAATGATTGAATTTAAAGTTTAGTCGTCTTTTGGTTGTAAGGCTTCGAGCCACTTTCAACTTTATGGTTATTTTTTAATTTGAAACTTTGTAATAAACTAGGCTGTGTGCATCCTTGATGCAGAGACCGGGAGAGTTTTCTCTTTCATTATCTAAAAAAAAGATAATAGGTTACAATCAAATCAGGTGACTCAACTCGGCAAAACAGAGTTTGTCCCGTATATTCTACAGTACCGACAGCGGGCTCTATATAGTCTGCGACGTTATCTGAATATATACAACCGACGATGGAGCCTTTTCTGCAAGCGATAAGTTGTGAACTTTATCTGCAAGCAGTGATGATTTTCTTTACACGGCACTTGGCAAGTCGTCAGCCTCGTCCTCGGACCTCGCCAGACGCCGGTGCTGTGGATGCGGGAGGTTCCGCCCCTGCTTGTGTCATTCTCTTCTAATCACCTGCTTGTGTCATTCTCTTCTACTTACCCATGCACAATAATCGCCTACATCAATGTCATCAGTCGATAACTCCTACTTGACTAAATTTGTCGGCAGCTAGTGCGACTACACCAGGATGTACGCAACTTAACTAGTGGTTCAAAATTGCATGCATTGCTGCACAGAAAATGCGCCGGCCTGCAGGAGGTCTGGGCGAGGCTAAGCTGCTCGTTGAGATATTAGCTTGTAAAGTAGTGGATGGTGAGCCTTGGCTTGTCATTCTCCGGTATCAGCTTCCCTGCAGGGGGAAAGCGTAGCAATTAACGAGCTCTTATCCAATGATCCAAGGGAGATGACAAAACAATATCCATCGTGGATCGATTTCCTCGATCGTGTAATCACTAGCTACTGGTTGGTACGGCCAAACGCTAGCTCGATCGACCACCTCGTGCATGCTCCAAGATATGAGCTGGAGTTTGTTGATCATCTAACTAGGGTTCTAAAAGAAGTTTGTGGACCTTCTTACCAGGGTTCTGAAAACCAGCGATATACCGTCAGTTTCCGGTAATCTCCGTTATTAGTGTTAAGAAACCGGACCCAGACTAGAAAGGTCTGGCCCATGATGGCCTCCTCATCCATCCAGTAGCCTATATAAAGGAGGGGAACCCCAACATTGTATACAGTTTTCAGGAGAGCAATAAAGAGAAGCCAGAAGTCCCCTCATATCTCTGTGTTCAATCTACTATTCTGTTCTTGTGTTCTTACATTATTCTTACGATTCTGAGTTTGTCTACGAGGTAATCGCTCGGACTGGACTCGTCAACGACGGTTCCTCAATACATTATTAGCATGATCGACTCTCCTCGGATCGAAAGGTAACCGTCGAAGAACGACACTCGTAGTTCGAATTGTTTTTTCTATATTGCTTTCAATTTTGCAAATTTGGCTTTCTAGATTGTAACTTACGGTGCAAATCCACTCTAATGTCGATCGGTAGATTGCATAAAAAACTGGATGTCGATTGTACCGTAGATTGAAAATTGCAAATACGTTCTAATCTATCGTGAGCCGAATTGAAGTCGCCACCCAAGCCGATCGGTAATTGCATGAACGATAATTGCATGATAAGTAGTACTCGGATGAATAGTACATTGCATCGCATGAACAATAACAAGAAAAATTGTCACCGGCTGGCACAACCCCCACACGGGCTCCCTGCTGCGCGCGCCCCACCTGGCCCCATACGGCCATGTCACGCACGCGCACGGCCTCCGCAAGGCCGCACTGCCGGACACACCCGTAGCCGCCATGGCTGCCACACGGTGCCGCCACCTCGCGCTAAGAGTGGCGCTCGAAGCCACCGGCCCCGCCTCCCGCAGAGACGACACCGCCAAGATTGCACCTCCCCCGCCGCCCGCCTGCAGCCGCCTCCTTGCCGCGACGCATGGCGCCGCCCCACCCATCACGCCACGCCCCCGGCCGCCAGCCAGCGCCGCCACGCCGCTGAAGTCGCTACGAGCCTCCGCCCTTAGCGCCGACCGCCGACCCACTGCGATCAAGGCGCTGTGCGCCGCAATCCCCAAAGACGCCCACATGCGCTCCTGCACGGTCGCCCGAAGGCGCCGCCCCACATGGCCGCCTACGCCGCCGGCACCAGTTGCCCGCTGGAACCGGCTGCATCCTCAGGCCCCATGGAGCGCCACCACCATAAGAATCGGGGTAGGGAAACCCTACCCCGTGAAGCTCCTCTTGCACCGGCCAAATGGGCCAGATTTTGAGCTAGAGAAAAGGCTGGATGGGCCTTGAAATACGGCCCGGCCGGGAGAAAAGGTTTTTTGAAAAAAGGGAGAAAATCGAAAAAGAAAAGGAACTTTTGCAAAAAGGGCCCTCGGAATTCTAAAAATTACGAGAAATTTTCCGCGAATAAGGAAATTTTACAGAAAACACCTCAGAGTTTTTGAAAATTATGTGAAAATTTTATTAGAACTAAAATTTCGCGATTTAACCTCTGTAAATTGTAGAATTCGCCAAAAATTCATTTTCCAGCAGAAAAGGGCCTCGAGAATTCAATTTTTCAATAATTTTTTGAATTTGAAGCATGTTTGACTTTGTTATTTCTATGCAATTTAGTTATTGTATTTACTGTTTTGAATATCTGTGATTGTTTATATTGCTTTTAATCACTGAAAATAACAGTAAATCATGAAAAAAGCATATGAAAATACGGGAACATTATGAGAATATTTGTAACCATTTTATGCAAATTACCTACAGTAATCTTATGAACTCTTTGCATGAATATGTAGATGACTAGCATTACAAACCGGGAGTTCGAAGAGCTGGTCCAGCATGGCCAAAATTACTTCACTTAGGCATCAGATGTCGAGATTGTACTTGGAGCCAAGAAGCTCCGTGTTGCTATCGGACTTGGCACCTCGAAGGATGTCACTCCAACTGCTGAGGAAAATGATCAAGCACTTCATTTCCTCAAACACCATCTTTGCCTAACACTCAAGAATGAGTATATGGCGGAGAAGAACGCACTAGCTTTATGGTCCACCTTGAAGAAGTGGCTTGAGAAGCTGAAGTACCACCATTCTTCTTCGTGTAGAGCAGGAGTGGAACCGACCACGCTTTTTCGACTACAAGACCATCGGGGTACAACTCGCTTCTGCACTGTAATTTGTACTAGTCTTTAGCTTGTGGTAAGGCAATCACGGATGATGAGAAGATTGAGAAAACCCTCTCTACCTTTCACCCGAATACAGTGCAATTTGCACACAACTACCGTCAAGATGGATACAAGGAGTATACCGAACTGATTGACATCATGCAAGTTGCAAAAGCTCAAGATGATGTTCTAAGAAAGAACTTGTCGACGATCGAGTCGCTGATCTTACAAAATAAAAAGAGAAAAATGGCGAAGAATTCTTAGGAGTGAATGGGACTGCTCTTTTATTGCTATGAACTGGCTATTACAGGGGGTGCCTTCGACAAGGCGTTGGACTAATCTTAATTACATTGAGCGTAATGCTTGCTATATTGCAGAATCAGACTTGAAACATGGATCTAATGCCGATTGCCATGCTTCAATTCGATGCAGCCTAATGTCCACGCTCCATCTTTAAGTAATCGTCGAAGATGTGACAGTTAGTCCTTGAAGAGGTGCTTGGAGAAAGAACGCGACTAGCGAAGCGAGATTTCCGCTTAGGACCTCTCAGAGCTATCTCACTGCTTCATGACCTCCCTCGACGATCTCGACCATCAAGGACCTCCTTTGAACATCTCGACCGCCCAGACCTCCCCGTGAGGTCCCGACGATGTAGATTTTCCTCGGGAGATCTTGATGGTTTGGACCTTCTTGGAAGATCTCAACCGCTGAGGACCTCCCTTAGATCCTGGTCCGCCTGACCTCCTTTCTGTTGTGGTCCGCTGGATTTCGTGATCTACGGCCACGACCTCCTCACCTCGCACAAGATGTGAGTTGCTAAGAGGTCCAGACCTCCGGACTTCACGCATGCTGCAGGTGATAGTTCTCCCGGGAGGTCTTGAGCCGTTGGATCTCGAGATCTGTGGCTCACGCCCTCCCATACCCTTGTGAGTTTTAGAAATTCCAAGGAGGTCTTAGTTAAACCGAAATAAGGTATAAACTTTAGAATTCCATATCTTTCTCATTTTAAATCCTTTTGAGGTCATTCAAATTGTGTTGGCTCTATCTTGGACTTGACTTTAATCCAAAAATGATTGTAAGTTGAGTTCAACTCCAGAGCACAGTTTGCCATTAGATTTTAAAACCAACTTTAAAATATACACTTAAATCAATGCTTAACTTGTAAAATACAAAACTAATGCTCAGAGATTATTTTTGAGTGAGACCAACTTTGTTGGTTTCTCCATTAATGGTCTTACTATGAACATTAGTTTTGAGCATGTTGCTGCTAGGAAAATGAGGACTTGTGCATTATAATTTTGTTCAAGTTCTTGTTTTTGAAAAATTATAGAAAGTGCAATATAGCTCCAAATGAGATGAACTCAATTGTGTTATTCATCTCATGAGGTGCTGGTTTTACAGTAAAATCTCAGCTTCACCACTTTTCTAGAAAATGTTGCCTCATAATTAAATTAGTGAATAGTGCAGTTTGGGATTTTAGGGGCTGAGCAGAATTGTTTTGCTCATAACTTTTGCATTGAGAATCCAAATCAATTGGTTCTTGTTGCAAAATTCCTAAAATCACCCTCTTGTTGCTGTAGAAAATTCAGAGAATTTGGAGTTCGTTTGTTGTGCTGTCTTTGTTGTGTTTCGTCGTTTTATCGGTTCTTTCTCGCTTCCGTTAGGGCTCGACATTTGTGGTGATCCCGAGAGTGACCCTCCGCAACAAATTGACCAGCAACAGCAAGGCAAGCAGTTTGATCATTCCCATCATGTCCCATTACTTTAAAGCTTAATACTTTGTTTTACTTCTATGTATGCATGCTACTTTGTGTTAAATGTCGTTAGTAATCCTATAGTCGCATAATCTGAGGAATTCTTTATCCTCTACTACCAATGAGCCTAGGTTATTCGCTGTGGTTTGAGCTCGTTGGATGAGCTCTTATCACTTAGTAGTTGCGTTTCCTCTCGCTTAGACATGCTTAGCTATCGGTAGTATTGGCTTATCATCGACTTAGTCGATGATCTTGATCACTCAAAAATGATTATTACTCCTATATGTCCAGCACTTGTGCTTTGATTAATTTGTAAAATCAAAACTGAAAATAAAAGATTGATTTAGACTTGGGCATATTGGATGGATGGTGCGGTTTTTGGATGTGGTGGTATGCCTGGGTCCCTAAGGACCGAGTACTTGGGTCACTAAGTTGCGATTTCACAGACTAACCACGCTGAGGGCATATGGAACCCTCTTGACTAAGTACTCTAGGAGGTGTTAATTATGAGCGAGCTCGGTTGGTGTGTTTTCAAAACAAATGTATATGTATAGTGTGGGAGGAGCATTAGCTTCCGGAAGGTTGTGTGATGTCTCCTTCTCCCGTGGGTTGTGCAGCTCGTAATTAGCATTCATCCTTTGGAAAGGTCTCAGAGGACTTAGTTGTGCAAAGACACCTTCTAAGTGTGCGTAAAGGAAAGGCGGTCCGACGTGTGGGTACAAGTGGTACACCCTGCAGGATAAAACTATTCAATAGCCTCGCCCTAGGTTATGGACATGCTTGGTAAGGTCGCTCAAGACTAGACTACAACCTTTAATTAAAACTTGACATGGTTGGTATGAACGGGAGTTCATGCTATTGTTGTGGTGACTATTGGGTTAGTCACTTCAAAGTTGATCTTGTTGTTGTTACTATGTTATTATCGCGTTGTTATTTCAACATTTAAAAATGCTTTGTCAAATTGCTTTCAATCTACTATGTTATTGCAAATGAAACTTGCTTTATGCTAAAATGAGTCCAAAGCCTCATCCACTTAAATAAAGCTTGCATGTAGCTAAATTATAGTTCTGTTATCTTACATCGTCAGTTTTGCGTAGTACAATAAACAAGTTATTGTACTCATTTGCTTTGCTTAACAACTTTGTTGCAGAGGAGGTAGAGCCCAAAGGGCTTTACTTTTGTGAGCTATGCGGTGGTTGGGAGAGCGACTAGCTTGGCGGTCCGGTCAGTTGCCTTGTGGGCTAAAGGCACACTGGTTGGCTCTTATTTTGGGCCATCTTTATGGCACTTTTGCTTCCGCTGTTATTTTTTTTGTAATTATTGCTATTTGGCCTAAGGGCCTCTCTTTTGTAATATCTATTCCATATTAATGTTAACTTCTGGTTTAGTGCTTATGTACTATGTGTTGTATGGAATTGATACATTCTTTTGTTGTGAGGTATGTAAACTGCATTCTGGGGAGTATACATCTCTCGAGACTGGGTTTATTTGGTTGATAATACTAGGGTCAATTGGATGACTAAGTATTATGAGCTTAATAAACGTCGGGGTCTCACAAAAGTTGGTATCAGAGCCGTTATGACCGTAGTAACGCAAGCTTGGTCGTCCTTAGGATATTTTGAAAACCTATTTTCAAAGCATCAAATGAGTTTTGAAAGCTTAGGTAAAATTCTCGGATTTTATTCCTTACCTATCTTAGCTTTCTTCTCATCCCACTCTAATTTGAGTTTTAAAAGTTGTTTTCTCTCTTCCTTCTACAAAATAGTTGTTATCGATTAACACTGGGTTTTGGGAGAACCAATGAGATTGGCAAATTGAAGTGTGAGCTGCCCACTATAAGGTTTTGAAGTTCTGGAGTCGGTGATTCGACAAGGAGCTTGGATGCGAAATCTGGACAGCAAGCATCAAATTTCCGGACAGCAGTCTCAAAGGTTTCTAATTAGGATAGATAATGAGAGGTTAATCAACTAAAATTTGTGGGAATAAAAGGGTAAGATGTGATACTAGTTAGCTAAGTATCTAACACTTATTTCGCTGCATTAACCTTGCTCTCTAATAGTATTAGCTCTCACCCTACAATCTGATTTTTGATCTTCTCGACCAATTACTCGTTCATTCAATACGGGTTAGTTGAGTTGAGAAGTTGAGCCTTGCTTTTGGTGTTTCTTGGCTGTTTTTAGAGTCTTTTAGAAGCTTTTTAAAGTTTAAATAACCGCTGATTTTGGCTTTCGGTTGGGGTGATATTCCATTCCCCTAGTCGATCGCTTTTGCTTTCTTTAAAGCTTTGTTTTCGGGTCTAGTTGCTAACCAAATTTCATTGTAACAGGATGGCCGGACGCACTCGTAGCGGCCAAGGCCAGTCAGCTGGTCCGGACGAGGAGCTTCCTCCTCCTCCGACCATGGTCGAGGTTCTTCTTCAGATCGAGCGCAACCGCGCGGATGACCGGAGAGTTCTACTGGACGTCATCGCGCGCAACACCACTGCACTTACCGGAGCTTCAGGATCTGGGCCAGGGAATGCCCATCAGCCGCGTGGAGGACTCGCGGAGTTTCTTCGTACTCAGCCCCCTACCTTTTCCCGGTCTGAGGACCCTTTGGATGCGGACGATTGGCTTCGTCTTGTGGAGCGTAAGCCAGATAGCGCAGATGCGTGAGCACGAGAAGGCGCTGTTCGTGATCGCACCACCGGAGGGTGCAGCTTTGTCATGGTGGGAGAGCTTTCTCGCCATGCAGCCCGTGGACCACACCGTTTCTTGGGAGGAGTTTCGTACTGCCTTCCGTCGGGCTCATATCCCTGCCGGCTTGATGGAGATCAAGAAGCAGGAGTTTCTTGCGCTCAAGAAAGGGCGTGGCTCAGTCATGGAGTATGTCTACGAGTTCAACCATCTAGCTCGTTATGCTCTTGAGTACGTGGCCACTGATATGGCTAAGCAGGCCAAGTTCAGGCGTGGCTTGTCTGAGGAGCTAAAGGACAAGCTATCCATTGTCGACTTTCCTGATTTTCAGACCTTGGTCGACAAGGCCATCGTCGCTGAGCATGCGGCTCGAGAGCTTATGGACTCCGCAAGCGCAAGTGGGAGGCCCATAAGTCATCCAGGCCGCTTCTTCCCGCCCCGCCGGCGCCTCGGGGTACCACTCTCACTCTTGGCGCCCGAGGTCACCGCCTCGTTTCGCCCTTCGCAGCCGTGGTCTCACCACGCACTGCGAAGTCAAGAGAGCGCCCCGCAACCCCTCCGGCCGGGTCACATGTTTTCATGCAACCGTAAGGGCATTATGCTAACCAATGCCCTAAGAAGACAGAGAGCCCTCGCCCCTAATGGAGGACGCGGGCCGAGGTGGTGCACCAGACCGTAAGATCGCCCCGCTACCCAAGGCGTGGGTAGTGGTCGCGTCAACGCCATCACCACAGAGGAGGCTCAGAGGCACCCGACGCCGTGCTAGGTACACTTTCGTTAACTCTCATCCCGCCATCGCTTTTGTTTGATTCAGAGCATCTCATTCCTTTGTTTTCGAAGTCTTTTGTCGCTATCGGAGAGCTTCTTTTCTCTCCATTGTCGATCCCGCTTACTCATTCGCTTCTCCCGTTCGGAGTTGAGAGCCGAATCGAGTGTAGGATGTCCCTATCGAGATCGGCGAGGTTTCTTAGCAAACCTTATCCTTCTCCATTCAGCAAGTCTTGATGTGATTCTTGGCATGGATTGGTTGTCCTGAACATGGGGCAAATCGATTGCGCCAGAAGCTCATCTCTATCTAGTCCTCCCATGAAAGCAGTGTTCGCCACCAAGTCGCTAGATCCTCATCTCTTCGCGCTTGAAGCGAAGCCCGCTCTAGATATTAGCAAAGTCCCAACAGTTTATGACTTTGTTGATGTCTTTCCGCTGATCTTCCAGGATGCCACCGCTCGAGACCTCGAGTTTGTCATTGAGTTGGCTCCTGCATCGCCCCTATCTCAAAGAGGCCTTATCGGATGCCACCGAACGAGTTGGTGGAGTTGAAGAAGCGCTAATGAGCTGCAAGAGAAGGGTTTCATCCGCCTAGCTCATCTCCTTGGGGTTGTCCAAAGCAATCTTCGTAAACAAGAAGGACGGTATTTTGCGATAAAGGCCGATTATCGCCCACTTAATGAAGTGACGGAAGAACAAGTATCCGTTGTTCTCGCATTGACGATCTCTTCGATCAATTGACCGGAGCTCGAGTTTTCTCCAAGATTGATTTGAGAGTGGGATATCATCGAGTCGGATTCGCCCGAGGATATTCCAAAGACGGCGTTTCTACTCGCTACGGCTTGTACGAGTACATCGTCATGTCGCTCGCTTAACCAATGCTCTCGCTTTGTTCATGAACCTCATGAATTCGGTATTCATGGAGTATTTGGATAAGTTTGTCATGGTCTTCATCGATGATATTCTTATCTATTCCAAGAACGATGAGGATCATGCCGAGCATCTGAAACTTGTGTTAGGCAAGTTACGTGAGCACCAAACAGACGCGAAGTTCAGCAAGTGTGCGCTCGTTGAAAGAAGTGGCTTTCTTAGGCCATATTCTTTCGGCGGAGGCGAGTATTGATCCTAGCAAGGTCACCGATGTTCTTTCATGGAGTCCGCCCACCGGCCACCGGCGCGGAGTTTTTTGGTTTAGCGGGATATTATCGCCGCTTTATCGAGAACTTTCCAAGATCGCGGGCCGATGACGGAGTTGCTCAAGAAGGACAAGAAGTTCTTGTGGTCTCGATGCTTGCATGGCAAGTTTCCATGTACTCAAGAAGCGTTTGACCACCGCCTCCCGCTCTTGTTCTTCCCGATATCCATCGCAGCCTTCGATATCTTTTGCGATGCTTTCGCCGAGGCCTCGGTTGTGTCCTTATGCAAGAAGGCAAGGTAGTGGCCTATGCATCAAGGCAATTGAGACCTCATGAACTCAACTACCCTACTCATGACTTGGAGTTGGCTTCGTGATTCATGCACTTAAGATTTGGCGACATTACCTAATCGTAATCGCTAGAAGTGTATTCGGATCACAAGAGCCTTAAGTATTTGTTCACCCAAATTTGACCGAACCTCGTGCAAAGGAGATGGTTGGAGTTGATCAAGGATTATGATATGGGTATTCACTACCATCCGGCAAGGCTAATGTCGCTGTCGATGCGCTTTAGTCGCAGCGCATTGTAATGCCTTAGTGCTCAAGGAGCATTCGCCCTCTCTTCTCGAGGCATTCCAGGCGCCTCAACTTGGAGATAGTTGAGCATGGATCTCGCTGCCATGGTTGTGCAACCAACCTTGGTGGATCGGATCAAGTCCGCCAGCAATGGATTTGGGAGGAGCCACATTAAGGCAAATGTCAAGGCCGAACGACCAAGTGCTTCTCTCGAGGATGAGCATGGCGTCGTGAGGTTCGGCAACGCCTTGTGGTTCCAAAGGACATGGAGTTGCGGAATTTAATCCTCCGCTGAAGCCCATGATTCGCCTTTTATCCATTCATCCCGGCCACAAAGATGTATCAAGATCTCCGCCAGAGATTTTGTGGACCCGAATGGAGAGGAGATTGCGGTTCGTTGTCGAAAAGCGACGTGTGTCGTCGTGTCAAGGCCGAGCATCGGCCCAGCAGATCGCTTCACCTTTTGCCAATTCTCGAGTGGAAGTGGGATTCGATCGAATGGATTTCATCACCGTCTACCCATCGCCCCCGAAGAAGAATGATGCTATTTGGGTCGCCATCGATCGATTGACTAAGGTGGCACATTTCCTCCCGCCAAGACCGAACTCGGTAGGTCTTTTGGCGGAACTCTATATCGCCAAGATCGTGAGTTTGCACGGTGTGTCAAGACGATTGTGTCGGATCGTGGATCCCTTTTCACGCCTCGCTTTTGGCATAGCTTGCAAGAGGCTATGGGCACTCGTTTACCTTTAGCACGCATTTCACCCCAAACCGATGGTCGACCGAGAGGGTCAACCAGTTTTGGAAGACATGCGTGCTTGTGTCCTTTCCTATGGGAAGCATTGGGAGAAATGCTTGCCATTCGCCGAAGTTTTCTTATAACAACAAATTTTCAAAGCCGCCTAAGATGGCGCCATTTGAGGCCTTATACGGAGAAAGTGTAGAACCCGCTGAACTGGTCGAGACGGTGAGAGACTCTCTTTGGCCCGACTCAATCAATGAGGCCGAGCGCCAAGTCCAAATTTTATTCGTGGAGCTGCGCATACTCAATCGTGCAAAAGAGCTATGCGGATCGCCGCCGACGTGAGTTACGCTTTTGAGCCTAATGACTTTGTTTATCTCAAAGTCTCTCCTTTGAAGGGCCATCAACGCTTCAAGCGCCAAGGGCAAGTTAGCTCCTCGATATGTCGGTCCCCTACCGCATTATCGAGAAGAAGGAGCTGCTGCCTATAAGTTGGAGTTGCCGCTGACTTGAGGGGTACATGATGTTTTCCATGTGTCCCACCTAAGAAGTGCCTCCGTGTTCCAACCGAGGAAGCTCCGTTGGAAACCCTCGATGTCCGTGAAGATTTGACCTATCGCGAGCACCTGCTCACAGACTCGATGAGTCCGAACGAAGGACAAGGAATAAGACCATCAAGTTCCTTAAAGTTCAAGTGGTCAAACCATTCTCGAGGATGAGGCTACTTGGGAAAGAGAAGATCGTCTGCGTGCGGACTATCCATCTTTCTTTATCGAGTGAGCCAAATCTCGGACGAGATTTCGTAAGGGGGGAGATTTTGTAACATCCCAACTGTATAATTAGGGTTAATCAAGTATAATTATATGTAGAAATTAAAACTTTTCTCACATCTTGAAAAACCCTAAAATCTTATGTAATTCTTGTCCAAGAGTTGTGTAATCCAAAAACACAAAGCTCTTGTTGACCAAAAGTCAAACTCATTTTCCAATTATCTTAAATCTTGTGTCAAACATTTGGAATGTATTTTCCTTGGTCCCAAAAACTGATATGGGACCCCTCTGAAAAATATCATGAGTTATAACACTTGTTGATAATTTTGGAGGCAAAACAATCCTTTAAACAACCTTCATGAATTTCACGAGAAAAATGCATTGCATAATAACCTCTGGAAATTTTATGCAAGGTTGATCTCATTGTCGACAAGCTCCGGTTAGAATTTCATCAAATTTGGAGTTCATTTGCTATCTCAAATAATTCGCTAAGTTTCATTTGTTAAAAACTAAATTTTAAAGCCTACATTGTTCCTTGGGCTAGCCATGTTCAAGTGGTCCGGCCCAACCATGTCTGCACCTCAACAGACCTCATCTCCACCTTGATCAAGTCGCGGTGGTTGGATTTACATCCAACGACCAACACCGCAAGGACCTCCCCACCTCATGAGGTCGAATCGTTGGATCAAAGATCCATGGTCATGACCTCCTGTGTGTTAAACCTCAAAGTCCTCCTCGAGTGTTAAACCATCGCAATGAGGTCATCCCATTTGTTGAGGTCGAGCCGCTGGATCAAATCCAAGACCACGACCTCCTCCTCAACATACTCAGTCAGGTCTTCCCACCTACGTGAGGTCATAGCCCTTGGATCCAAGATCCATGGCCCCGACCTCCTCCTCTCAACCTAAACTAAACAAACCTCCCACCTAACCAAGGTCGTAGCCATTGGATCAGATCCAACAGCTCACGACCTCCCTGTGTTATCAAGCACTCACAACCTCCCCCATCTTTTGTTGTGCACCGTTAGATTAAAATCTACGGTCACGACCTCCTCCTTTGTCTTATGCATCAGACCTCCCGGCAAGACGTGAGATCGTAGCCCTTAGATCTAAATCTAAAGGCCATGACCTCCCTTGTGCGCGGCGCAAGCTCAGACCTCCACCTCCTTTGATCGGAACCCTTAGATCTAAATCTAACAGTCCGACCTCCCTTGCTCGCTATGCATCATATCGAGACCTCCCCATCAGTCGGTGCCCTTGGATTTAAATCCAAAGGCCATGACCTCCCTCATGTCCTTTTGATCGCGTGCAGTTAAGTCCTCACTGGAGGTCCGCACTGCTGGATGGAGATCCAACGCTTTGGACCTCTGTCCCTTTTCCTCACGTGCGTTTTCGTGATTAAGAAATCGGAGGCCACGACCTCCCCATCCTTGATCGTGTGGTGGGACCTCCTCCCACCACTTAAAACATAACGGTTCAAAAATTGATCCGATGGTTAGGACCTCCCGTGTCTTATCCAACGGTCATAAGGACCTCCTGTTCTTCTCCTTCCTCTGGCGCGCATGCGTGCTCTGGCGGTGGAGTTAATGCGCGCCAGAGCCTCGCAGATGCTGATCTCTTTCTTTCGACCGCATTTAATCTTGGTCATTTTCCGCTTTCAGTCAAGACAGCCCGCCCCTTGTCAACTTTATGTCATGTCCACCCCATGGACCAACAGTGGGCTAAGCTCGCCATGGAGCTTAGCCCGATTCTCATAACCTTCACTCGGGCTATAAGTGTCCACTGAGCTCCCGCTGGCTTCCTTTGCACACTTGGAGCTGTCATACCGATGTTTGGCCGAGCTCCTAACTCACTCACCTCCTCTCTTGTGGCTGCCATTGTTGAAGTCCTTGGAGCTTCTCGGTAGCTCAGGAGTTCCAGTGGCTCCCTCTTTCAACCCTTGCTCACTTTGTGCTCCCCAAACCTCCTGGAATAACCCTAACTTATTTTGTTTGGGCATTTTTCAGAGGTGGACAAAGCTGAGCTTGGAGCTGGTGCCGTGAGCTGCGAAGCTTCATTGTCTTCCCCAACTCCGGTCATCACCTCCACGACCTCCCCAGCACCTTAGGACCTCCAGGTACCTCCTGTTAGTCCTTTAGATGCTGGCACCCACTTGAATGCATGTTGCGGAGCTTTTGTTTGCACATACGCTTGAATGTCGCGCAGAGCTTCATTTTGCATTTGCGTAGTTTGGCCGTGCTGGTCATCTTTTGACCTCTCCGGCTCGACGGCGTTCAAGGCTGTCGCCGCCGTTGAGAGGAGGACCATTGGGTGCGCATGGTTATTGCGGACCCAACGGTATCATTGGATCTCGCCGGCGAGGATCACTTCTTTGCGCTCGGGTTTTGTCGGACACAACGGCAGCGTCGTTGTCGTTTTTAGGACAGAAATCCTCCATGTTTAATGCGCTAATCATGTGTTCCAATCATTGTAATCGTTGGATGTCTTAACTGCCTTTAATCCACCCTTTAATGCGTGCATTTAAGACCTCCCGCGCGCGCGGACCTCCTTGATGTCCAGCGCGCATTTTTTCATGTCAAGCGGCGTCGCGAAGTTAAAGCGTTAGACAGGGCCCGGACCTCCTCCGAGGAGATCTGGAGCGTCCAAGACCTCCCCTTGCGCAATCAGGGCCGTCCAGACCTCCCTGGAGGTCTGTGACGTTTAGACCTCTGTTTAGGACCTCTCCGTAGCCATCTCAGCCGTTCATGACCTCCCTCGGACGATCTGGACCATCAAGGACCTCCCTTGGAACATCTGGACCGTCCAGGACCTCCCCTGTGAGGTCCTGACGATGTAGATTTTTCTCGGGGAGATCTTGATGGTTTGGACCTTCCTTTGGAAGATCTCAACCGTTGAGGACCTCCCCTTTAGATCTGGTCCGTTCCGGACCTCCTTTCTGTGTTGTGGTCCGTTGGATTTCGCATCTACGGCCACGACCTCCCCCTCACCTCGCGCATGTGAGTTGCTAAGAGGTCCAGGACCTCTGGACTTCACGTCTTGCTGCAGTGTGATGTTCTCTGGGAGGTCTTGAGCCGTTGGATCTGAGATCTGTGGCTCACGTCCTCCCATACCCTTGTGAGTTTTAGAAATTCGGTGAGGTCTTAGTTAAACTGAAATAAGGTATAAACTTTAGAATTCCATATCTTTCTCATTTTAAATCCTTTTGAGGTCATTCAAATTGTGTTGGCTCTGTCTTGGACTTGACTTTAATCCAAAAATGATTGCAAGTTGAGTTCAACTCCAGAGCACAGTTTGCCATTAGATTTTAAAACCAACTTTAAAATATACACTTAAATCAATGCTTAACTTGTAAAATACAAAACTAATACTCTGTAGATTATTTTTGAGTGAGACCAACTTTGTTGGTTTTCTCCATTAATGGTCTTACTATGAACATTAGTTTTGAGCATGTTGCTGCTAGGAAAATGAGGACTTGTGCATTATAATTTTGTTCAAGTTCTTGTTTTTGAAAAATTATAGAAAGTGCAATATAGCTCCAAATGAGATGAACTCAATTGTGTTATTCATCTCATGAGGTGCTGGTTTTACAGTAAAAATGTCAGCTTCACCACTTTTCTAGAAAATGTTGCCTCATAATTAAATTAGTGAATAGTGCAGTTTGGGATTTTAGGGGCTGAGCAGAATTGTTTTGCTCATAACTTTTGCATTGAGAATCCAAATCAATTGGTTCTTGTTGCAAAATTCCCTAAAAATCACCCTCTTGCTGCTGTAGAAAATTCAGAGAATTTGGAGTTCGTTTGTTGTGCTGTCTTTGTTGTGTTTAAATCGTTCTTATCGGTTCTTTCTCGCTTTTCCGTTGAAGCCGACATTTGTGGTGATCCCGAGAGTGACCCTCCGCAACAAATTGACCAGCAACAGCAAGGCAAGCAGTTTGATCATTCCCATCATGTCCCATTACTTTAAAGCTTAATACTTTGTTTTACTTCTATGTATGCATGCTACTTTGTGTTAAATGTCGTTAGTAATCCTATAGTCGCATAATCTGTAGGAATTCTTTATCCTCTACTACCAATGAGCCTAGGTTATTAAGCTGTGGTTTGAGCTCGTTGGATGAGCTCTTATCACTTAGTAGTTCGTTTAAATCTGCTTAGACATGCTTAGCTATCGGTAGTATTGGGCGATCATCGACTTAGTCGATGATCTTGATCACTCAAAAATGATTATTACTCCTATATGTCCAGCACTTGTGCTTTGATTAATTTGTAAAATCAAAAACTGAAAATAAAAGATTGATTTAGACTTGGGCATATTGGATGGATGGTGCGGTTTTTGGATGTGGTGGTATGCCTGGGTCCCTAAGGACCGAGTACTTGGGTCACTAAGCCAAGCGATTTCGCGTACTAACCACGCGAGGGGCATATGGAACCCCTCTTGACTAAGTACTCTAGGAGGTGTTAATTATGAGCGAGCTCGGTTGGTGTGTTTTCAAAACAAATGTATATGTATAGTGTGGGAGGGAGCATTAGCTTAGGGAAGGTTGTGTGATGTCTCCTTCTCCCGTGGGTTGTGCAGCTCGTAATTAGCATTCATCCTTTGGAAAGGTCTCGAGGACTTAGCTGTGCCAAAGACACCTTTGAAGTGTGCGTAAAGGAAAGGCGGTCTGACGTGTGGGTACAGTGGTACACCCTGCAGGGATAAAACTATTCGAATAGCCTCGTCCTAGGTTATGGACATGCTTGGTAAGGTCGTTCAAGACTAGACTACAACCTTTAATTAAAACTTGACATGGTTGGTATGAACGGGGAGTTCATGCTATTGTTGTGGTGACTATTGGGTTAGTCACTTCCAGGTTGATCTTGTTGTTGTTACTATGTTACTATCGCGTTGTTATTTCAACATTTAAAATTGCTTTGTCAAATTGCTTTCAATCTACTATGTTATTGCAAATGAAACTTGCTTTATGCTAAAATGAGTCCAAAGCCTCATCCACTTAAATAAAGCTTGCATGTAGCTAAATTATAGTTCTGTTATCTTACACGTCAGTCTTGCGAGTACAATAAACAAGTTATTGTACTCATTTGCTTTGCTTAACAACTTTGTTGCAGAGGAGGTAGAGCCCAAAGGGCTTTACTTTTGTGAGCTATGCGGTGGTTGGGAGAGCGACTAGCTTGGCGGTCGGTCGATTGCCTTGTGGGCTAAAGGCACTTTGGTTGGTTTCTTATTTTGGGCCATCTTTATGGCACTTTTGCTTCCATTGTTATCTTTTTGTAATTATTGCTATTTGGCCTAAGGGCCTCTCTTTTGTAATATCTATTCCATATTAATGTTAACTTCTGGTTTAGTGCTTATGTACTATGTGTTGTATGGAATTGATACATTCTTTTGTTGTGAGGTATGTATATCGCATTCGGGAGTATACATCTCTCGAGACTGGGTTTATTTGGTTGATAATACTAGGGTCAATTGGATGACTAAGTATTATGAGCTTAATAAACGTCGGGGTCTCACAATGGCCCAAAATAAGAGCCAACCAGGTGCCTTTAGCCCACAAGGCAATCGACCGACCGCCAAGCTAGTCGCTTCTCCCAACCATCAAGACTCATTAAAAGTAAAGCCCTTTGGGCTCTACCTCCTCTGCAACAAAGTTGTTAAGTTAAAGCAAATGAGTACAATAACTTGTTTATTGTACTGCAAGACCGATGTGTAAGATAATGTAACTATAATTTAGCTACATGCAAGCTTTATTTAAGTGGATGAGGCTTTGGACTCATTTTAGCATAAAGCAAGTTTCATTTGCAATAACATAGTAGATTGAAAGCAATTTGACAAAGCATTTTTAATTGTTGAAATAACAACGCGATAATAACATAATAATAACAACAAGAACAATCCTGGAAGTGACTAACCCAAGTCACCACAACAATAGCATGAACTCCCCATTCATACCAACCATGTCAAGTTTTAATTAAAGGTTGTAGTCTAGTCTTGAACGACCTTACCAAGCATGTCCATAACCTAGGACGAGGCTATTCGAATAGTTTTATCCCTGCAGGTGTACCCTGTGCATCCACACGCCGACCGCCTTTCCTTTACGCACACTTCCAAGGTGTGCTGCACGGCTAAGTCCCACGAGACCTTTCCAAAGGATGAATGCTAATTACGAGCTGCACAACCCACGGGAGAAGGAGACATCACACAACCTTCCTAAGCTAATGCTCCTCCCACACTATACATATACATTTGTTTTTGAAAACACACCAACCGAGCTCGCTCATAATTAACACCTCCTAGAGTACTTAGTCAAGAGGGGTTCCATATGCCTCAGCGTGGTTAGTACGCCAAATCGCTGGCTTAGTGACCCAAGTACTCGGTCCTTAGGGACCCAGCATACCACCACATCCAAAAACCACGCCATCCATCCAATATGCCCAAGTCTAAATCAATCTTTTATTTTCAGTTTTTGATTTTACAATTAATCAAAGCACAAGTGCTGGACATATAGGAGTAATAATCAGTTTTGAGTGATCAAGACCATCGACTAAGTCGATGATCGCCCATTTCTACCGATAACTACGCATGTCTAAGCAATTTACATCGAAACTACTAAGTGATAAGAGCTCATCCAACGAGCTCCCACCACAGCAAATAACCTAGGCTCATGGTAGTAGAGGATGAACAATTCCTACAGATTATGCAACTATAGGCTTGCTAGCTTACATTTAACACAAAGTAGCATGCATACATAGAAGTAAAACGATATATTGCTTTAAAGTAATGGGACAATGATGGAAATGATCAAACTGCTTGTTTTGTTGTTGCTGGTCAATTTGTTGTGGAGGGTCACTCGGGATCACCACAAATGTCGGCTTTAACGGAAAAGCGAGAAAGAACCGATAAGAACGATTTAAACACAACAAAGACAGCACAACAAACGAACTCTAAATTCTCTGAATTTTCTACAGCTGCAAGAGGGTGATTTTTAGGGAATTTTGCAATAAGAACCAATTGATTTGGATTCTCAATGCAAAAGATATGAGCAAAACAATTCTGCTCAGCCCCTAAAATACCAAACTGCACTATTCACTAATTTAATTGTGAGGCAACATTTTCTAGAAAAGTAGTGAAGCTGAAATTTTTACCGTAAAACCAGCACCTCATGAGATGAATAACACAATTGAGTTCACCTCATTTGGATTAAAAATGAAAGAGATATGAAATTCTAAAGTCTATACCTTATTTCAGTTTAACTAAGACTTCACTGGAATTTCTAAAACTCACAAGGGTATGGGAGGACGTGAGCCACAGATTTCAGATCCAACGGCTCAAGACCTCCCAGAGAACATCACACACGCCAAGACGTGAAGTCCAGAGGTCCCGACCTCTTAGCAACTCACATGCGCGAGGTGAGGGGGAGGTCGTGGGTCAGAGATGCTAAATCCAACGGACCACAACATGGAAAGGAGGTCCGAACGGACCAGATCTAAAGGAGGTCCTCAATGGTTGAGATCTTCCAAAGGAAGGTCCAAACTATCAAGATCTCCCCGAGGAAAATCTACATCGTCCAGACCTTACGGGGAGGTCCCGGACGGTCCAGATGTTCCAAGGGAGGTCCTTGATGGTCCAGATAGTCCGAGGGAGGACCTTGACGGTCAAGATCTACCCGGGAGGTCATGAACGGCCGAGATGGCTACGGAGAGGTCCTAAACGGAGGTCCTAACGCCACAGCACCTCCAGGAGGTCCGGACGGCCACGATGCAAGGGAGGTCTTGGACGCCCAGATCTCCTCGGAGGAGGTCTCGACGCCCTGCACCCAAATACTTTAACTCGCAAGCACGCCGCTGACATGAATAAATGCGCTGGACATCAAGGAGGTCCGCTGCTGGAGGTCTTAAATGCACGATTAAAGGGTGGATTTAAGGTAGTTAAGACGCCCATTGATTACAATGATGGGAGCAAATGATTAGCGATTAAACATGGAGGATTTCGTCCTAAAACGACAACGACGCCGCCGCAGTCCGGACAAAACCCGAAAGAAGATGTGGTCATCGCTGGCGATGTAGACCTCATGGCCGAGATCCACGAAAATTGCGGTCCGCAATAACCATGCGCACCCAAAGGACCTCCTCTCAACGGCGGCGACGGTTTTGAACGCCGCGAGCCGAGAGGACAACGAAGGCGACACGCCAAACGACAAAATGCAAAAAGGAGCTCCGCGACATTCAAGCTGTGTGCTAAAACTTAAGCTCCGCAACATGCATTCAGCGGTGCCAGCAACTAAAGGACTAACAGGAGGTACTGGAGGTCCTAAGGTGCCGGGAGGTCGTGGAGGTGATGACCGGAGTTGGGGAAGACAATGAAGCTTCATGACTCACAAGACCAGCTCCAAGCTCAGCTTTGTCCACCTCTCAAAAAATGCCCAAACAAAATAAGTTAGGGTTATTCCAGGAGGTTTGGGGAGCACAAAGTGAGCAAGGGTTGAAGAAGGAGCCATCGAACCCTTGAGTCACCGAGGAGTTCCAAGGACTTCAACAATGGCAGCCACTAGAGAGGAGGTGAGTGAGTTAGGAGCTCACCAAACATCGGTATGACAGCTCCAAGTGTGCAAAGGAAGCCAACGGGAGCTCGAGTGGACACTTATAGCCCGAGGTGAAGGTTAGAGCCGGGCTAAGCTCCATGGTGAGCTTAGCCCACGGGTTGGTCCATGGGGTGGACATGACATAAAGGTTGACAAGGGGGCAGGTCGAGTGGACATGAGAGGCGGAAGGCGACCAAAGATTAAATGCGGTCACAGAGAGTCAAAAGGTGCACAGAGGCTGGCGCATTAACTCCACCGCCAGAGCACGATGGGCGCCAGAGGAAGGAGAAGAACAGGAGGTCTTGGTGACCGCTGGATAAGACTCGGGAGAGGTCCTAACCATCGGATCCAATTTTTGAACCAAGATGTTTTAAGTGGCCGGGAGGAGGTCCCACCACACGATCAAGGATGGGAGGTCGTGGCCTCCAATTTCTTAATCACGAAAAACGCACGTGAGGAAAAGGGACAGAGGTCCAAAGCGTTGATCTCCATCCAACGGTGCGGACCTCCAAGTGAGGACTTAATCGCACGCGATCAAAAGACATGAGGGGAGGTCATGGCCTTTGGATTTAAATCCAAGGGCACCGACACGATGGGGAGGTCGATATGATGCGCAACAGTAAGGGAGGTCAGACCAGTTAGATTTAGATCTAAGGGTTCCGATCAAAGGAGGTGGAGGTCCGAGCTTGCAACGCACAAGGGAGGTCATGGCCTTTAGATTTAGATCTAAGGGCTACGATCTCATGTGCGCCTGGGAGGTCTCAAAAGCATGAGACAAAGGAGGTCGTGACTGTGAGATTTTAATCTAACGGTGCACAACAAAAGATGGGGAGGTTGTGAGCGCTTGATACGCAGGAGGTCGTGAGTCGTTGGATCTCGATCCAACGGCCACGACCTTGGTTAGGTGGGAGGTTTGTTTAGTTTAGGTTGAGAGGAGGAGGTCGGGGCCATGGATCTTGGATCCAAGGGCTATGACCTCACGAGGTGGGAGGACCCGACCGAGTATGTTGAGGAGGAGGTCGTGGTCGCTGGATTTGATCCAACGGCCACGACCTCAACAAGGTGGGATGACCTCGCTGCGATGGTTTAACAAATGAGGAGGTCTTCGAGGTTTAACACATGTGGGAGGTCATGACCGTGATCTTTGATCCAACGGCAATGACCTCATGAGGTTGGGAGGTCTTTGCGGTGTTGATCATGAGGAGGTCGTGGGTGTTGGATATAAATCCAACCATGCGACTGATCAAGGTGGAGATGAGGTCTCACGAGGTGCAGACATGGTTGGGCTGGACTAGCTTTGAATATGGCTAGCCCAAGGAACAAAGGTAGGCTTTAAAATTTAGTTTTAACAACTGAAACTTAGCAGAATTATTTGAGATAGCAAATGAACTCCAAATTTAATGAAATTTTAACTGGAGCTTGTTGATACGAGATCAACCTTGCATAAAATTTCCAGAGGTTATTATGCAATGCATTTTTCTCAGGAAATTCATGAAGGTTGTTTAAAGGATTGTTTTGCCTCCAAAAATTATCAACAAGTGTTATAACTCATGATATTTTTCAGAGGGTCCCACATCAGTTTTTGGACCAAGGAAAATATTTCCAATTGATTGGCACAAGATTTAAGATGGATGGAATATGAATTTGACTTTTGGTCAACAAGAGCTTTGTGTTTTTGGATTACACAACTCTTGGACAAGAATCACATGAGATTTTAGGGGTGTTCAAGTCGTGAGAAAAAGTTTTAATTTCTACACATATAATTATACTTGATTAACCCTAATTACACAGTTGGGATGTTACACTACATCTATTGGAAGACAAGAATGGAGGTTTTTCTGCAAGCTCAAGGTAATGTCATCTGGCAGAAAGTTGAAAATCCTTATGAAGTGCCTGCTGTGATTACTAACAATAATACTGCTGATGTTCAAGCAAATGCTAAGGCTAGAAATATTTTGTTGCAAGGTTTAAGTAGGAACGAGTTTGTTAGAATTGCTAATATAAAATCTGCTAACAAAATTTGGACAACTCTTGCCGATTATCATGAAGGTTCAAAATCATAAAGGTGTTAGTCAAAATCAATTCAAAAGGAATATTCTAAGTTTGAGATGAAACCGGAGAATCAGAGATGCACTTTTGATCGCTTCAATAAAATCATTAGTGATTTGCAATCTGTTGATGTGATTTATTCCAATTCTGACAATGCTAGACAGATTTTGAATGCTTTGGATATGTCTATTTGGGAGGTCCTAGTCACTACAATCAATCACTCTGTTAATATGGAAACACTCACATTAAATGATCTTTATTCTAAGATGAAAACACATGAGATTGATATTTTGGCCAGAATAAACAAGTCAAATTCTTTGGGTTTAGTGACTAACCAAACTGACAGTTTATCGAGTTCTTCTAGTTTCTCTTTGTCTGCTTTGAGTTCAATTTCAGATGAACAATTGGAGGAGATCCCAGAAGAACAACTTGTCCTCTTCTCAAATAGGGTGACTAAAGCAATTAACAATGTCAGATCAAGGAGAAGAGGAGGACCAATTAGATGCTTTGAATGTGGTGAGCCAAACCACATTAAGGTGAATCTATCCCCAAACTGAGAGGTAAAGAAGCTAAGGATGACAAAGCACCAGCTCGGCGTTCAAAATTCAAATTTGATTCAAGCAAGAAACAAAATTATCGAAGGGCTATCAACAAGGTGCTTTCAGCTCTTGAGGAGATTGGATTAAGTGATGTTGATTCAGACAGCGATAATGAGGATGATCACAAGAAGGCAAAAGAGGTTGATTTCATAGGGATGTGCTTTATGGCAAGTAGTGAAGAAATTAATGATAATGATGATCTCTCAAAGGACCTCGATGAGGTAAAGCCCTCTTATCTTGATTTATCGCGTCTTTGTCTTTGAAATTAACAAATGAGCTTAGAAAATGCACAAAGAAAGTGAAGAAACATGATCTTGTTGTTGATAGCTTGAATTCTGAAATTGATAGACTTAAAGCTGCTATTCCTGATGATGAGTCATGTGAATCATGTCAAGTATTACATTCTGAATTGAAAGTTGCTAGATCATTACATGCTGAATTTGAAAAACTGAAACTTGCTCATGATTCATGTGATGATAAACTGATACTTGCACATGCTAAAATTAAAAAACTGAAGTCTAGTTCAATTTGTTTAGAAACAAGTACTGTGAATGCTCAAAATAAGACTTGTTCAAATTGTGAACTGCTAGAAGCTAGATTAAAGTCATCTTAGAATTCTATACAACAAATGCTTTACCATGAGACACTTTCTTGCACAAATTGTCCTAAACTCACAACTGAAATTGATGCTTTGACTAGACAATTAAGTGAGTTTGCTGAAAAAGAAAAGATGGCTCAGTCTGTTGTTTCTAAGAAAATCTTGAATGGTTTTGTTAAGTGCACAATATGTCCTAAATTGACTAAAGAAAATGAGTACTTTAAAGACACTTTGGAGAGGTTTACTTTTGGCAAGAAAAATTTGAACATGATTCTAGACAGATCAAAACTGAGTACTAAAAGTCAAGGTCTAGGATTTAATTCTGCTGAGCATGCCAAGAATCATCCTCCCAAAATTCTTAAGCTTCTAGAACCTGGAAAATTCGAAATTGAATCTGAACCTAAACATGTTGTGTTTAAATCTGCTGGTTTTGCAAAGGATCCTTCTCTCAAAGTGAGTATTGTAAAAAGAAAAACTGCAATCTCTCATTTAGATAAATATCAATGTACTCACTGTGGAAAAGAAGGACACTTGGTTCAGTTCTATTTTCGAAAAGCTAAGAAAGAAAAGAGAGATAGGCTAACAAAAGCTTTTCAAGCTCCTTTTGTTTCCACTAAACAAACCGCGCAGTTTAGGAGTTTTGTACAATCGACCAACAATATACTCAAAAGCGAAATGATTTTGTTGCTCCTACTCGACGTGTGTCACAAAGATTGGGTTCCTAAATCATGCCTTACTAACCCTAGTACTGTGAGACCGATAATTTCTTCAATGTAGGTGCGGCGCTTGAGGAAGGGAACATTTGGCTAGTTGATTCAGGATGTTCAAGACACATGACAGTGATTCAAAATGGTTCTCCTCCTCACTAAGGCATCCAATGATGAATTGATTACTTTTGGGGATGCTTCAACTAGAATTGTGATGGCAAAAGGTCTTGTCTTGCGTAAATGACAAGTTCATTCTCAAAGATGTTGCCTTGGTAAGTAAATTGAACTACAATCTGCTTTCTGTTTCTCAACTGATTGAAGAAAATCTTGAGGTAAGCTTTAAGAAACATGCTTGCAGGGTTTTAGATGCCTCTGGAGATCTTGTCTTTAATATCACTCGGTTAGGGAGAGTTTTTAAAGCTGATTTCAATCATTCCTTTTCACCTAATGTTAGATGTCTGGTAGCTTCTAATTTTAGAGATCTGTTCTTTTGGCATCGTAGACAAGGACATATTGGTTTTGATCATCTTGTTCGAATTAGTGGAACTAATCTCATTAGGGGACTACCGAAATTGAAAAGTGAGAAAGATTTGGTTTGTTCTCCCTGTCGACATGGTAAGATGGTTGCTGCTCCACATTTTCCTATTTCTGTAATCATCACAGATGGCCCCGGACAATTGTTGCATATGGACACGGTAGGTCCCTCAAGAGTTCAATCTGTTGGTGGTAAGTGGTATATTCTTGTGATTGTTGATGATTACTCTAGGTACTCTTGGGTGTATTTTATAGTGTCTAAGGATGAAGCTTTTGGTTATTTCAAAGATCTATTTCTCAGATTGATTAATGAATTAAATGGTGCTGTGAAAGTAATAAGAAGTGATAATGGTACTGAGTTTAAGAATTCCTTATTTGCTTTCTTTTGCTCTGAACAAGGTTTGGAACATCAATTTTCCTCTCCTCATGTTCCTCAACAGAATGGTGTAGTTGAGAGGAAAAATAGAACCTTGGTTGAGATGGCAAGGACCATGCTTGATGAACATGCCACTCCTAGGAAGTATTGGGCAGAGGCAATCTCAACTGCTTGTCATGTCTCAAACAGAGTATTTTTGAGAGCCTCTTTGCACAAGACTTCTTATGAGCTGAGATTTGGCAAAAGGCCCAGTGTCTCTCACTTTAGAGTTTTTGGTTGCAAATGTTTTATTCTTAAACATGGTAATCTGGACAAATTTGAATCTAGATCAAGTGATGGTATTTTTCTTGGATATCCTCTTCACTCTCGTGGCTATCGAGTGCTTAATCTTGAAACAAACAAAATTATTGAGACTTGTGAGGTTACTTTCGATGAGGTCAGTCCCTATTCTAGAACTGACATTTCAGGTACACAAGTTCAGGGGGAGTCTGAAAGCATATTTCTTGATGAAGAAGATGATCTTGATTTAGGTAATGATTTTTCTCCCATACCATCAACTACTGAAGATCATGCTCCTACTACTGTTGTTGCGCCCCCATTAGAAGATGTTCAAAATGTTGAAGCTAGTTCAGAACCTTCTGCACCATTGAGAATTCAGCGAGTTCATCCTCCAGAACTGATGATTGGTGACATTCATGAAAGGGTAACACGTTCTAAATTTACTTCTCCTGACTCACATGCTCATTCTGCTTTTGTTGCCTCTTTCGAGCCTGATGATGTAAGTCACGCTTTATCTGATGAGTCTTGGATCAATGCCATGCATGAAGAATTAGAAAACTTTGAGCGAAACAAAGTCTGGACCTTAGTTGAACCTCCTCATGGACATAATGTAATTGGAACTAAATGGGTTTTTAAAAATAAACAAAGTGAGGATGGTGTTGTTGTTAGAAATAAGGCTAGACTTGTTGCTCAAGGATTTTCTCAGGTGGAGGGTCTTGATTTTGGTGAAACTTTTGCCCCTGTAGCCAGACTTGAAGCAATTAGAATTCTTTTAGCCTTTGCTGCATCTAAAGGATTCAAATTGTTTCAAATGGATGTTAAAAGTGCTTTTCTAAATGGCTACATTGAGGAAGATGTTTATGTTAAGCAACCACCTGGTTTTGACAATCCTAAGTTTCCTAATCATGTCTACAAACTCTCAAAAGCTTTGTATGGTTTGAAGCAAGCTCCTCGAGCTTAGTATGAGAGGCTTAAGCTGTTTTTGCTAAAAAATGACTTTCAAATGGGCAAGGTAGACAAAACTCTTTTCACTTTTAAACATGGCAATGATCTATTACTTGTTCAGATTTATGTGGATGATATCATCTTTGGGGGCTCCTCTCATGCTTTGGTTTCCAAGTTTTCAGATACTATGAGCAGGGAGTTCGAGATGAGTATGATGGGGGGGTTAACTTACTTCTTAGGATTGCAAGTAAAACAGACCAAGCAAGGCAATTTCATTCATCAAACCAAGTATACTAAAGACTTGCTTAGGCGTTTCGACATGGCAACCTGCAAGCCCATCTCTACACCAATGGGATCAACAACTGTTCTTGACCCAGATGAAGAAGGTGAGGCAGTGGATCAAAAAGAATATAGGAGTATGATTGGATCTCTACTCTATTTGACTGCTTCAAGGCCGGATATACACTTTGCTGTATGCATTCTAGAACCAAACACATTGATATCAGATTTCACTTTCTCAGAGATCATGTTGAAAAAGGTGATATTGTTCTCCACTTTGTTGAGACTGATTTTCAGTTTGCTGATATTTTCACTAAGCCGCTAGATACTTCTCGTTTTGTTCGTTTGTGGAGTGAACTGGGTGTTGTTCATCCTATGGGCTTATTTTGAGGGGGAGCTGTTTTGTCAAAATTTCAGAAGCTTTAATTATTCATTAAGTCCCAGCCATTGAAATCAAAAGAGTAGTAGAGCTTCCTTTATCATATTTATTCATGTGCTATGTAGCCTTGATCTTGACTGGTTTAATAAACTTGCTATATAAAGAACTAAAGCTTGACATAGCTGAAATCTTTGACTAGCTTGATTATTGGTATCACTTTGTGTTGGTTATTGAAAAGGATAAGCTTGTTTGTGAGTCTTATTTTAAGTCTTGGATTTGAAGCAACAATGTCTCTCATTTCAATCCTCTGTTGCTCACTCAATTTGGCATGTCATAAAAGATAAAGGGTTGAGCAAAAGAATATGAAAAGATGTGTGCTTCAAGCATGCCATACATAGCTGTGTATCAAAACAAAAACAAAAGGGTACATAACAGTACTCACATGAAAAGACGTGTGCTTCAAGCATGCCATACACAGTTTTGTGTCTTTGCAATAAAAAAAATGTACAAAAAGTGCTTAAATCAAAAGAAGTATGCTTCAAGCATGCCACCCTGGAAAAGAAGTATGCTACAAGCATGCCACATGCAAATGAAAATTGAAAGTAAAGCAAGAGGATGTTTCATGAGACTGTAGCTCATCTAGATTTAAAGTTTGTCTCACTGTTTTGCTTTCACTTTTTGGTGGCTTCTCTTTGTGGTCTTATAATCTTTTTAGTCATTGTGTGATATGCTTGTCATGAATCTAAATTGATTTATCATTCTGAAATACTTGTCTAAATATTGCTCTGTGGTATATGCATTTATATGATCTTGATTAGCTCTACTCACCAAATTGGCTTGGTCAATCCATTAAATAGATTTTCATAAAGCTTCTGGACTTTTACTCTTCCTGCTCCTTCTCTTTCTGCTCTTGATGATCACATTGCCAAAGGGGGAGAAAACTGAGAGAAAATCTGCAAAAATTACTAAGAGAAAATCTGCAAAAATTTTCTAGTGTTAAAGGAAGTCTTTCAGCTGTAGCTCACTTTGCTTGGCAGTTTTGACTCTTTGTCACTTCCTTTCACTCACTCATCTTTGTTTATTAAAAGTATTGTCAATGTAGTCATCAAGGGGGAGATTGTAAGACAAGAGGTTTTTGGTCATGATATTTGATGATGAACACATTGACAATAAGCTAGACTTAGTCTCGTTCTAATGATGAATACATTGTCTCGAACTTGTTTGTGCTCTTCAACCTGCCTTGCATTTGAGTTTCTGAGTTCGCTGAAAATCGCTTCTTTGTCGATTATCGGTAGTACCGCTTTTGTACATGCGAACTACCGGCGCGGTATGACCGCTGGTGTGTGCAGTAGTACCGCAGTCTTGTTAGATCCTCGATCCGAGCGCCCACGCGGCAAAAAGGGTTTTGTTTTGAAGTTTTTGAGCTTTTTTCGTGTTTGCGTAATACCGGCGTTGTTTTCACGGAACTACCGCTTTGCGGTAGTACCGCGAGTAGTTTACGGTAGTACCGCAAGTCATTTTCTCTAGTGCGTTTTGCTAGGTTCGTTAGATCTTGATCTAACGGCTGATTTTGAGATGAACGTTCGGACCGTCTGAACTCCTCAAGGAATATGAGCCTTTGATCTGAAATCTAACGGCTGTTATTGATGTAACGTTCGGACCGTCCGAGATGAAAGTATTGTGAGCCGTTGATTTGAGATCTGATGAATGAAATCATCTCAAACTTGCTACAGTACTCTTAAGATCTGACAGCTGTGAAGCACGGTCCGATCGGCCCATGAATCTGGAGCGTCCATGTGTCAAAGGGCGTTGTTCTGAGGTCTTTGCGGATGTTTGTGGAGCGGTAGTACCGTGGGTTTGCCAGCGGTAGTACCACACTTGGTTTTTCAGAAAGAGAACTTCTGACAGGTACTGTTAAGTCAAATTTGGTTGTTCCGGAGCTGAGGAACGGAACGACCGCAGGACGGTAATACCGCAGGTTGGTTGGCGGTAGTACCAAGAAGAGGCAATACCGCAAGGGCGCGGTATGGATTTTCCGGCGATGTTTTTGGAAGTTTTGGAAGATGTTGAGATTTCCGATGAGCGGTAGTTCCATTAAGAGTTTTGAGCGGTACGACGCTGCTTGGTGCGGTAGTACCGGATGCATAATGACGGTAGTACCGACTGTACTCTGGAAAGTTATCGCTTTGGAGAATTGATCGCAGATTTGTTGATTTTATAAGCTTTACTTTGTTGCATGATGCATGATAGTGTTTATGGGTGTGAGTGAGCTAATGGATGGTCAAGTTGGAGAACTTGTGCCAAGAATTGGTTTCCTTGATCTGTGCATGTGCAGGTTAGGTGTTGAGGACGAATCACGGTCGATGACAGGATTGACTCGGACTAGGATGGGGAATCTGAGGTCTTGGAAGTCGTGGATGTCAAGAAGTGGTTTGGATCGCACTAGAGCGCGTGGAGATCAAGGGGTGCATGCTGGAAGCTACAGGATAGAGTCCTGGAGGCTTATGGCATGGAGTTTTTGGAAAGACAGTTTTGGAAGGAGTTCCAAAACTGGTTGTTTTGAGATAGAGTCCGTATTGGTGTCATGTTGGACGTGAATAGGACTCTAGCCTATAAGAAGAGGCTGAGGGTGCACTTTGTGGGTGTGCAGATTTTAGGGTTTTTGACGATAGCTTGTTCTGCTGTTTTGCTATGGTTTAGAGGTCCTTTGTTTTGGGGCTTTGAGGGGTGATTGCTGAAAGCCTTGTAGACACAAATGAAGAGTGATATATAAAGTTCAGATTCGTTCAACTTTGGTTCTCGATTTGTTGATCTTCTTTGTATACCGAGGTGATACTTGCTGTGAAGTTTTTTCAAGTCATCCAAAGTGGTTGCTGGAGTTCTTGATAAGAAAAAGAAGTTGGAATTAGGGGGTCTATTCGCTGCAATCATTCAACCCCCCATTCTGATTGCCATTACGATCCTCCAAAGAAGGGAGTGGCAAGAAGGAGGTCCTTCGCTGTCATGTAGCAACGGCAGGAGGGCTGTGGCTGTGGCAGGGAGATTTGGGTGAGCGCGGCAGCAAGAAGATGAAACCCTTGCGGCAAGGATCAAGACGGAAGGTGGTGGCAGGGGATGAGTTCTTGCTGACCTGTGGTAGGAAGCAATGGATTGGCGCGGTAGGGAGTGGAGTTGATGTGGCAGAGGTTTGACACAATGACGAAGCTACGCAAAGGAACATGAAGATGCAACTAGACAATGACGAACTAGACTCCAACTAAACTAGCGATTAGCAACTGACACGATGATGTAACCAAAATTCAACAAGCAAAACTGAAAAGAAAAATTGCAAGCACGGATTGGTTTGGACAGGAACTAAACCTTTTTTTTATTTTATTTTCGTGGCTATGTGGACTGTAGGAAAAAAAAATTTCTCACCGATGAACTGTAGCTCTGATACCACTTGAATGAACCACGGAGGTTCTGATTTGGCCCGATCTTTCGATGAGAAGGTAAGTTTGGTAGTAGTCGCTCAACTCTCACGATCTTGGCTACGAACTCGCAAAGCTTGAAACCACGCAATCACTGAACTGCTCGACAAGTCGTTATCAACCATGCACGAATATCCGGATGACCTGATCACAAAGATCAATTCCTGTATACACCAAAGAAGCACACAAGAACAAGATAGATAAGCAATTTGAAATTACGAATAAGAATTGAAATTGTATTGATAAGTGGGGTTCTGAAGAACAATGTCGCTGTTGATCTTGCCGAACAAGAGGACAAAGTATAAAGTAGCAAAGCTAAACTTCAATCAACAAAACCCACTTTTTGCTAAAGGGCGGTGGCTTCTATATGAGGAGGGCAGCCAGGAGGTGGGAACCCTAGGGTGGTGGTACTGTTCACGGGTATTGTTCATGTGAACAGTACGGGCCCCCTAGGGTGGTCAGCTAGCATATGGGCCTTGTGGGCCAAGTCGGCCAAGTTGGCCCATACATTACATAGCCAGTGGGCCAATAATTGGTGACGCAGCATCATGGCATGTAAACGCAGCACCATGACATGTAGACACAGTGCTATGGCATGTAGACATAGCTTGGCTTGTAGGAGTAGAAGTAGTGTGGTCCAATTGGGTAATATGGCATTGCAGTGGCCGAAAGTCCAATTGGGGAAGATATAGTTGAAGTAGAGGATGCAATGCAGCAGGTCGAAGTAGTGGTTGCATCCTTAGGGTCGATGTCCTCATCATTTTTCTTCTTAGCTTTGGGAAGCGAACGTTCCAAAGGAATCTCATCGTCAGGCTGATCCAGTTGAACAAGACAAAAACTCCTCTGGTTGAATCAGCACTAGTACTTTGCGGCTCCTAAGACATTCTATGAGTCAGGTCTGTACTGGTAAATTTAAAGCAAATTTACTAAGATTAGAGGTTTACCAAGGTATTATCTTCTTCATCTTGAGCTTCGGTGGTCTCTTGGACCACCGCTTCTATTTGACCCTCTTGAGAGATCCTTTCAGTTTGGACCTCCATGTCTTGTAGCATCTCCTTTGATGTCCCAGTAGTCATTCTCAGGGCATTCTGGACCACTTCTTCAGTGGTCCTAGGAGGTCCTTCCATCGGCGGAATCTCTTCTACCGGGGATTCCTCTATTGCCAATATGATTGATGGTGACATTTGCTCCTGAGCCGTCAATTGTCCCCTTTTCGGGTCCGACAGCAAATTAAATCAAGGCTAAAGCGAAAAAATGATTAGTCATTTTAAAACTAAAATTATAAAGTTATAATCGAAGAACTTACTCGATCTCGAAGCTACTTTCGCTAAAGAGCGACATAAAATCCTCAATTATAGTGAAAGTGGGTTCTCTCCTTTGCTCTGACGAGGAGGGAACTAAGGCCTGAGAGGTCCTTGGCCTTGGAACCCTCTGAAGAGGGACCTCCTCTTCTGACTCTTCTGATGATCCTTCACTCTAGACCACCCCAACCAAGAAAGTTGATATAGAAGAAATTGGCTGGGGGTTAGAGATATATTGGGAAATGGAAGTCTTAACTCTTGTTTTCAATACCTCTCGGGTAGAAGATCTTGGAGGAGTTGGAACTGAAGCAAGGGGTCTTGGAGAAGCTAAAGTTGAACCTAAGTGGGTTTTATCTTCTTTGGCGCAATAGGAGGTCTGGAAGTAATCCTTGCACTCTTTGCCAAAGAAGGAGAAGAGCTCGCACCGACATCTGAGATGGGATGTTTCTTTGATGTTGTCTGTCCAAAAACATATAAATTAGACATGAGCAAATTTACTTCTTATGTCTAGTTAATTTATATGAATACTTACCACTATGCAATCTTTCCTAAGTGATAAAGTCGCCCCAATCATGCTTGGGGGCTGCTCCTCTATATCGATCGGTTCCTTTTCTAGAACCTGATCCTTTAACAGGGCTGAGGTCCTAGCTAGGACGTCATTGTTTGAAAGAGCTGTAGTATAATAAAAAAATTACTTTACTTTAACTATGAAAGTTTAGTTTGAGTAAAAAGATGAATAAGATGTTACCATTTTCAGGGACATCGCAATTGCAAGATAGTATTTCCTTCTTCTGAATGGGGAAGATCTTGTTCTTAAGGAAGTCATAGACGATCTTTCGTCAGTTAAACCTCCCTCTATCAGGTTGCTGATCACCTAGACCACTCTCTTCTCATCATCTGAGAGCTTAATTTCCTTGTCAGCAGCTCGGCTTTTGGTAGACCACTCTGGTGGTGCATTGCGATTGTAAGTGATCCTACTTTCTTTGGAACTTTGGAGTAAAACCATTCCTTGCTCCATGTCTGGCTGGCATCTTTGGTAGCCAAGAAGGGGAACATCCTCTTGCTGGCATCTTGAATTTTAAAATAAAAAGAGCCCAAAGCACCAGCACCTTTCTTGTTGCGAATGATTTGGTAATAAAACCTAAACAAACGCAGACTAGGGGCTATCCCTAAAAATGCATCAAACATGTGAGAAAAAACACTAAGTACCAGCACCAAATTCGGTACAAGGTGAACGATTTCAATTCCATAATGATTAAGAACTTTGATCGAGAAATCACTCTTGGGCAAGCGAAGGCCTGCCTGGAAGTAGGGCACGAAAAGTACCGTGAAACCGGCCAGAGGATTTGGTTCAATCTCCCTCCTCGATGCACACCACTCAATAAGAGCCTTCTCCGGTAGATGCCCGTCTTGCTCCAGTCCTTCAAGCTTCTCCGCTGTCGACATTGACGATTTCCATCCCTCCATTGCTTTGGTTCAATGGCGGACTGAGGGATCCTTCTTTTCAAAGGTTTGTGGAGGACGAAAGGTACTCGGTGAAAAGAAAAAGTGAAAAGCAACTAGGGTAAAAACGTGCCTAAGGAGATGTAAAAGATCTGTATATATACCCTTGGTACATTAAAAACCCACTACCTCAAGGATGTAACAACTACGCCTCGATTGACGGTGACACGACAAGTCACGTTTGGTCAAGGAGGTTGTTTCACGCATCAGAGATGTGTAAGAAAATATAGTGGCAAAGTGTTTTCTTTTTCTTCAAGTTATCTTCATCCCGTATCCATCTTGGGTGGAAAGATACAAAATTGCTTAAACGTAGAAGTTACCTTGATATACGTCTCAAGAGAAGATCACCTGATCATTAGGATTTTCCTTCCACCAATTTCTTGAAGATTTCACAGAATGAATTGACTTCTTGAACACCTTGGAAGCATAAAATCCAGAGATTATAACATCAAGGTGTTCAAAAACCCAAATTTATTATATAAAATCTATTTTTTTCATGACCTCTACTATCAGGATATAACATCTACTCAAACTAAGGGAGTTTGAGGATAAGTTTTCTACGATAAAGTGGAGACAGGAAAGATAGAGAGTATCTAAAGGAATGTTTCTTCTTCTTGCCCTTCTGGAGGTTATTTATAGGCTAGTAACTTACGGTGGAATTAAATAAACCAGACAGAAGTCTAATAGATAAGATTTTATTAGAGTTTGTTCCTAATAAATCGATGAAGAATAAAGCATAATCGTCCCTTCGGGAATTTCTTTCATAAATATACATGGCTAATGGTCCTGCTTCTTAAAGGAAATAGTTATTTACAACTCAAGTAAAACTATCTTCTTGACCAAGTCCAGTTCTGGTCAAAAACCTCTTCAAGTAAGTTATTTTCACTTGAAGTTGAGGGGCTAGCTAACGAGGATTGTTGACTAGCCAATTAGTCGGGTATATCTTTATTTGCTTATTTATAGATAAGCCAGATTTTGTTGGGCTTGAGTTAAACTTCTGGGCTCAAGATTGATCAAGTAGTTGGAAGGTGGGCCTAAAAAGTCTTTCCTTTGACTATTCCCGAAACCTCTTCCGGAGGCCCAGTTGGACCTCCCCTATGGGTACCTCTCTAGGACCTCTCCAGGACCACTCCAAGACCACTCCCCCACGGAGGAGGTCCTAGAAAGAGGTTACCCACGTGTGGTTAATAACAGCTACGCACAGAGATATGGGCGATAACGGTCATCACGAAGGGACGCGACTATTGGTGTGAAGAGACGCGACTATTGGCATGAAGAGACGCAACCATTGGCGTGAAGAGGCACAACTGCTATTAACTGCCGACGCTTGTAATACTATAAATAGTTTGACCTACGTGCCTTTGTAAGATAGATTCACATCCAAGCCCTAATCCACGTGTATTCATAACCACTTTCCCTGTAATCAGAGCATACTCTTTGCAATACACATTCACCATTTTGAGTCCTTTGGCGAACGGATAGTAATCTCCATTTTTCTTTTATATTCTTGTTTGTCTGTTCTGTGACGAGAGTCCCAGACGTCGACAGAGTGATGAAGGAAGTTTTCTCTTTATCTTCTTTACTTATGTTCATCTAGTGGTACCCTAAGTATGCATCTAAAAAATTTAATAACTTACACCTGGAAGTGGAGTCTATAAGTCGATCAATGCGTGGAAGGGGAAAGTCATCCTTCAGACAAGCTTTATTAAGATCTGTGAAGTCAATATACATTCGCCGTTTCCCATTGCTTTTTCTAACCATTACAGGATTGGCGAGCCACTCTGGGTGGTCGACTTCACGAATAAACCCAACCTAAAGGAGCTTGTCGATCTCTGACTGGATTGCTTCCTTCCGATCAAGTGTGAAACGCCGGAGCTTCTGCTTGACTAGTTTTTTGTCAGGCTGGAGAGCTAGCCTGTGCTCGATCACCTCCCTGGGGACTCCGAACATATCGAACGCCTGCTAGGCGAGTACGTCCTGATTTGCTCGGAGGAAGGAGATGAGCGACTCTTCCTATTTGAGGTTAAGTCCTGCCCCGACTAGTACCTTTTGAGTAGACGCATCAGCGTTTCCTGACCCAGATAGTGTGTCGGCGCTTTCCAGTGGAGCGCTTTTGGCGAGTCGTACCTCCTTGGTATGGTCGAAAGGCTTTGGCGTCATCTTTGGCCTCAAGTGCTTGACCTGCATGGGTAACGAGTTAGTTTCCCTGGTCGAAAGCTCATCGACCAGTTCTAAGGACTTCCAATCACATGCATAAGCCATTTTCCAGTCTCCTCGAACTGTGATGACACCTTTCAGTCCTGGCATCTTTAGACTCTGATAACCGTAGTGCGTGGCTATCAGGAATTTTGCTAGAGCTGGACAACCGAGGATTCCATTGTATGCGGTTTCGAAATCAACCACATCAAATAGAATTTTTTCTGTTCGGAAGTTGTCGGGTCTTTCGAATGTAACCGGTTGGGACAGCTACCCTATCGGTTTGGCGGTAGAACCAGGAACTATGCCGTGGAAGGCATATTTCATAGGTTTCACCTTTGACCTGGATATCTGCATGTTTTCCAATGCTCCCGCAAACAAAATATTTAAAGAACTACCTCCATCTATTAAGACTCGATTAACTTTACAATTGTTAATAGTAGGTTCAACTACGATAGGAAACCTACCTGGTCGAGTCGATAAGATGGGGCAGTCTTCTTTGCTGAAGGATATCACAGTTTCCGACCACCTAGAGGGCTTGGTAGAGATCGGAGACTCGGCAAGATTGACCTCCCACTCCACGGCCTTCAGATGACGTCTGGAATCGTATGAGGTGGATCCTCCAAAGATCATGTCCACTGTATGTTGCGGCTCCTGGTAATCCATCTCTTCATCGCCATCTTTATCATTCTTGGAGCTTGATTCTTCCAGCTTACTTTGCCAAGCCCGGCAGGCGCGCAGATCATGCCCTGCCACTTTGTGAAGTGGACACCACCTCTTAGTTTTCTTGAAGTCACTGGTCGGAGCTTTACCTTTTTTTCGACCGGTGAAATCTTTCTTGCCCTTGGTATACTTCTCTGGAATCGCAAGGACTTCCTTGTTGTCAAGCTTGCGATTCTTCTTGTTCTTGAGAGACTTGTTGCTTTTCTTCTTTTGCTTCTCCAAACTCGGCTGGGGATTTTTGTCCTTCCGATCAATAGCTTCATACCATTCGACCGCTTCACTAGCGACCATAAACTTGTCTGCCATGTCGAAAAGTTTGACGATTGTTTATGAAGGATGTAGTGCAGTGTCTTCCATAAACCAGAGATTCCTCAGCCCTGCTTTGAAGGCCTGGATGACAGAAGATTCTGCGATCTCTAGGATGAAATTTCTGAACCTAACTGAATCTCTTGATATATTGTCGAAGAGTTTCATTGGTCTTCTGCTTCATCTGATAAAGATCATCCTCCTTTCCAGGACGGTCGTACATCCCTTGAAAGATGGCGATTAGAGTATCGCAGAGCTGCTCCCAAGTATAGATCGATCCGACCGGTAGGTTAAGTAACCACAATTGGGCAGACCCTTCAAGGACCGTGAGAAAATAATTTGTGTAACATCCCCAAATTAATTAATGATAATTAGTATGTATCTTATCAGCATGCATGACTTTTTGGAAGCATTTGCATCATTTATTGCACTAGGAAAATCTCAAACAAAGTTTAAACATACAACTTAGAGTTAAGTTCCAAAAGAAAACAAGAACAAAAACTTATGTTTATCCTCTTGAAACAATTTATTCAAATACTAGAATATTTATCATGAATAAATATAATTTTTCCCAAATTTTTGGAACTCAATTTGACCCAAAGAAATTTCAAACTCAAATCAATAACCTATTCCAAGTTTGAATTTAAACTAAGCAAATAAATCATGAACAGTAATGTTTAATAATTTTTATGAACACTAGGATGTCCCAGGTGTCTCTCTGATTTATTTTAGATTTTTTACAAATTTATTTCTATTTTTAAAGCCTTGGTCAAATCTGTTAATAATCGGTCAAACTAAATTCAAACCTCAGGCTGAGCACAGTTGCACCGACCCAAGCCACACTCTATTTGACTGACTCGGACCATACCCCTCTCCCTTGACTCAGCTGGGCCAGCTAGCGCGTGGACCATCTGATCCAGATCAGACGATCCAGAACCTCGGTCCGATCGGCACCGACCGAACCAGTCACTGTTCATACGGCTTGAGCCTAGCTCTGTTTCAGACTGTGAGGACCCCGGTTTATTAGGCTTGTAATACTTAGTCATCCATTGACCCTAGCATCACAAACATAATAACCCGTGTCTTCGAGATATGTATACTTCCCGAAATGCAAGATACACACCTCTTTACAAAATTATGCATCAAGTTCATACAAGACATAGAACCAAGCACTAACTAGAATAAAAGACATACATAATATAGAGAGAGTTATTACAAAAGGAGAGGCCAACAGGCCAAACAACAAATACAAAATGAAAATAAACAATGAAGCAAAAGTGCCATAAGATGGCCATAAACAAAAGCCAATTAGTGTGCCTTTACCCACAAGGCAACCAACCGGACCGCCAAGCTAGTCGTCAAACCCGAAGCACGTCTCACAAGAGTGAAGCCCTTGGGGCTCACCTTCTTTCTCTGCAACAAGGTTATTAAGCAAAGCAAATGAGTACAAAAATGTACTCGCAAGACTGACGTGGAATATAACAGAACTATAGTTTAACTACATGCAAGCTTTATTTAGTGGATGAGGCTTTGGACTCATTTTAGCATAAAGCAAGTTTTCATTTGCAATAATGTAATAGATTGAAAGCAATTTGGACAAAGCATTTTTAATTGTTGAAGTATCAACGATACAATAATAATAACAATAACAAGAACAACCTGGAAGTGACTAACCCAATAGTCACCACAACAATAGTATGAACATCCATTCATACCAACCATGTCAAGTTTTAATTAAAGGTTGTAGTCTAGTTCTCACGGGGCATTTCCGAGCGTGTCTATAACCTAGGACGAGGCTATTCGAATAGTTTTAACCCTGCAGGGGTGTACCAATGTACCCACACGTCAGACCGCCTTTTCGCCACATGATTTAGCACACTTCCTTTGGTATGCCGGCACGGCCAAGTCCTACGAGACATTTCCAATGGACGATGCTAATTAAGAGCCGCAACCCACGGGGATAAGGACACATTAGACAGCCTAGCCGGTCTGCTAATGCTCCCCTCCCACACCACACACACACATTTTCTTGTAAAACATACCAACCGACCGGCTCATAATTAACACCTCCCAAAGTACTTAGTCAAGAGAGGTCCCATATCCCCCTCGTGTGGTTAGCACGCAAAATTGCTCAGAACGGTGGCGCAAGTAACTCGGTCCTTAATGACTTAGGCATACTACCACATTCCAAAAACCACACCATCAATCCAATATGCCCAAGTCCAAATAGTTTTCATTTTTATTTGTTTACAAATTAACAAATCATACAAGGACATAATGGAATAATAGTTTTGTGTGATCAAGGTCATCGACATAATGTCGACAACCGCCCATTTCTACCGTTATCTAAGCATTGCTAAGCATGACACCGTAAAAACAATAAAAGAGCATAATTAAATCACCGGGCTCTAATTCACCAGCGATATTAGTAACTTATGGTTTGTGGCAGGGGGTAACAATTTAGAGGCAACAATGCAATAGGAATAGCTACCTCTAATCGATAAAATTACTTTGACACAAAAGCATGCATACATACAAGTTAAACAAAATATTAGACTTTGAAAGTAATGGGATTAAGCGGGATATGATCAAACTACTTTCCTTGCTGGAGTTAACCAATTTGCTGCAGAGTAACGCTCACGGGATTAACACACTCGTCGAAACCTAATCAAAAGGCGACAAGAACCGATAAGAACGAGGAAAACCAAAAGACAGCACAGCAAACTAACTCCAAATGCTCTGAAATTTCTACAGCAGAAAGAGGATAATTTTTAGGGAATTTAACAACAAGAACCAATGGATTGGGATTCTCAATGCAAAAGATATGAGCAAAACAATTCTGCTCAGCCCTAAAAATACCAAACTGCCACTATTCACTAATTTAATTATTAGGCAACATTTTCTAGAAGGGTGGTGATACTGAGATTTTTACTGTAAAACCAGCACCTCATGAGATGAATAACACAATTGAGTTCATCTCATTTGGAGCTATTATGCATTTTCTATACTTTTTCAAAAACAAGAACTTGAACAAAATTATAATGCACAAGTAAGCTTTTTGAAAATAGTGACAAGTCTAAATCTTATTCTAACATTTAGTTTACTAACAGAGGAAGCCAACAAAGTTGGATCCACTCAAAAGGAGCTCTAGAGAATTACTTATGCATTTTACAAGTTAATTTGAATTTTTATTGCAACATTTAAAGTTAGTTTTGAAAACTATTTGCAAATGCATGTTCTGGAGCTGAACTGAGCCCATAACCATTTTTAGATTAGAGCCCAGTCCAAACCAGAGCTACAGAAATTTGAATCACTCTATTTGGATTTAAATTGAATTAGTTATGCAATTTCAAAGTTCATACCTTTTTCAGTTTACAAATAAGTGCTCACTGGAATTTCTAAACTTCCAAAACAGAGGGGGTGGACGTGAACCGTTGATCTAAATCAAACGGCCCAAGACCTCCAGAGGAAAACGCGCACGCGCCTGTGCAGGTCCAGAGAACATGGGCCGTTGATCTTGGATCCAACGGTCCATGTCCTCCCTGCCACGCTGCGCGCAACGGAGGGGAGGTCGTGGCCGTTGATACCGCATCCAACGAACCACAACACATAAGGGAGGACCGGGACGGTCCAGATCAAACGAGGGAGGTCCTGAGCGGCTGAGATCTTCCAAAGGAAGATCTAAACTATCAAGATCTCTCCAAGGAAGATCTACATCGTCAAGACCTCTCGAGGGAGGTCCTGGACGGTCCAGATTTTCCAAGGGAGGACCTTAATGGTCTAGATTGTCCCAGGAAGAACCTTAACGGTCAAGACAACAACAAAGAGGTCCTGGGCGGTTCAGATCTACTTGGGGTGGTCCTGAATGGCCAAGATCTAACAAAGGGAGGTCCTAAGCGGCTCAGATTTCCACTGGGAGGTCTGGGCGGCTAAGATTTACCCGAGGAGGTCCACAAAGGTTAAGAGGACCTCGGGTAGGTCCTACACGGTGGAGATCAACACAGGGAGGACCTCAACGGCTAAGATCTCCCACAAGGAGGTCCTAGCGGTCAAGATCGGAAGGAGGGAGGTCCTCGGGGTTGTCCTTACAAAAGAGCAGGGTGGTCTTTGCAAAGAGGACCCCGAGGGAGGTCAAGATGGCTAAGATGGCCCCGAGGAGGTCCTAGCCGAGATCTAAGATGGACGGCACAAGACCTCGCACGCAGCCGCTAAGGACACATTAAAAGCTACAATGATTGGAGGTGATTAGCCATAAATGGGGAGGTCTTTGTCTTAACGACAACCAAGAGTGCCATTGTCGTCCGACAAAATCTCGAGAGGCTACCAAGGCTCGACATCGGCGATGAGGACCTCGTTGGCGCCAACCAGGGCATCAATGTGTGCGCAATAGTGTTGCGCACACACCGACCACTCTCGGCGGCGGCGGCGGTTTAAGTCGCCATGAGCCGGAGAGGAACGAGATGATCAACACGGCCAAAACACAAACAATGATAAAGAGCTCCGCAGCTGCTCATTCAAGCGGGTGCCCAAGAAAAGCTCCGCAACAACATTCATGCAGTGCCCAGCTAGAGGACTATCAGAAGTACCGGAGGTCCCAAGAAGCCGAGGAGGTTGGAGAGGAGGTAGACCGGTCTTTGGTGCGCACGATGAGCTCCACGGCCAAAGGGGAAATCCTCCAGCACCAAGCTCCACTTAGCCCTTCCTGAAAAGGCCAACCCAAATGGAGTTGGGGTTAGGACTTCTAGGAATTAGGGGAGAAACAATGGAGCAAAGGTCCAGAGAGGATGCCACTGGAGTACTGCCACCGAGGAGCTCCAAGCTGCTACAATGGCGGCCAAGGAGAGCTGTGGAGGAGAGAGCTCAAAAGACACAGGTGCAAGCTAGAGCTTGAAAGTGTGCCAAAGAAGCTAAGGGAGGAACCCAATGGGGGTTTTATAACTTGGATAAGCAGGGCACATGAGCTGGGGTTAAGCTCATGGTGAGCTTAGCCCATGGCTCGGTCCAGGGCTTGGACAAGACGTGGAGCTGACATGGGGACAGGCCTGCGCAGACTGGAGAGGCGGAAGGCTGACCAGCATTTAATGCGGGTCAGCAAAGAGTCGTTGTAAGGTACACAAGTGACAGGCACGCCCCTTCTTCTCTGCCCAGGAGCACGCATGCGTGACCGAGGAAGGAGAAGAACAGGGGAGATCATTTTGACCGTTGGATAAGACTTCGGGGAGGTCCTAACCATCGGATGCTCTTTTTTTGAACCGTTAAGTTTTTAAGGATCGAGGAGGTCCCAGCCACACGATCTTGGACGGGGAGGTCGTGGCCCTCCGATTTCCTTAACGCGGATGCGCAAAGGAAAAGGGAACAGGAGGTCCAAGGCGTTGGATCTAAATCCAACCAGTGCGGACCTCTGGGGACTTAACGCTTGGGCACGCCACCCAAGATATGGAGGTCATGGCCTTTGGATTTAAATCCAAGGGCACATAATGATAGGGAGGACTTAGACGCGCAAGAACGCACTGAGAGGTCATGGCCTTTAGATTTAGATCTAAGGGCTACGACCTCATGTCTTGTTGGGAGGTCGATGCGCACAAGGCGAGGAGGAGGTCGTGACCGTGGATCTTAATCCAACGGTGCACAACATGAGATGGGGGAGGTTTGTTGTGCTGGATATCGCTGGGAGGTTGTGGGCTGTTGGATTTGATCCAACGGCGCACAACAATTGAAGTGGAGGTCTGGGCTGCGATGATTTGCGCGGAGGTTGTGGCCTTTGGATTTAAATCCAACTGCCACGACCTCAACAAGGTGGAGAGGAGGTCGGAGTGGTTTGATAGCGAAGGAGGTCATGGCCATAGATCTTTGATCCAACGGCACAATACCTCGATGGGTGGAGGACCTCACTGTGAATGTTTGAGGAGGAGGTCGTGGCCTTTGGATTGAATCCAACGGCTACGACCTCAACAAGGTGCAAAGGGAGGTCTTTGAGGTTTAAAAACACAGGGGAGGTCATGGCCATGGATTTTTGATCCAAGGGCAATGACCAGATGAGGTGGGGAGAGGACCTTGCGGTGTTGATCGTGGCGGTTGGATGTAAATCCAACGGCTGCGACCTCATCAAGGCGGGAAGGGAGGTCTGATGAGCCCGGGAGTGGGTTGGGTTGGACCAACTTTGCAAAGCGGCTAGCCCAAGGAACAGTGCACCATTTTGAATTTAGTTTTTAACAGCTGAGACTTTGCAGAATTGTTTGGGATAGCCAAACAACTCCAAAATTTATGAAATTTTAACTGGAGCTTGCTGACATCATGATTAACCTTACATAAAATTTCCAGAGGTTATTATGCTATGCATTTTTCTCAGGAAATTCATGAAGGCTGTTCAAGAAATTGTTTTACCTCCAAAAATTATCAAACAAGTTTTATAACTCATGATATTTTTCAGAGGGGTCCCACAACATTTCTAGGACCAAGGAAAAATATCTCCAAGGGTTTGGCACAAGATTTGTGACAAATGGGAAATGGGTTTGACTTTTGGTCAACAAGAGCTTATGTTTTTGGATTACACAATCTCTTGGACAAGAATTACATGAGAGTTTAGGGGTTTTCAAGATGTGGGAAAAAGTTTTAATTTCTACACATTTAATTATATTTGAACAAACACCTGTTTAGGTATTTGGGATGTTACACAGACCACTCCCACACGACTCGGTTGAACCCAGTCACCGCTGAACCACTCTGTGCCGTTGATGCACTGGGCCCGCGCGTTAGGGCCATTTTCTTCCTCGGGCAGAGGCAGTGCTCCACGCGGCGCCCAAGCTCTGCCACAGGCTCCATCCGGGCGAGCGACGCTGTTCCCCCACCACCCACGTCAGCCTATCCCAAGGCAAGACCGCTTCACACCGCTTCTTCCTCCGTCCATAGTCCCGCACAAAACCACCGCATTGCCTCCTCTCTCCCTTACTTCTCTTTCCGGTCGTGGGAGAGAAGGAAGCAAAGCTCCCTCTCCCACCCTGGTAAGCGCCGCCGCGATAGTGTGTTCTCTTCCTCCTTCGGCACCATTTCCATTTTTTCAAACTCGAGCTCCTCTTTCGCGTTGTAGCGCTCGGGGCGTCGACATGTCCTCTTCGGCTCCGGTGCACGCTCTGTGGAGCTCCACCGCATCCCTATCATCTTTGGTGAGCCTCGGACCCTCTACCTATGTCTAGGAGCTCGGTGTTATCCCGTTGAGTGTCCCCACCAATTTAATTGGTCTGCGGTGCAGGAAATCGCCCCGACGGTCAACGTCTTCCTCGGTTCCGACTGAGCTCCGCTTTGAGCAAATTCAGCATCTCCGGTGAGTCACCTCCCTATCCAATTCATCCGTTAGGTTCCTGAGGTCATCCTTTTTCCTCCTCTAAGCTCTCTACCCCTTCTCATTGCCAGTCCAAGCATGTCGCTGTGAAGCTCCATTGCGTGCCTCCACCATCCATGTCCCGGCTGCCGCAGTGCCTCTCCACCTTAATGGAGCTTAGATTCATGTTCATGGTGGTGAGGTGACACTAATGCACTCTTTCCCGAGCCTTCTCGACCTCTGGAGCAGTCGGACTGCGAGAGCCGCCCCTTCGTCTCCACCTCCGGCCACCGCACGCTCGTCTCCGGTGACCATCGGGCCTCGCGCCACCCTGGGTGAGTTCACTGGAGCCTTGCACATCCGCCTGTGTCATCATCGAGACCGGAGCTCCATCTTGCCAATGGGGCTGGTTACCACAAGATGCGCACGAGAGTGAGTGGTATGTCTCAACGCATCAGAAGCGCTACAATTAGGATTAAAAGTGATGATTAGTAATTAATAACGAATCTTTGTCGGCAAATCAGCAGTTAGCTGGACTAGTGATTGACACTTAATGGCCCCAAGTCTCTTACATGTGGGCCTGTTCCCTCTTAAGTGGGTTGTGCACTTAGACCGTGAACCAGATTCATAGGACTGGGTCCATGACAAGTAGGGCCCACTCGTCAGTTAGAAATTAAATTTCAAAATTTAAATAGAAATGGTACTGTGCACTGGCCCCACCTGTAAGTGACCATGGCTAGATTCCTCTCGGTACAAAAAGTACTAAATGCTTATAGAAATTCCGAAATGATTAAATTATGCACTGAAAAATTGAATAACTTCTAAAATGCATAACTAATTCTTTCTAACTCCAAGTACAGTGAAACCAATTTTGTTATTTTTAATTTTAAATGAACTATATATGAAAATAGGTGTCAACATTTTCACTGTCACAGAAAATATAGTTATTGGAAATTGATCCAAAACCCATTTATTTATACACTAGAAAATGCTTTTAACTTTAAAAATTCATGACTATTTCATCTTAACTCCAAAATGGATGAAACCAGTTTTGGTAATTTTTATTTTAAGTGAAATTTATTTTAAAATAGGTCTCAAACATTTCTCTATATCAGAGAATATAGTTTTGTAAAATGATCCATAACTCTATTATGTTTACAATAGAAAAAGGCTGATAACTTTAAAAATGTATAACCAATTCATAAAAACTCCAAATGAGGTAAACTCAACTATTTTGGTCTTATAATATTATCCTCTAATTATCTATGTAATCCATGTATCCACCACTACTCTACAAATTTGTGCTAAATATTTAAATTCGGATGAATAGTGATAGATTGCATTTTCTAGGAAACTGAAATTCAAACTGCTATAACTCTCACACACTAAATCCAATTGGAATAATTCTATCACCTAAATTCATCTAAAATCATGATCTACCTACTGTATAAATTTCATGCATTTTTGAGCATTTTGAATTTTCGGCTTATTTGGTGTTAATTGCAATATCGTTCTTTCGATAGATATCTGGACGATACAAATGTATTCATGAGTGTAAACTGAGATTGAATAAGTGGTAGAGCAAAGGTGCGAGCACCCTCCTCTTGATCATATTGCTCCTATTGATTTTAAAATGTTTTGTATGGTTTTTAATCTCGTCATTGCATGCTATTTTGAAATGTATGTTGATGGGTAGAAGTAGTTAATATCCTACTTGCTGCATTGGCCCTCCTTTGAATGTTGATTACCCTTTTACCTTGAATGATTAAGGTGATATGTTATATGGGTTTGTTTGCTAATTTGTAGAACGATGCTTAGTCGTGCTAGTAGTTGTAGTCGATAACGGTTGGTGGAGCTAGTCCATCGACCGATGGATCGAATTGAATCTTAATGAAATTAAGGATTATATGGATTTGATTATGTTGAATTTGAGGAAAATGTCCAGATCTTCGTATCTGATTATTATGAACTTGTTGATGGGTTGTTGTTGTGTGTTGGACTTGGACGGGTGATAGGGTGATGAAGGGGTGGTCCCGAATTCGCGTAGCCGCGTTTGGGTATTTGAGGACCAGTCTGTAGTGTGATGAACCAAGTCTTACGTACAACCATACGCCGGGATAATGGCGAAGGCTTGGCTTAATGATTTGTTATGTGTTAGCTATCAAAACATAATTAGATTGGTAATTGTTGTTGGTTAGGTCTAATGACTCTCTTGCCAATCTTGTGGGGGCTGGTTATATTTTTCTTTTCTGCCCCTTAAGGGTCTTTTGTGTTTGTGGGATACTGCACAAGGGACTTACTTACACAACGGGGTAAACCGTGGTTCTAGCGCGTACGATAGCCTGCCATGGTTCTTAGCGTCGGGTGGTTTGATAGTTAGGACATGGCATTGTAACGGCCTCGTTATGATATCTCAGTCACACTCCTACGGAAGAGTGCGTTGATCGACATTATGAGATAATCATATCGTGTGGGTAAAGCTGTACAACTCTGTAGAGTCAAGTAAATCTATTCGAATAGCCGTGTCCCCGGTTATGGACATCACTTGTGGGAAAGCATGCACATTTAGCTTTGGGAAATTAAGTTTGGGTTATGGTTGAAAATATTATGTCTTTATGTTAGTTTGTTCAGATCTGAAATGTTATCATGAATGCGGGGATCGCATGTTAATTTTGTGAAGAATTGATATATGTCATGAATGGGATGTTCGTGTGTTGATTATATTTGGAGATTATACTTTTGATGATCATTGCTCACTGTTATACAATGTTTTCTAAATGTTTTAAAAGTGGCAATTTGAATCTATATTGTTTATCTAATTGCAAAACTTGCTTTATGCCGAAAATTGACTAGTGTAGTAGCCTTCCTTTGATACTTACATGCATCCTTATTTTTCTTGAAAAGTCTCACGAGTACAACTTTGTACTTAAAAATTGTCTATTGTTCAGGTGAGAAGTCATTCAAATTGGGTAAAGTACTTCAGACACTACGACTTTAACTCCAGTTGGTTGCTTGTGGGATTGTGGGCATGCCAACTCGGTTATTCCCTTTTTTATTCTAAGTTGTCTTCCGCTACGATTTATTCGTGTTGTTTATATTTGGCCGATTGGCCCTCTTATGCAAACTTGTACATTATGTTTCTATTAAATGATGTTGTATTTACGATTCCATTATTCTTGTATATTGTGTATGGATGTGAATGCAATGTTGTGATTGGATATGTGCATGTTAGTCACTGATCCTTGGGAGATAACATGAGACACCTATCCGGACACTCGGAATCATTTTCGTTTTATGTTAAGTATTGTGCTCTTTCAGCGTAATTACTTAGCTTGAAACGGATCCGATCTCGGGTCCCACAAATACAGTATCGAGACATATCGATTGTAAGTTAAAGCCATAGCAATGGACGTTACTAGGATTTTGATTTTCAAAGAATATTTTCAAACTATAAAAAGTTTGGCAAAAATGCAAGTAATATAATTCCTTTCTTTCTTACCCATCCTAGCATCTATTTTCTTATCCCCCTATTCATTTGATTTGAGAAAAATTATTTTCTCTATTGCTCGTCTCTCTTTTCCAATGTTAGATGCGTTAAATAGTCGTCGGTAAAGAGAATTAGTGGAAGAAAGAGAAGACGATGCCTTGCTGTGATTTTAAGATTAAGTTAGGGGTTATCCTTAGATATTATACACCCTAATGATATTACTTAGCTTGTAGACGCTGGATTTTTGTGGCGATATTTGCTCTCTTTTGTTCCAAGTAGTTGTGCATCGCCTACGGGCGGGTTGTATCGTAACTATATTGGAAAACTAACTGTGTTTCTATTTGTATCTTGTGCTGTCCACATGGACCATAGCACCCCATTTCTTGTTGGATAAATGTGTTTTTCATTGTGCATTCATGTTAGGTTAAGTCACCCCCTGCTATCAATTGCTTACCTTATGCTTTTTCCTCTATCCTTTTTGTCGGTTGCTAACTAGTTGTACGGCAACAGGATGTCGAGTCTTAAAATTCGTTTGACGTCAAAAGTCATGGAGGACTCACAGCCCATGGGTTCTCAAATCACTGATGTTCAGCCCCCAAATCCTCAACGGTGCAATCCGGAGCACCCCGATCTGCAATTTCAGCACGTGGGTCGGCGAGAAGAAGTGACTCCACCTCAGCCATCCATGACCGAAGTGTTGGCCCAGATGGAACAGAATCAGCAAGACCAGACTCTAATCTTGAAGCAAATTGCTCAGAACACCACCAGTATCCAAGGTGCTCAAATGGCAGTGAGAGGAGACAATCTTTATGGTTCCCGATTTGCTGACTTTCTAAGCATGAAGCCTCTCGTGTTCTCTTGTTCGAAGGATCCTCTCAAGGCCGATGATTGGCTTCGTACCATCGAACAGAAGCTGATCATCACTCAATGTGCCGACAACGAGAAGGTCTTCTATGCCTCCAACCAACTTGAAGGGGCAGCTTGTGCATGGTGGGATAATTTTTGCGCCATGCAGCCCGCCAATCACGTTCCATCATGGGACGAGTTTCGAATAGCTTTCCGAGAGGCACATGTTCCTTCAAGCATCGTGAATATCAAAAGACATGAATTCCTCGAGCTAAAGCAAGACGATAAGTCCGTGTTAGAGTATCTCAACAAGTTCAATCATTTGGCTCGTTATGCTTCGGATGATGTCTCCACTGATGCAAAGAAGCAAGACCAGTTTTTCAATGGGCTTTTAGAAGTGATGCAGCTAGCACTCGCTGTACATGACTTCCACAACTTCCAACAATTGGTTGATAAGGCCATTGTGGTGGAACATAAGATGCAAGTGGTTGAAGAATCGTGAAAACGCAAGAGGGTTGCACAAATTTCAGCAAGCCGCAGTTTTTAAGAACATGATGTTTGGCTGCCTGCTCCTCCTGAATTTCAAGATCTGTCACCTCCGAGAGCTTCCATGCATGTGTCTCAACCGCCTCAGCAAGAAACCCAGCAAAGGCAGCCTGGGAAGAAGCTCAGAAACCGACACAGACGACGCCTGTTAGCTGTATGTTTCACTTGTGGCAATCCGGGGCATTTCGCAAGTCATTGTCTGGTGAAGCACCAAACCAACCCTGGTCAGCGTCAAGACCTTAAAGAATCCTTTGATCAGAGGTCCGATGTTATTTCTCAGAACACCGGTTGTGCTCATGTCAACCATGTCACCACCGAGGAAGCGCAGGAAGAACCCGACGTCGTGTTGGGAACATTTCTAGTCAATTTGGCTCCTGCGACCGTATTGTTCGACTCTAGAGCCTCTCATTCTTTCTTGTCAAGAGGTTTTGCTACACTCCAAAACATCTCACTCAGCTTGATGCCTGCACCTATGATGATTCAATCACCGGGTTCAGAAATGAGAAGCATTCATGAATGTCGTGAAGTTGAGATTGAGATTAAAGGGGTGAAGTTTTCGGCCAATCTTATTGTGATAAATTCAGCGGGCCTTGATGTTATTCTTGGGATGAATTGGCTGTCCAAGAACCATGGTAAAATTGATTGTGCTCGCAAGTCTATCACTCTCACAAGTCCTCTTGGTCTTCAAGTCGAAATGGTGCCGAAATTGGAGCATCCACATCTCTATGCCCTTAGTTGCAAAGAATTGCCGGAATTAAGTGACGTTCCAGTGGTGTGTGAGTTCCCGGATGTATTTCTCGAGGAACTACCAGGAATGCCACCCTCACGAGAAGTTGAATTCGTGATTCAGCTCCAGCCCGGAACTACTCCAATATCAAAACGTCCTTATCGAATGTCGCCAAATGAGTTGATTGAATTGAAGAAACAACTCGCGGAACTTCAAGAGAAGGGATTCATTAGGCTGAGCTCCTCACCTTGGGGATGCCCGCTATATTTGTGAAGAAGAAGGACCACATCACAAGATGTGTGTTGACTACCATCCATTGAATGAGGTTACCATCAAGAACAAGTATCCGCTTCCACGGATTGATGATTTGTTCGACCAAATGACCGGTGCCCGTATATTCTCCAAGATTGACTTGAGATTGGGCTATCATCAAGTTAGGATCAGATCTAAAGACATCCCTAAGACGGCATTCTCAACTCGTTATGGCTTGTACGAGTACACCGTCATGTCCTTCGGTTTGACAAATGCATCGGCCTTGTTCATGAATCTCATGAACTCAGTGTTTATGGAGTATTTGGATAAATTTGTAGTCATCTTTATTGATGACATTCTTATATACTCCAAATCTGAAAGGGAGCATGAAACACACCTTCGGCTTGTGTTGAACAAGCTCCGAGAACATCGACTCTATGCAAAATTCAGCAAATGTGAATTTTGGCTGAAAGAAATCGCCTTTTTGGGTCATGTGCTATCCGAAGGAGGGGCTGCTGTGGACCCAAGTAAAGTTCAAGATGTACTTAATTGGAGACAGCCCAAGTCCGTCTCCAACATCCGCAGTTTCCTCGTTCTTGCAGGTTATTACTGTCGTTTCATCGAGAATTTCTCGAAAATTGCAAGGCCAATGACCCAATTGTTGAAGAAAGAAAAGAAGTATAAATGGTCAACAGAATGTGAAGCAAGCTTTCAGATGTTGAAAGATTGCCTCACCACTGCACCTGTATTGGTCCTACCGAATATTCATAAAAACTTCGACATCTATTGCGATGCATCCCACCATGGTCTTGGTTGCGTTCTTATGCAAGAGGGCCGAGTTGTGGCGTATGCATCAAGGCAATTGAGGCCTCATGAGATGAATTATCCCACTCATGACCTTGAGCTTGCAGCAGTTGTTCATGCTTTGAAGATATGGCGACATTTTCTTATCGGCAATCGTTGCGAAGTCTACACCGATCACAAGAGTTTGAAGTATATCTTCACTCAGGCCGATCTGAACCTAAAGCAAAGAAAATGGCTTGAATTGATCAAGGACTATGATTTGGGACTTCATTATCATCTCGGGAAAGCCAATGTCGTTGCCGATGCATTGAGCTGAAAATCGCAATGCAATTGCATTTCGGTTCGACCCGAGACGGAAGCCTTATGCAACGAATTTCAACGGCTCAACTTAGAGATGGTTAGCAAGGGCTTTCTCGCTGCCTTGGAAGTGAAACCTACCATAGAGGACCAGATCAAGATGGCCCAGAAGAATGACAAGGGTATGGAAAGAATTAAGGACGAAATGAAGGCCGGTAAAGCCAAGTGTTTCTCCGAGGACCACCAAGGAGTTTTGTGGTTCGGAAAGCGTTTGGTTGTGCCAAATGACCCAAAGCTTAAAGAATTAATCATTCATGAAGCCCATGATTCTCTTTTCTCCATTCACCCGGGAAGCTCCAAGATGTATCGAGACTTCAAGCAAAAATTGTGGTGGACTCGGATGAAGCGGGAAATTGCACGCTTTGTTGCCGAGTGTGATGTGTGTCAGCGGGTGAAGGCCGGACACCAACGGCCAGCGGGCATGCTTCAACCCCTCCCCGTTCCCATGTGGAAATGGGATGAAATTGGGATGGATTTCATCACCAGACTTCCAAAGACTCAACAAGGGTATGACTCCATATGGGAAGTTGTCGACCGATTGTCGAAAGTTGCTCACTTCATTCCCGTCAAGACCACTTATTCGGGAAACCAATTGGCGGAGTTGTACATCTCCAGAATTGTATGTCTCCATGGCGTGCCAAAGATAATTGTTTCAAATCGAGGTACTCAATTTACCTCGCATTTCTGGAATTGCCTCCATGAAGCAATGGGAACTCAACTATCCTTTAGCACCGCTTACCACCCACAAAATGGAGGCCAAACTGAGAGGGTGAATCAAATTTTGGAGGATATGTTAAGAGCTTGTGTGCTGTCCTATGGCAAGAAATGGGATAAATGCATTCCGTTCGCGGAATTCTACTATAACAATAGCTATCAAGCAAGCCTCCAAATGTCACCTTTTGAAGTGTTATATTGGAGAAGGTGTAGGACACCACTCAACTGGTCCGAGTCCGGGGAAAGGCAATTCTTTGGACCTAACTTGATCAATGAAGCCGAAGAGCAAGTCCGTATGATCTGGGAAAGAGTACGAACGACTCAATCTCATCAAAAGTCTTATGCTGACCGCCGTCATCGTGAGCTGAGCTTTGAGGTGGACGATCATGTTTATCTTAAAGTCTCCCCCGATGAAAGGAATGCAACGCTTTCAAGTCAAAGGCAAGTTGGCTTCTCACTACATCGGTCCTTTCCGAATTCCAGCGAAGTGAGGATCGGTGGCCAATCAGTTGGAGCTACCACCATCACTTTCAGATGTGCATAATGTATTCCATGTCTCTCAACTAAAGAAGTGTCTTTGAGTCCCTACTGAAGCAACTAACTTAGAAAACCTTGATTTGCAACCCGATCTTTCTTATCGGGAGCACCCGATACACATTCTTGAAGAGATGGAGCGCAAGATGAGAAATCGCAACATCAAGTTCTTGCAGGTCCAGTGGAGCAACCATACTGAAGATGAAGCAACTTGGGGACGTGAAGACCGTATGCGAACCGAATATCCCGATCTTTTTCCTTCTGTCTGAAGTGCCTTCAAATCAAGAAAGGAAAGGTTAAACAAAGCAATGGAAAGGAAAATGTAATAGAATTTCCTAGTAACCTCGTTAGGATATCTTAGCACTATCTTTGAAGGAAATCAAAACAACAGATGTTGTATCTTCTTTTGGAACCTTCCTATCCAACTTCTGGCCTACCCAGATCTCGAGGATGAGATCTTTTGTAAGGGGGGGAGGTTTGTAACATCCCCAAATTAATTAATGATAATTAGTATGCATCTTATCAGCATGCATGACTTTTTGGAAGCATTTGCATCATTTATTGCACTAGGAAAATCTCAAACAAAGTTTAAACATACAACTTAGAGTTAAGTTCCAAAACAAAACAAGAACAAAAACTTATGTTTATCCTCTAGAAACAATTTATTCAAATACCAGAATATTTATCATGAATAAATATAATTTTTCCTAAATTTTTGGAACTCAATTTGACCCAAAGAAATTTCAAACTCAAATCAATAACCTATTCCAAGTTTGAATTTAAATTAAGCAAATAAATCATGAACAGTAATGTTTAATAATTTCTATGAACACTAGGATGTCCTAGGTGTCTCTCTGATTTATTTTAGATTTTTTTAGAAATTTATTTCTATTTTGAAAGCCATGGTCAATATGTTAATAATCGGTCAAACTAAATTCAAACCACGGGCTGAGCACTATTCCACCGACCCGAGCCACCCTCTATTTGACCGACTCGGACCACACCCCTCTCTCTTGACTCAGCTGGGCCAGCTAGCGCGTGGACCATCCGATCCAGATCAGATGATCCAGATGCTCGGTCTGATCGGCACTGACCGAACTAGTCATTATACGGCTTGAGCCTAGCTCTGTTTCGGACCGCTCCCACATGACTCGGTTGAACCTAGTCACCGCTGAACCACTCTGTGCCACTGATGCGATGGGCCCGCGCGTCAGGGCCATCTTCTTCCTCGGGCAGAGATAGCGCTCCACGCGGTGCCCAGGCTCTGCCGTAGGCTCCGTCCGGGTGAGCGACGTCGTTCCCCCACCGCCCACGTTAGCCTATCCCAGGGCAAGACCGCTTCACGCCACTTCTTCCTCCGTCAGTAGTCCCAAGACAAAACCACCGTGATTGCCTCCTCTCTCCTCACTTTCTTCCGGTCAGGAAGAGAAGGAAGCAAAGCTCCTCTCCCGCCTGTAGCGCCGCCATGACAAGGCGTTCTCTTCCTCCTTCGGCACCATTTCCATTTTTGCTAACTCGAGCTCCTCTTTCGCGTTGTAGCGCTCGGGGAGTCGACGTGTCCTCTTCGGCTCCGGCAAGGCTCAGGAGCTCCACCGTGATCCTCGCTATCTCCGGTGAGCCTCGGACCTCTACCCATGTCTAGGAGCTTCGCGTTATCCCGTTGAGTGTCCCCACCAATTTAATTGGTCTGCGGTGCAGGAAATCGCCCCCACAGCCATCGCCTTCCTCGGCTCCGACCGAGCTCCGCTTTGAGTAGATTTGGCATCTCCGGTGAGTCACCTCCCTATCCAATTCATCCGTTAGGTTCCTGAGGTCATCCTTTTTCTTCCTCTGAGCTCTCTACCCCTTCTCATTGCCAGCCCAAGCATGTCACCGTGAAGCTCCATTGACGCGCCTCCACCATCCATGTCCCGGCCGCCGCAGTGCCTCTCCGCCTTAATGGAGCTCGGATTCATGTTCATGGTGGCGAGGTGACGCTGATGCACTCTTCCCCAAGCCTTCTCGACCTCTAGAGCGGTCAGACCGCGAGAGCCGCCCCTTCGTCTCCGCCTCCGGCCACCGCACGCTCGTCTCGAGCGACCATCGGGCCTCGCGCTACCCTGGGTGAGTTCACTAGAGCCTTGCACATCCGCCTGTGTCATCACCGAGCCCGGAGCTCCACTACCGTGCCGGCGACGAAGCTTCGCCCGCCGCGCATGCGTGCGAGAGCGAGTGGCATGCTCCGACCGCACTGTAGCGCTGCAATTAGTATTAAAAGTGATGATTAGTAATTAATAACGAATCTTTGTCGGCAAATCGTCTGTTAGCTGGACTAATGATTGACACTTAATGGCCCCAAGTCTCTTACATGTGGGCCTGTTCCCTCTTAAGTGGGTTGTGCACTTAGACCGTGAACCAGGTTCATAGGACTGGGTCCATGACAAGTAGGGCCCACTCGTCAATTAGAAATTAAATTTCAGAATTTAAATAGAAATGGTACTGTGCACTGGCCCCACCTGTAAGTGACCATGGCTAGATTCCTCTCGGTACAAAAAGCACTAAATGGTTATAGAAATTCTGAAATGATTAAATTATGCACTGAAAAATTGAATAACTTCTAAAATGCATAACTAATTCTTTCTAACTCCAAAAACAGTGAAACCAATTTTGTTATTTTTAATTTTAAATGAACTATACATGAAAATAGGTTTCAACATTTTCACTATCACAGAAAATATAGTTATTGGAAATTGATCCAAAACCCATTTATTTATACACTAGAAAATGCTTTTAACTTTAAAAATTCATAACTATTTCATCTTAACTCCAAAATGGATGAAACTAGTTTTGGTAATTTTTATTTTAAGTGAAGTTTATTTTAAAATATGTCTCAAATGTCTCTGTATCAGAGAATATAGCTTTATAAAATGATCCATAACTCTATTATGTTTACAATAGAAAAAGGCTGATAACTTTAAAAATGTATAACCAATTCATAAAAGCTCCAAATGAGGTAAACTCAACTATTTTGGTCTTATAATATTGTCCTCTAATTATCTATGTAATCCATGTATCCACCACTACTCTACAAATTTGTGCTAAATATTTAAATTTGGATGAATAGTGACAGATTGCATTTTCTAGGAAACTAAAATTCAAACTGCTATAACTCTCACACACTAAATCCAATTGGAATAATTCTATCACCTAAATTCATCTAAAATCATGATCTACCTACTGTATAAACACTACTACAAAACAGGCTATAGTAGACGCCCCATCACAGACGGTTCCTTTGGAACCGTCTGTGTTGGGTATTGCCGGACCTGCGGGTGGCGCGGGAAGCCTATCACAGACGGTATTTTTAGAACCGCTCAGGATAGTCATCTATCCTGACGGTTTGTAATAGAATCGCTCGTGATATTACACAGACGGTTCTATTCACAAACCGTCTGTGATAATCTCCCCAATCACAGACGGTTCTATACTAGAACCGTCTGTGTAATATCACAGACGGTTCTTCATAAGGACCGTCTGTGATTGTGGGGATTATCACAGACGGTTTTTAGTGAGAACCGTCTGTGATATTATACAGACGGTTTTTATTAAGAATCATCTGTGATATCCCTGCTGGGTATAAATTGAGCGACATGACCCTCGCAAGACCGCTGCCGTGTTCATCGCCAGCCTCGCCGCATTGTGCCTCGCCATCGCCTCGCGCCTTGTGGTTTGATAACAACCGCCCCCTCGTCGCTGGGCTCCACTTAGATCTGCTAGCTAGCTTCCTCCCCTAGGTGCCAGGCCACTTTCCTGCCCTAGCTCCTCCCCTAATTAAACAGATGAAGTAATACTGATTATCCTTTATACACTCTATTGATTAGTGAATTTCCCTTATTTTGCTACTCTGTACATAGACTCTAATGTTTTGTTTTCTTTGTTGTATTCCTTAATCGGAAGCATAGGGTTTAAGTTTCAATTAATACTACTTGATGGGAAAAGGCAAAACGCACATCTAGCTCTCAATTTGATGGACCCTAATTCCGAAAATGAAAAGCAAAACATGTAGCCTTTAATTAATCTGTGTAATTCCTTTGTGCAACGATGAGACAAAACGAGTAAGTACGTGCAAAGAAGTGAAAGTCTTAATCGTAACTAATTTCATGAGTAGTTTTCAGAACAGATTAAAAAGAAGAATTTATGACACACCAAGATAAGTCACATGTGCAATGATCTATTTTATATTTCCTCCATTTATATCCATGAAGAAACGTCATCACGTTGGTTTATTGTTTCAATTATATCAAACGGATACAGCAATCGCGCGGACCAACTTGCTAGTTATTAGGATCTTCCTCTTGTCTTTTGTCTCGTATCTAATCAACAATCATGCAGATAATCAATAATTATCCGTTGCGCCAGCTTAGAAAGGAGAAGGTTGGACCCTTGCCCCTAGCGCCTCCAACACCCGCCGCCTCCTCCCCCATTGCGCCACCTTAGAGAGGAGAAGGAAAGGAGAGGAATCGTATTTTCTTCGTGAGCTCTGAGGGTAACGATCTATAACCCTTTATGTTTGCTATAAATTAATCGCTAATCAATTTTGACACTAATTTGTTACATGCGTAGTGTAGATGGATCGAACCGATGTACAAGCAGAACCGTGTGACACAAGAGTACATTAATGGCGTGGTTGCTTTTAGAAGAGCCACGAAAGGTGATATGTTGAACAAGGATAAATTTTATGTAATCGTCCATGCATTGATTGCGGTGTAATCAAGATGTTTAACAACGTGGCGCAAATAGAAGCGCACTTGATTCAAGGGTTTCAAAAAGGGTATACATGTTGGACCACCACGGTGAAGAGCGATTATTACACATGAAGTTAGTAATGACGGCATCGCCGAGGAAGTCAACGATATGCCGGATGTGGATCTGATCGCTTTTGATGAGGATAGGTCACACGATGACAACTGGATCGAGATGCTACGCGATGTAGAAGAGAACTACAATGAGAGAGAGTTTTGTAAATTCGAGGGCTTAAGGGAGGACTCGGTGAGACCTTTGTTCCTAGTTGCAAGCCGAATATACAAGGTTGTCAACCGTGCTTGAACCGCTGAAATTGAAGGCAAGCAATGGTTGGTCCGATAAGAGTTTCACGGCGTTGTTAGGTCTCCTAGCGGACATCCTTCGGAGGGAAACGTGTTGCCCAAAGACCACCTATCAAGCAAAGAAGGTTATTTGTCCCATTGGGAATGGAAGTAGAAAGAATACATGCATGTCCGAACGATTGTATCCTCTATCAGTAAAGAGTATGCAGACATGCATGTATGTCCTGTGTGCAAAGCATCCCGATACAAGCGTCGAGAATCATCGCTAAGGTGAAGCAAGGACCTCCTGCTAAGATGTTGTGGTATCTGCTTGTGATCCCACGCTTGAAGCGTTTATTTGCGAACCCAAAGGAGGCAAGATTGCTGCGTTGGCACTCGAGGAGCGTAAGAGAGATGGAAAGCTAAGACACCTGCCGATTCTCGCCAAAGGAGAAACTTCGATCGGAGCTTCCAAGAGTTCGGTCGGAACCGAGGAACATAAGGTTAGGGTTGAGTCTGAGATGGAATGAATCCTTTCGGTAACATGAGCAAATGACATAGCACCGCCCGTGAATCTATGTATGTACAACCTTCCTCCTTGGTCGTGTATGAAGCGGAAGTACATTTTGATGTCACTACTTATCCAAGGGCCAAAGCAACCGGGAATGATATTGATGTGTACCTAGCACCATTGCCGAAGATCTTGTGACACTGTGGAACTAAGGGTACAGGTATGGGATGCGCATAAACGAGAGAACTTCACTTTACGCGCCATGTTGTTCTCGCACCATCAATGATTTTCCCGCCCTTGGTAACTCGTCAGCTTTAGTACAAAAGGAGCCAAAGCCTTTCCAAGACCGCTTAGATGCTACAGAGAGTGTATGGTGAACAACTCGCAAGAAAATCGTGTATATAAGGCCACCGTAGGTTCCTTCCGAGAGTCACCCATACCGCAAGATGAAAAAACAATTCGACGGAAATAAGGAGAACGATTCAGCTCCAAGGGCTTTTAGAGGAAAGAGGTCTATGATATGGTTAAGGATATCGATGTTGTGCTTGGGAAGGACGTAAATTAAGAACCCGTGAGAAGAACATCCGGAAGAAGCGGTCAATTTTTGGGACTTGCCTTATTGGGAGCACTTAGAAGTTCGCCACTGCATCGACGTCATGCATGTAGAGAAGAATGTATGTGATAGCTTGATTGGTCTCTTGCTGAACATTAGTGGCAAAACAAAGGATGGTGTTAATGCACGGCGTGACTTGGTTGATATGAACATAAGGACTGAGTTAGCACTAGAAGAGACCGATACAGGACGAACGTACCTTCCCCCAGCTTGCTACACTCTATCCAAGGCCGAGAGAAATGAACTGTGCCAGAGCTTGCATGGAGTGAAAGTCCCATCTGGTTACTCCGCTAACATTAAGAACCTTGTTTCTATGAAAGATTTGAAATTAATTGGTATGAAGTCTCATGATTGTCATGTGCTGATGACACAAATGCTTCCTGTTGCAATTAGAAGTATCTTGCCGAACAAGGTCCGAGTGGCAATCTTGAGGCTGTGTTATTTTTTCAACTCAATTGCTCAGAAGATCATTGATCCCCAAGGACTAGATGCTCTGCAGGCCGAGGTGGTGACCACTCTATGTCATCTTGAGATGTATTTCCCTCCGTCATTTTTCGATATCATGGTCCATCTCATTGTTCACCTTGTGAGAGAGATAAAGATATGCGCCCTATGTTCTACGCCATATGTACCCGCTCGAGAGGTACATGGGAATTCTCAAGTCCTACGACGAATCCATCTCGACCGAGGGCAAGATCATCGAAGGTTATGCAACCGAAGAGGTCATTGAGTTCTGCGTCGACTACATGGCTCGTGGAACCGATAGGTGTGCCTCTATCTCGCCATGAGGGGAGACCGATGGTATCGGGACCATCGGAAGGAAATCAATAACTCCCGATCCGATATGTACGCTCAAGCCCATTTCATGGTCTTGCAACACATGACCCAAGTGTCCCCAGACATCGACGAGCACAAAGACATGGTGCGCCAATGTAATCCAAACCGGTCGGAGGTTTGGATCACTAGAGAGCACAACAAATCGGCTCAACGAATGGTTAAAGGTGCGAATCATTGGGAGGTCATCAAGTGATGATACGCCGCTATGGTTGGCACGAGGGCCACAATTTACAATTGTCGCATGGCAAGGATACGACATAAATGGGTACACATTTTATATGGCACTCAGATAGGAAGAGCATGATCCGTAACAGCGGTGTCCGTGATAGATGCATTCAAGACCGATGGGATGAGGAGCTCCTACTATGGGCAAATAGAGGAGATATGGGAGCTCGACCACGTGCTTTTCAAGATCCCCTATTTCGGTGCCGTTGGGTCCATCTCCACAGTGAAGGTCGACAAATGCGGTGTCACTACCGTGGACCTCGAACTTGTCGGATACAAAGACGAACCATTCGATCTTGGCAACCAAGTTGTTCAAGTCTTCTATGTAACCGACCCGACAAATAAGAAGCGCCACGTAGTTCTTCATGGAAAAAGGAGGATTGTCGGAGTTGAGAATGTAGTGGACGAGGAAGAATACAATCAATTTGACGAGTTGCCTCCTTTCGAAAACGGCATTAGGCTCGAGGAAGAACCCAGTGAGGAAGCTAGCTATATGCGCGTCGATCATCACGAAGGCCTATATCTTAATTAAGAATTTACTCCAATGTAATTAATTTATTCCATAACATCATGTGTTATGGACTTGTAATCTCTCATATATTTTGATGTCAATGTGAAATTGTCATGTGTTGATGTGTTATGGACTTGTCATATTTGATATTGATGTCAATGTGGACGTACATTGTAATGTGGAGTATCAAAATTGGTTTCACTTGATTTGGAGTTGAGTTGAATTAGATATGAAATTTTGAAGTCAAATGTGTTATGAACTTGTTATGGACTTGTCATCATACTTGTCACCAGGTTAGAACTTGTCATAAGTGTCATCATACTTGTCTCACCAGGTTCACTATGTTTTGTCAGGATATTTATGTCTCACCAGGTTCACTATGTTTTGTCAGGATATCATAAATTGTCATCAGGTTTCGGCTGTCACAGACGGTTTTATAATACAACCGTCTGTGATAATAATATCACAGACGGTTCTAGAATGTAATGCTCAGGATAGTATTATCACTGAGCAGTTCTCATTTCAAACCGTCTGTGATATACTTTTTATAAGGCGGAAATGCTAGGGTTTTCCTCTCACTTCTCACTTCCTCTCCGCGCCTCACGCTCTCGCTCGTTCGCCTCCTCTAGGGTTTAGGGCTTGCCTTCACCGCCGACCACGACCTCGGCGCCGCCGCCCCAACATTGGCGCCCCGACCTCGCGCCGTCGCCCGACCTCGGCGCCGACCTCGGTGCCGCCGCCCGACCTCGGCGCCCTGTTCACCTCCCGGCCAGAAGCCCGGCGTCGCCGCCGTCCTCCTCCCCCCGCCCGCCCTCCTCCCGTGTCGACCTCCTCCCCCCTCTCCTCCTCCAAGATCGGCCTCCTCCCCTTCACTAGCCTCCTCCTTGCACCGTGAGTTCTTGTGCGGCATCCTCTCTGTGAGTATTGCTCCTCTGTGGCAGTTTGGTTGATCTTTGCACATATATATATTTGCAGTGCTAGTTGCAAATTGATCAGTGGGCTTTGTTGACATGCTCTATGATGAACTCTGTCTTATACTGAGATTGAATGTGATAGTTAGTTCATACTTGAGCTCTATTGTATTACTTGCCATCACAATATGTCTTTGTTAATTGGTTACTTTCGGTTGAGCTTATAGTTACATTGCAAATTGATCGATGGGCTTTGTTGACATGCTCGTGATGAACTATGTCTTATAATCGAGATTGAATGTGATAGTTAGTTCATACTTGAGCTCTATTGTATTACTTGCTATTGTCAATATGTCTTTGTTAATTGGTTACTTTCGGTTATGCTCATAGTTCTATTGCAAATTGATCGCTTGTATTGACTAGTTTGTGATTCTTCTAGTAGTCTATATGAGCTCATTCAACTTTTCATTTGCCATCTTGATCTCTGTAGTCAACCTCTGCTTGATCGAAGTTTAATCTGCTGATTAACAGCTTGAGATCATTTGTGATTAAGCAAAGTATTGTTTAGAGCTCATAGTTTGAATTTATATTATCATATTCATTTAATGAAGAGTATAGACAATAGGATTGAGATGGCAAAGACTTGTTCTTTAGCTACTCTCCTTCCGAGAGCACATAATATCATCAATTAATATGTTGGAATAGTGTACGTGCACCGTGAGTTCTTGTGCGGCATCCTCTCTGTGAGTATTGCTCCTCCGTGGCGATTCGGTTGATCTTTGCATATATATATATATATATATATATATATATATATATATATATATATATATATATATATATATATATATATATATATATATATATATATATATATATATATATATATATATATATATATATATATATATATATATATATATTTGCAATGCTAGTTGATACCTTGATCGTATTAGTTACGATTTTCGAGTCTAATATCAAGATATTGCAAATTGATCGCTGGGCTTTGTTGACATGCTCGTGATGAACTCATCTTATCTTGAGATTGAATGTGATAGTTAGTTCATACTTGAGCTCTATTGTATTACTTGCTACTTGTCAATATGATGTATCGTTAATTGGTTACTTTCGGTTGAGCTCATAGTTCTATTGCAAATTGATCAGTTGTATTGACTAGTTTGTGATTCTTCTAGTAGTCTCAGATGAGCTCATTCAACTTTCATTTGCCATCTTGATCTCTGTAGTCAACCTCTGCTTGATTGGAAGTTTAATCTGTTTTGCTAATAGTTGAGATCATTTGACAGTTAACAAAGTATTGTTTAGAGCTCATAGTTTGAATTTATATTATCATATTCATTTAATGAAGAGTATAGACAATAGGATTGAGATGGCAAAGACTTGTTCTTTAGCTACTCTCCTTCCGAGAGCACATAATATCATCAATCAATATGTTGGAATAGTGTCTATGCAATCGTTAATCTCTAGACCTTTTATTGGTGAGAGTTTAATCCGCGGTTCTTATTAAGAACCGCTCAGTGATTCCTTCGCATTTCCTTAGAGAAGCTGGTGGATTAAGGAGTGTTAAATTCTTTAGGAATTATGCTTTAATGCTAATTAATTTTGTTGGGATTAATTCTGAAATTTTGCTAAAATCGCATTTTTACAACAATCCAAAAAGAAAGTTTTACTTGATTCTATTTTGTTTCTATGTTGGGATTAAACCTTTGCTTAGCATTTCCTTAAATCGATCATTTTACTTGATTCTAGTTCTATGTCTTCATTAAAGGCTAGTCTTACGTACATGAAGCATTAAACCTTTGCTTAGCATTTTTTAAATCGATCATTTTACTTGATTCTAGTTCTATGTCTTCATTAAAGGCTAGTCTTACGTACATGAAGCATTAAACCTTTGCTTAGCATTTCCTTAAATCGATCATTTTACTTGATTCTAGTTCTATGTCTTCATTAAAGGCTAGTCTTCGTACATGAAGCATTAAACCTTTGCTTAGCATTTTCTTCGTCGATCTCGACACACTTGAGTGTACCTTTGCTTCATGCCAATCCTCCACGGCATGAAGCGGATGGTACACTCCAAAGGTGTCGGGCTCGATGAAGTAGGCTCGGGCAAAGATAGGCTCGAGCAAAAGATTTATATCACTAGTTTCTATCTATACAAAGATCACAAGAGAAGCTGGTGGATTAAGGAGTGTTAGAATAGAAGCTCGTGGATTAAGGAATGTTAGTAGTCTGTATGAGCTCATTCAACTTTTCATTTGCCATCTTGATCTCTATAGTCAACCTCTGTACTTCTTCCTGAGATTAATTGTTTCATATTTATGCTAGAATGTTAGTAGTCTGTATGACCTCATTCAACTTTTCATTTGCCATCTTGATCTCTATAGTCAACCTCTGTACTTCTTCCTGAGAGCAAGTAAGCGAGATGGCAGAGGCACCATCTTCGCCGCCGTCACCGACGCCGCAGATGGAAGAGATGCCGACGAGGCCGCCAACACCGACCCCGCAGATGGAAGAGGCGCCGACGACGCCGCCGTCACCGTCGACGATAATGACACGGAAGCGAGATGGCAGAGGACAATCGAAAATGCCTACGGGCCGACTGATCATCACGGAGGTTAGTGACTTTGGGGTCCCTCTGAGTCCCAAGAGATCAGCGGCGAGATTCCGGACCATCTGCGGGATACTTGGAAGGGAACGAGTCCTCATCACCACACCAAGGTGGAAGGACCCGACGAAAGAAGCGAAGGCGCTACAGGACAGAACTTTCAGAGAAGTTCACTATTCCGTAGCACATGTGGCATGCGCGTGACGGACGGGCGATGCTCACGATGGGTAAATCGTGGAGGACCTTCAAGAGCATTCTTGTCACGGCACGTGAACAAGGGTCGACGCCCGCAAAAGATAGATTCTTGACACAGGAAGCATGGGACACCTTTGTGGCTATGAAAACGACGGCCGAATTTAAGGAGCAAAGTGCGGCGCACAAAGCTCTCCAGACACGAAACACTCACCCGCACAGACTCGGCACCGCTGGGTACGCGGTAAATACGAGGAATGGGGGCGGAGAAGGAGAACCCGCTTCTCGATGTCACACCCGCGTTCCCTAAGCCGGTTAAAAGCGAGGGCACAAGTCTCGTCTTCGGCAAAGATCTCCTTCACAAACACGATGCACTGTGAAGTGTCCCAACGTGTGGCAAATATGTTGAACTACTAAGTTGTTAATAAGTCCATAACTTCATAGTGCCTATAATAACGTGATGACCTCTTGCAGCGTGACTTGACTGCCCAAGCTTCCCAACGCTCCTTCCATGCAGACAGGGAGAAGGATATACTATCTACGACCTTGGGAAACAAGGAGCACCCGGGTCGCAATTGAGGCCTTGGGGTTAACGTACCTTGGAGTCATGGATTCACGGACGACTCATCGCACGATAGGACTAGGAAGAGATCCAAGGCCAAGCACGACAACCGGTTGGTACAGATGATTACTAACCAATTTCAAGTACGATGGCAAGATTGCGAGTCAAATGGATATACTCATGAGCCACGGTGCGAAGCCGCCCCGCTAATTCGGGAGGAAGTCCTCCTCGACGTCGGAGTAGCGTCGGCGTCGCAAGATAATTGTGAACATGACGACGTCCAATTACCGATAGATGACATCAAGGTAACGTACATATATGGAATGCACCAAAGATAGACCTATAGGACGCCTTAGCTAATTGTGTATCGTTTTGTAGGAGCCGACGCCCTATAAGCTCCAAGTGAGGATGGATGGGTCCCTTTATATTGAGGCTGTGCAGGGGATGGCGTATCCATACGAGGAAGGGGCAAAGACGGTGCCCGGTGGCGCATGGTTACGCCAGGTCCAGTGGACATGGTACATGTCAATTTCGAGCCGCCCCGTGAAGATTTGCCCGAACGAAGAGATCACAACACTAGGGATGCCGCCTCTCTTTTATCCAAATGGCCCAAGAAGGACATCGCCTCGACCTAGCAAAGGCGCGATCCGACACCCACCATTCCTCTCCAACAGGCCCTCGATGACTCCACCTCATGTTTCGCCTCGAAGGCCACCTCTTCGATTCCCGTGGAGAAGACGCCAAGGAACAACAAAAGCGTGCCGACGATCGGTTCCCGAGTCGTCTCACAAAAACGCCGCCAATCGCTAAGGCCAAATTGAAATCAACGAACGCATAAGCGCCTCCCAAGTCCGGAAGTCCGCGATACCGGGAACTACATCATCGAAAACCGCAGTTCGACGCAGATAATGCACGCTGGATTTGCTTGTCGCTTTGCATGCCCGGTACTTGGACAAGACCCAAAAGAAGGGTTGCGACATCGAATCACCGCCGACACGAGGACAAGCATTTCTTCAATGGGACGAGGTACTTCGTCGTGGGCTTCAACGACTTATATGAACTATTCAACCTCGCTGGCCTCGACGTCTCGCTTCTACGATGTTGACATCGTAAGTGCGCATAATCAAGTTCTACATTCATGTAATACCGATAAATATCACAACTCATTGCTTATGTATAGATACATGCTAAAAATGTCCGGAATGGAAAGAACCGGTGGGTTTCTCGACCCACATGTGGTATCGCTGCAAACCATCCAACAAGACTCGCCCTTCGTCAAGAAATACATAACGAGGTCATTGCTTCGTCGAGACGAACATGAAGTACATAGTGGTGCCCTACAACCGGGGTAAGTGTCACTACTTGCTATACAAATTTCATTTGTACTTTATACGCAAAGACTAACTTAGGTTTAATGACTATAGCGACATACATGAGTAGGTACCATCGATCCTTTTAGTTATTATACCCAAGAGGAACCATGTGATATACCTTGATTCCCTAAACCGCAACAAGCACGACTTCAAAGATTCTAAGAGGAATACTCGAGAGGTATGCTCATTTCCTCCTTACATAACTCTATTGTAGTCTTCATTCATTTGAAATGGCCAGGATAACTTTTTGAATCATGTAGGTCGCTCATCAATTATGTTGCCAACAAAGGAATATAATGATGGAAAGAGCGCCTAACTAACACAAAGGATGGATTTTCCCAGACGCGCTACAACACGATAATCCTATATCATACTTCATAATAACGCGTCTCGAACCGACTATACCTATATATGTAATTCTATTTTTGCAAAGGCCGCCAAAGAAAAATATGATGAGTTATGTGCAATCTACGTCTGCTTTGTCATATGCGACTAATCCTTAGAGCTAGGAAGAAGGATCCTAAGGTTTGTCAATCTCGAAATAATTATTTCCTAATTATAAATTTAAATATATATAGCTTACCACTTTACTCTTAATTGGTAGCGACAGTGTCTTGGATTTACAATGTGATTCACTCGCTGCGGAAGAGATCAAGGACATTCGAGGAAGCTCAAGACCTTTATCAACACGTAAATCATTAACGACAATGGAGAGTTTCACTCCATCGCCAACCGAGAGCATCACCCCGCCGACACCTCTCAACGTAAACAATTGTAATCCAGTTGTAACTATAGCGACAATACTTGAACAAATGCGATCTGTTGTAATTTATTTTGAGTAATGATCACTTTGAGTTGTCAACAATTGATTATCTCTAATGATTCTGTTTTTGAGCATGCTTGTTTTCAGAGGGCATGGCTAGCAATTCCTGAGGCTAGCCAGGAAAACAGCAAAATTGTGGTAAGGTGTATGAGCTATCACAGACGGTTTTTTGTTAAAACCGTCTGTGAAGGCAAGTATCACGACGGTTTCTCATCGAAAACCGTGCAGGATACGAGAATATCACAGACGGTTATCAAAACAAACCGCTCAGGATCGGAGAATATCACGCACGGTTCTAAAAAAGCCGTCGTGATATTCACAAATCACGAGCGGTTTTATTTAGAACCTTCGTGATATTCTCCGATCACGCAGCGCTTTTTATTTAGAACCGCTCGTGATATTCTCGGATCACGACGGTTTTTATCCAAACCGCTGCGTGATACTAGCCTTCACTGACGCTTTTTAGTAAAACCGCTCGTGATAATATCCGTTATCACAGCATCAACAAACATAGGCGGTTGGAAACTGTGCGTGATGACGGTTCCGAACCGTCTGTGATGTGGCTTCCTGTAGTAGTGAAATTTCATGTATTTTTGAGCATTCCGAATTTTCGGCTTATTTGGTGTTAATTGCAATATCGTTCTTTCGATAGATATCTCGACGATACAAATGTATTCATGAGTGTAAACTGAGATTGAACAAGTAGTACAGCAAAGGTGCGAGCACCCTCCTCTTAATCATATTGCTCCTATTGATTTTAAAATGTTTTGTATGGTTTTTAATCTCGTCATTGCGTGCTATTTTGAAATGTATGTTCATGTGTAGAAGTTGTTAATATCCTACTTGCTGCATTGGCCCTCCTTTGAATGTTGATTACCCTTTTACCTTGAATGATTAAGGCGATATGTTATATGGGTTTGTTTGCTAATTTGTAGAACGATGCTTAGTCGTGCTAGTAGTTGTAGTCGATAACGGTTGGTGGAGCTAGTCCATCGACCGATGGATCGAATTGAATCTTAATGAAATTGAGGATTATATGGATTTGATTATGTTGAATTTGAGGAAAATGTCCAGATCTTCGTATCTGATTATTATGAACTTGTTGATGGGTTGTTGTTGTGTGTTGGACTTGGACGGGTGATAGGGTGATGAAGGGGTGGTCCCGAATTCGCGTAGCCCCGTCTGGGTATTTGAGGACCGGTCTGTAGTGTGATGAACCAAGTCTTACGTACAACCACACACCAGGATAATGGCGAAGGCTTGGCTTAATAATTTGTTATGTGTTAGCTATCAAAACACAATTAGATTGGTAATTGTTGTTGTTTAGGTCTAATGACTCTCTTGTCAATCTTGTGGGGGCTGGTTATATTTTTCTTTTCTGGCCCTTAAGGGTCTTTTGCGTTTGTGGGATACTGCACAAGGGACTTACTTGCACAATGGGGTGAACCGTGGTTCTAGTGCGTACGATAGCCTGCCATGGTTCTTAGCCTCGGGTGGTTTGATAGTTAGGACATGGCATTGTAACGACCTCGTTATGATATCTCAGTCACACTCCTACAGAAGAGTGCATTGATCAACATTATGAGATAATCATATCGTGTGGGTAAAGCTGTACAACTCTGCAGAGTTGTAGTAAATCTATTCGAATAGCCGTGTCCCCGGTTATGGACATTACTTGTGGGAAAGCATGCACAGTTAGCTTTGGGAAATTAAGTTTGGGTTATGGTTGAAAATATTATCTCTTTATGTTAGTTTGTTCAGATCTAAATGTTATCATGAACGCGGGGATCGCGTGTTAATTTTGTGAAGAATTGATATATGTCATGAATGGGATGTTCGTATGTTGATTGTATTTGAAGATTATACTTTTGATGATCATTGCTCACTGTTATACAATGTTTTCTAAATGTTTTAAAAGTGGCAATTTGAATCTATATTGTTTATCTAATTGCAAAACTTGCTTTATGCCGAAAATTGACTAGTGTAGTAGCCTTCCTTTGATACTTACATGCATCCTTATTTTTCTTGAAAAGTCTCGCGAGTACAACTTTGTACTTAAAAATTGTCTATTGTTCAGGTGAGAAGTCATTCAAATTGGGTAAAGTACTTCAGACGCTATGACTTTAACTCCAGTTGGTTGCTTGTGGGATTGTGGGCATGCCAACTCGGTTATTCCCTTTTTTTATTCTAAGTTGTCTTCCGCTGCGATTTATTCGTGTTGTTTATATTTGGCCGATTGGCCCTCTTATGCAAACCATAATTTTAAACTTAGTTTGAAGCTTCCAAAGAAAATGCAAGTCAATACTTGTAGTAAAGCCTGGGAAGTATTTTTATCAAATACTAGATTATTTTTGTTAAATTTCTAGAGATTATTTTGACCTCAAGAAAAATCTTTGTCCTTATTTAAACCTTTTTGGTTAAAGTATTTAATTAAGTATTTTAAACCATGTTTAGTGAGCTTTCAAATTTTAATTGGGACATACATCATCTCAGTAGATTCTCTGAAAAATTTCGTATTTTTATAAATTTATTTGATATTTTTAAAACCTCTGGTCAAACTTTTAAAGTTTGATTTTAGTTCTAGTTGACATTAAACCCAGCCCAAGCCTTTTGGCACTGTAGCGACTCCGAAACCTAGCGACTTGGTCTAACCCAACCAAGTGCTGATTGGACCGACCCTTAGCCATGTTCAAAATACTCAGCCCAACCTCCAATGCACGCGAGCCGTCTGATTTGAAATGGACCGCTCAGATCCATTTGGCTCATGCGATCACCACCATTCGATTTGAAACGGACGGACTAGATCAGTTGTGACGTTCAGACCGTTCGAACGATCCATGCAATCTGGGCCGTCAAATTTCAATCGGACCATCCATAATTTTCTTTGGGCCTGCCATTTTTCAAATAGGAAAGCCTAACGCGCGTGAGCCATTAGATTCCAAATCAACTGCTAGGATCAATTAGGCCGTTCGGACCGTCCGAATGTGCCTTGATTTTGGACCATTGGATCTAGATCGGACCGTCCACGTTGAATGGGCCGTTCGGACCATCCGAATATCACTTCAATCTCAACCGTTGAATCCAGATCCAACAGCGCCGCTTTTCCTTCATTTGAAACTCAAGCGCGCCCCTTTTTCATGACCGTTGGATTTCAATCGCACGGTGAATATGAGTTGGGTCGTTCGAACCGTCCGAACGTCCCACTCAATCTGAGTCGTTCGTTTGCGATCAGACCATCCAATTTCGTTTGAGCTCATCGTTTTGTTTCACTGCTAAGACTAATAACTCGGGCCCACAAGGCAGTGATCACCTTCGTCTTCTCCGCACCATTTCGCCAGCTCCGAGCGCATCACCATTGAGGTGGCTTAGCGCTCGTGTTTCTCAATGCATGCAGCGCCACTTGGCATTGCATTGCTGCCACGTTGACACACACGAGCATTCCTCTTTCTCTCCAGTGAGAAAGCTATAAAAACTGATCTTTCACTACTTCGGCCAAATTGTTGAAGCATCCGGTTCTTCCTCACTGCGAAGGCGTAACCATCGTTCTTGTTTTCCTTACTCTCTTATCCTCATGACTAGACCATCCTGTTAATTGGAGCTCTTGATTTCTCTTGTAAGCTTTGGAACCCCGAGGTTGTCTCTTGCTGTCCAGAGCATGTCCGGAGCGCCGCTGTGTGGATTTCTTCGCTCCAGTGAGCTTTTCCGTAGTTCTTGCGCATCATATCATGTTCTAGGATATGCTGAGCAAAACCCCTTAATCAATTTATCTTTTGATTAACAGGATCATCATGAATTTGGATTTTCCCCTAATTCCAGTCAACATTGGTTCTTTCATCCTCTTTTCCAAACTGTTGAGCCATTGTTCAATTCCTTTGTTTCAGAGCATCTAGGAGCTTTGCTTAAGCTATCCTGATCACCCACTCTTTGAATCTTTGCTCAGATTATCTTGTCGTCGTGGGCTTCTTATTGTCATTTTCGATTGTCCTTGTCACCAGCGAGCTCTAGAGCTTCTCCGATCACTTTCTCAGCTCAGGTAGACTCACACTAACCCCTAGTAGCATAAGCAAGAGTCTTTTTGCTTATTGCATGTTCAAATTGGCATAACACTTTTGCCGTATTTTGCACCACCGCCCATTCTTGTCGCGCCGCCACTAAGGTTCGCCGCCGGCCACATTCCGGCCACCAGCAAGACCACATCGCTATTGCGGTTCCATTTTAGTCATTGGTTAGCGCCTACCGACCACTGACTACGGCTAGACGCCAAGAAAGCTCACACCTCTGTTTGCTTGTTGTCGCAAGCCGACAACACTATAACAGGCCTTTAGCTGCTAATCACTGTCGGCTAGTACTAATGCATGTTAATCTAGTTTAATCCTTTACTTAAAATAGTTTCTAACATAAGTATTTTGTTAGTTAAATCACTTGCATTAATAACTTTGATCATGCATCTTTTCAGCATTTTACTATCTGATGCCTTCTTGATGTTCATTTGTTATTGCTCTTTTTAGATTTTGGTTTTCCGACGCGAGTGATTTTATTGCTGAGCAACCAGAGAGTGAACAAGTGGTTTATTACCAAGGCAAGCATCCTCTTACACCATGTTGATCCCAGTTTTGATAATTTAGTATTTTGAAATGCAATGATAACTGTGTGCATGCTATTTTCTGAAGTATCAATAATTTTTGCGAGTTAGTAAATTATATATCCCAATCTTTGTGGTTTACCTTTAATCTGATCATACACTTAAGCTTAAGGTAATAATCTGTCTTGAAATGCTTGGTCTTTAGTTAATTGCTTAGCCTTGCAAGTCAGTAGACCATTAGTTGATTGACAAGCTTATCTTGTCGATCATGGGAAACACTTTTTGAATTATAGTATTTGTTTCTTTGTTCAGTTTGTTAAAAACTAAAAGTTAAGTTTAACTTTGTTTGATAAAAACTTGTTAGATCTGGACAAGTGCTTGATAGTGATGGTGCCTTCGTGCACGAGACTTGGGAATGTGGTAGTCTGGTTCGGATCATTAAGGACCGAACTTTCACCTGTCAATTCAAGTACCTTACATACTTCCACACACGGTGTATTGGCATTGCTTGGTTAAGTAAGGGGCTGATGTTATTGAGTTGAGGAACTGGTGGAGTGAGGACATGTGTGTTTAATCACATGTTTCGTATGGCTCCGATTGCAATTTAATATGTGCGGGTGAGCATAGGTTTAGATTTAGTTCATTGGATCAACATTCCCGACACAACATGTGTGCCCTGGTTAGCAGGTGCTATCAGTCATTTGTACTAAGCGGGATTCGTCACACATGGGTGATTCAACTCAATAATATCAACTTGCTGAAAAATACTGAGTCTTGGTTTACCCGGCCGGCATACCAAAGGAAGTGTGTCATTGTTCGGAGGCATCCAAAGGCTTATGGGCTGACCAAGTCATGTGGGTAAAGATGTACACCTCTACAGAGTTAAAACTATTCGAATAGCCATGTCCACGGTTACGGACGACACTTGTTTTGATGGACACCAAAGTATAGTTTTTGAAATAAATTTTTGTCATTAGTATACTTGGTTCGGTATAAAGGGTTATTCATGCATGTTTTAGTCAAAGTGGACAGCCACATTGGTATCGTTTTGTTGTGATAAATTCTTAATTACTTGTTGTTTTAGTCCAAACTTGTTTATAAATTGGCCTTTACAAAAATTGGTAAATATAGGAGTAAAACTTGTTGCTTTATGCAAAACTAATGCCTCTATAACCCTCTCTGTTGTCAGCCTTATGCATATAAAAGTTCTAATCCTTTGGTTAGGTTCTACTAAACACTTTCTTTTAGTAGTTTTGAGTAAGTCTTGCGAGTACCTTCTGTACTCGGGTGCTTTAACCACTTGTTGCAGGTGAGGACGGTTACGTTCACGACCCATCTGTTAGCGCCGATCAGGGTGACGCTAACGAATAAAGCTGTTTCTACCTCCACTCAGTTGCCTTTGGGATGATGGGCATACTTGGTGGTTCTTTTGCTATTTATATTTTGTTTCCGCTGCAGAACTTTGGTTGGTGACCGTCGGTCACTTGTATCTGTTGTCCGAATTTTAGTCTTGTACAAATTAATGTTATATGTATGATTGTGTACGAATGTTGTATAGGATATGTGCACATTAGTCTTGATCTTGGGAACTAATGTGAGACACATATCCGGGAACTTGAAATTGGGTTCATTCCTTATTAAAGATTTTACCTTTGGTATAATCTTTTAGTTGGAAAGTATTCAATCTCAAGGGTCCTTACAGTTGAGGTTTCCCTCGACCTTCCGGTTGGCCCTGCCTGATTCCTTATCCGCGGTGGGGTAGGAACATGTGAATTAACTTATGCACGTCTATCAGCTCGATTACCTCCGATAGTTGGTGCTTGAGCGCCCGTTCTATTTCCACCAGCACTTGGTGGCGAGTTAACCCGTAGAGGATCGTGCATGGCATCCGGATTGGTATCTCTGATTGTGTTGACTTCATGGTGCCAACAGTGATCTTCCGAGGAACTCCCATCGTAGCTAAGGAAGAGCCTTCCAGTGCTTCTGCAAGGAACTTCCACGATGGAGAGCGGTTGGAGATTACTGCCTTTGGCGGGCTTTGTGGTGGACTTAGCCTGATCCGGCATACTGCCGATCGTATGCTGAGTTTCACCATGCCCACTTGGCCAGCGATCAGTGATAGCTTAATCGAAACCCTTACCAGATGTCACTTGGCCCCCGGAATATGTAGGAGCCGTTGGCGAATACTGGTCGCCCATGACAATATCGAGAGTACTTGAACTCTTTGGTCGCTGCGCTGGGCTCCCATTGTCGCTTCCGCCGGTCGGATCGACTGGGCTTGCAGAGGTGTTGGGATGTTCCGAACTGGTCGGAACAAGTGGTTCCTCTAAGAGCGCCATTGTTGGTGGCGGTGTATCCTAATCCATCCAGTCAATTTCGTCAATCTCTATGACTGGCGAACCGGCGGAAGCGGAGGAGGATGATGACATCCCATTTTCTTCCATGGCGCGGATGCATGCATCCATGTCGAGGTTGGAGTAGCCCGCTAGGTCGAACTAGTTTTCCTCATCCCAAGTCCCCGCCATGTTTGCATGAGCGATATTGGAGCAAAGCAAGTGGATGAGGAATGCTTGAGTGAAGTAATCTTCAAGAACTCAATGCCTTCTTCCCCACGGACGGTGCTAGCTGTCAACGATCGAGTCGCCGATCTTACTAAATAAAAAGAGGAAAATGATGAAGAGTTCTTGGGAGAGAATGAGACTACTCTTTTATTGCTATGAATTGGCTATTACAGGGGGTGCCTTCGACAAGGCGTTGGACTAATCCTAATTACACTGAGTGTAATGCTTGCTATATTACAGAATCAGACTTGAAACATGGATCTAATGCTGATTGTCGTGCTTCAATCCGATGAAGCCTGATGTCCGCGCTCCATCTTTAAGTAACCGTCGAAGAAGTGGCAGTTTGTCACATCCCCAAGTTTATTAATGATAATTAGTATGCATATCTTCAACATGCATCATGATTTACAAACTTTTGCATAATTTATTGCACCTGAAAAATCTCAAACAAGAGTTAAACCTACACTTCAAAACTTAACTCCAAACAAGATCAGGAATAAAACTTGATGTTAATCACAAGAAAATAATTTATTCAAATACTATAATAATTATCATGAATTAATATAATTTTTCCCAAATTGTTGGGATTGGTTACAACCCTCAGAAAACGCAAACACATTTCAATGACACATTTTAAGTTTCAATTTAAAATGAATAAAACATAACATGAATAGAGGGGGTTTCAAATTTTATTTGGACACTAGGTCATCCCAGTAACACCTCTGATTTATTTTAGATTTTTAGGAATTTATTTGCTATATTTTGTAGCTCAGTCAAAGTTGAATCAAAAGAATTCAAATCAGTCAAACCCTAAACTCAAACACCGCACTGTTCATTAGACACGAACCCGACCCGAGCCACTCGGCTAGACCCAACCCCTAACTGCACTGAGTGAATCCATCACGTTTGAGTCGTCTGATTAAAAATCGACCGTCCAGATCAGCGGGCCGTTCGGACCATCCGGATTCGCCTCGCATCTGGGCTGTCCATTCGAGATCGTGTGGTCCAGACGAAACCCACTCGAGCTGATCCAACCGAACCAGTTAAACACCCGGCGCACCAGACCTTGGCTCGCCCCATTCCGCGCCACTTTTGAGCCACTGTCCAGTGGAGCCCGCTGGTCAGATCTTTCTTCCCCGCGCGCGTAGGCACGCTCAGGCACCGCATGCCATGCGCTCGCCATGCTCTGCCGTCCCTCCGTCACCTCCGTGACCGCACCACCCAAATCCACCTATCCCAGGGCATCACTGATTAATGTTGTCACCTTATCCGTCACTCTCCTCTGCTAAAACCCCTTGGCACGCTCCTTTCCCCCTCATTCTTCCTCTCGGGGCTGAGGAAGAAGAGGCTCTTTCGAGCACTAGTATCCGGTAAGTGCCGCACCACCGCGTCCCTTAACTTCTCCTTTGCATGCCGTTTCCATTTTTGGATAATGCAGCATTTTATTTCTTGTATAGTGGCCAGAACGCCCCTTATGCCATTCTTCGTCCTAGAGCGCGCACCAGAGCTTCGCGTCGTGTCCATCCTTGTCATTCTCATTTCTGGTGGGTGTTTCTCCCTCCTATTTGCGTCACCATGTGCGCCACTACATGAGAACCTATTCCCCTCAATAAATTTTCACATTCACTCTTAGGAACACTCGAATTTGGAACTTCCCTTTTTGTCGACCGACAGCACTGTTCACCGTCACATTGCCGTCTTGGTAAGCTATCCCTTGATTGCCTTCATTCAAACCATCTACACCGCCCACTAAAGTTTTGTTGCCCAAGGAGCTCTCTCCTCGTGGAGCTTACTGCCGCCGTCACCATTGATGTGGCCAACTCACCACCAAGCTCCTTTGGCCTCCCAGCAGCACTGGTAAGGTTTAGTGAACCTCTAGATAGCTCATGCGCACATTGTTTCGACCAATGCATCATCGGGTGGTGTCATGCACTTAGGGTCATAGGTCACCTCCGCTCGCCGCTGGCTAGCCGCCGGTACAGGTCATCCTAGCCACCGTCACCGCCACCATGAGGTGTGCACGACTCATAGCTTTCCATTCCGACCCTTAGTTCACGCTGGCGAGCTGCCGAGCCATCTCACAGCCAAACGCGCGAGCGCGTGGCAGCTTTCAACCGACACTGTAGCATGAGGGTTAGGGCTAATCTATGGCATTAAGTGCTAATCATTGATTAGGCTATTAAATGGTTGACTTAATTTGCTAATGTGACTATTACACATGGGATCGGGGATGAAAATATAAACGATTAATTGTAACATGGTCGAGTGATTGACATGTGGGCCCCGCCCTTAAGTGCCCCAGTGCACTGAACTCTGAATCGTGTGAACTAAGTCCATAAACCTAGTCGCTAACTTCGGGTCCCGCATGTTAGTTCGGGTTAAATCGGATATTCAAATAGAAAATGACACTATTCATTAGGCCTGCCAGTCAACGTCTATGGCTAGGTTAGGACTTGGTAGAGAAAGTATTTAATGCTAATAGAAACCCCAAATTGGTTTATTTACACACTGAAAATTTGAATAACTTCAAAATTACATAACTAATTCATTTTAACTCCAAAAACAATGAAACTAGTTTTGATAATTTTCATTTTTAATGAGATTTATTACAAAATTGGTTTCAAACTTGTATCTATAGCAGAGAATATAATTTTGGAGAGTGATCCATAAACCTATTATTTTTACAAAAGAAAAGTCGATAACTTTGAAAATGCATAACTAATTCATAAAAACTCCAAATGAGATGAACCCAAATGTTTTGGACTTATATTAATATTCTATATTTATCTATATAATCCTTTTATCCCTACTATTCTATAAATTTTGACCAAATAATTAAATTACATTAATTAAGACATATTGGAATCTAAAATTTAAATTTGCTATAACTTTCACATAACAACTCCAAATGAAATAAATCTTTCACCTTAATTCATCTAAAATAATACCCTAGCACTGTAGTAAAATCATGTATTTTTGAGCAATTTGATTTTTGAGGTATTTCTCAGTGTTCATCGATTTCATCGATATCCACTACAAGAAATCTGCTGAACGGTGACAATCAGAATTTGTCACGGATCTATTTTTTTTGTGATAGTATGGGATCTGTGTGGACTTCATCGCTGGACTTCCAAGGACTCAATCTAGATCGGATTCTACATGGGTGATTGTCGATCGTTTGACCAAAGTCGCCCATTTCATTCCTGTCAAGACCACCTACACTGGGGACAAGCTAGCAAAGCTTTTTATCTCAAGGATCGTCTATCTCCATGGTGTACCAAAGGTAATAGTTTCAGATAGAGGTCCGCAGTTCATATTCCATTTCTAGAAATGCTTGCATAAAGCAATGGGGACCAATCTATCATTCAGCTTCGCTTATCACCCGCAAACGGATGGACAAACCGAGAGAGTGAACCAAGTTTTGGAAGACCTTCTCCGAGCATGTGTGTTGTCCTATAGCAAGAATTGGAAAAAATGTTTGTCGTTTGCAGAATTCTCTTACAACAATAGTTTCCAATCAAGCATACAGATGTCACCCTTTGAGGTGATGTATGGAAGAGCTTGTAGGACACCCTTGAATTGGTCCGAAGCCGGGGAGAGACCATTCTATGGTCCAACCTTGGTGGAGGATGCGGAAGAGCAAGTTCATATCATTCGCGAGCGACTTCGGATGGCTCAATCTCGTCAGAAGTCATATGCCGACCGTCGTCATCGCGAGTTGAGCTTTGAGGTAGATGATCATGTTTACCTTAAAGTCTCTCCGATGAAAGAAATGCATCGTTTCCAAGTTAAAGGCAAGTTGGCACCTCGCTACATCGGACCATTCCGGATTCTAGCGAAATTGGGATCGGTGGAATATCAATTGGAGTTGCCACCATCACTTTCAGATGTATATGATGTGTTTCATGTTTCACAACTGAAGAAGCGCCTTCACGTCCCAACTAAAGCAACTAAGTTGAAAGAACTCGACTTGCAACCCGATCTTTCTTATTGGGAGCACCTGATTCGCATTCTTGAAGAAACGGAGCGCAAGACGGGAAATCGCAACATCAAGTTCCTCAAAGTTCAGTGGAGTAACCATACTGAAGATGAGGCTACTTGGGAACGTGAAGACCATATGCAAAGTGAATATCGAGATCTTTTTCCTTCTACTTGAAGTGCCTTCAAATCAAGAAAGGCAAGGTTAAACAAAGCAATGGAAAGGAAAAATGTAATAACCATTCCTTATAGCCTTGTAAGATAACTTAGCACTATCTTTGAAGGGAATCAAAACAACAGATGTTGTATTCCTATTAGAACCTTTCGATCCAATTCCTGACCTACCCAGATCTCGGGGTCGAGATCTTTTGTAGGGGGGGGGGATATCCCCAAGTTTATTAATGATAATTAGTATGCATATCTTCAGCATGCATCAAGATTTACAAACTTTTGCATAATTTATTGCACTTGGAAAATCTCAAACAAGAGTTAAACCTACACTTCAAAACTTAACTCCAGACAAGATCAGGAATAAAAAACTAATGTTAGTCATTTGGAAATAATTTATTGAAATACTATAATAATTATCATGAATTAATATAATTTTTCCCAAATTTTTGGGATTAGTTACAACCCTCAGAAAACTCAAACACATTTCAATGACACATTTTAAGTTTGAATTTAAACTGAACAAAATGTAACACGCATAGAGGGGTTTCAAATTTTATTTGGACACTAGGTCATCCCAGTAACACCTTTGATTTATTTTAGATTTTTAGGAATTTATTTGCTATATTTTGTAGCTTAGTCAAAGTTGAATCAAAAGAATTCAAATCAGTCAAACCCAAAACTCAAACACTGCACTGTTCATTAGACTCGAACCCGACTCGAGCCACTCAACTAGACCCAACCCTTAACTACACTGAGTGAATCCATCACATTTGAGTCGTCCGATTAAAAATCGACCGTCCAGATCAGCGGGCCATTCGGACCATCCAGATTCGCCTCGCATCTGGGTCGTCCATTTGAGATCGTGTGGTCCAGACGAAACCCGCTCAAGCTGATCCAACAGAACCAGTTAATCACCCGACGCACTAGACCCTGGCTCGCCCTGTTCTGCACCACTTTTGAGCCACTGTCCAGCAGGGCCCGTCGGTCAGATCTTTCTTCCCCGCGCGCGCAGAAGCACGCTTAGGCACTGCATGCCACGCGCTTGCCATGCTCTGTCGTCCCTCCATCACCTCCATGACTGCACCGCCCAAATCCACCTATCCCAGAGCATCACCAATTAACGTTGTCGCCTTACCCGTCACTCTCCTCCGCTAAAACCCCGTGGCACCCTCCTTTCTCCCTCATTCTTCCTCTCGGGGCTGAGGAAGAAGAGGCTCTTTCGAGCACTAGTCTCCGGTAAGTGCCGCACCACCGCCTCCCTTAACTTCTCCTTTGCGTGCCATTTCCATTTTTGGATAATGCAGCGTTTGATTTCTTGTGTAGTGGCCGGAACGCCCTTGTGCCATTCTTTGTCCTCGAGCGCGCACCAGAGCTTCACGCCGTGTCCATCCTTGTCATTCTCATTTCCAATGAGTGTTTCTCCCTCCTATTTGCATCACCATGTGCGCCCCTACATGAGAACCTATTCCCCTCAATAAATTTTCACATTCACTCTCAAGAACACTCAAATTTGGAACTTCCCTTTTTGTCGGCCAACAGCACTGTTCACCATCCCATTGCCGTCTTGGTACACTATCCCTCGATTGCCTTCATTCACACCATCTACACCACCCACTGAAGTTTTCTCTATCTCCATTTCTCGATTTTGTTGCCCAGGGAGCTCTCTCGTGGAGCTTGCCACCGCCGTCACCATTGACGTGGCCAACTCACCACCAAGCTCCTCTAGCTTCCCAGCAGCACTGGTAAGATTCAGTGAACCTCTAGATAGCTCATGCGCACATTGTTGTGGTCAATGCATCATCGAGTGGCATCATGCACTTAGGGCCGTAGGTCACCTCTGCTCGCCACCGGTACAGGTCATCCTAGCCACCGTCGCCACCACCATGAGGTGCGCATAGCTCATAGCTTTCCGTTCCGACCCTTAGTTCGCGCCGGCGAGAACCACCGCACCGGTGAGCTGCCGGGCCATCTCACAGCCAAACGCGCGAGCACGTGGTAGCTTCCGACTGACATTGTAGCATGAGGGTTAGGACTAATCTGTGGCATTAAGTGCTAATCATTGATTAGGCTATTAAATGGTTATCTTAATTTGCTAATGTGACTATTACACGTGGGACCGGGGACGAAAATATAAATGATTAATTGTAACACGGTGGAGTGATTGACTTGTGGGCTCCACCCTTAAGTGCCCAGTGCACTGAACTCTGAATCGTGTGAACTAGGTCCATAAACATAGTCGCTGACTTCGGGTCCCGCATGTTAGTTCAGGTTAAATCGAAAATTCAAATATAAAATGACACTATTCATTAGGCCCGCTAGTCAGCGTCTACGGCTTGGTTAGCGCTTGGTGGAAAAAGTATTTAATGCTAATAGAAACCCCGAATTGGTTTATTTGCACACTGAAAATTTGAATAACTTCAAAATTACATAACTAATTCATTTTAACTCCAAAAATAGTGAAACCAGTTTTGATAATTTTCATTTTTAATGAAATTTATTACAAAATTGGTTTCAAACTTGTATCTATAGCAGAGAATATAATTTTGGAGAGTGATCCATAAACCTATTATTTTTACAAAAGAAAAGCTGATAACTTTGAAAATGCATAACTAATTCATAAAAACTCCAAATGAGATGAACCCAAATGTTTTGGACTTATATTAATATTCTATATTTATCTATATAATCCTTTTATCCCTACTATTCTATAAATTTTGACCAAATAATTAAATTACATGAATTAAGACATATTGGAATCTAAAATTCAAATTTGCTATAACTTTCACATAACAACTCCAAATGAAATAAATCTTTCACCTTAATTCATCTAAAATCATACCCTAGCCACTGTACTAAAATCATGTATTTTTGAGCAATTTGATTTTTGAGGTATTTCTCAGTGTTCATCGATTTCATCGATATCCACTACAAGAAATCTGCTGAACGGTGACAATCAGAATTCGTCATGGATCTGTTTTTTTTGCGACAGTATGGGATCTGTGTCCCATGAAAAAAAATTGAATCATCACCTATAGTGCGTCGCTGATTGGTTTCTGTGACGAAATAGCGAAATCATCACAAACTCGAATTTTATGTGCTGCACGTCAGATTCTTATTGTCATTGGTAGCCTGGTCGGGCCACGCAGGATCTGACGTGGTTGTTGGTTTGTGACAATGTCTACCGTCATAATGTGAGTTAGGCCCATGTAAATTTTCGTCATAATTTCTACAAGGCCCATTTTGATTCCATTTTGTAGGCCCAACTTATTTTAGGTTAGCCCAAATTGCAGGCCCAATTTTTTTTGGGTGTAGCCCATTTTGATTGCCCAGTCAGGGTTCGAGCCAGTGGTTTGTGGTTCTATGAAGCATAATTGCAAAGAACAATCAACAACAAAATCAAATAAGCATGGGCATAGAATGTAGAAACAGTTTCATTCTAACAAAACCATTCAAAGATGTTTGTGGTTCTCAAGACACATGCTAAATTCCCATAACATCAAATATCAAAATCCTCAACTTGAGTACCTCTTGTACTGAAAACCTAAAAGACATACATAACATAAGATAGTCTTTGGAAGACTAGGAGAATTTGCTAACAACTGGGCTCGGACTGCTCAATCAAACAAGCTGAAACATATATCATCATCACTGTCTTCCTCAGCCTCCTCCTGAGGATAGTCAACCAAAAAATATTTGTAAGTTATTGAACACAGTATTAGTTGTGCAAATAAAAGTGTTGTCTAGATGTATGATAGATCACCTTCTTCTCCTCAGCAGCTAAAAAAAGTAGAACACCTTCATACAGATGGATGTTCTTTTCTAAAGAAAAAAAAGCTATTCATCAACAAACAAATAGGCACGTTCCATTCCATAGAGTTTCTTTAATCTACAACACGGTAAGCAATAAGCATACTTTCTATCTGAGGTAGCTTAGTACTCAATCATGACAAAGTACGCACGTCTTTCAAGTTTTAGATAGAAAAGCTGATTGTTGTGACACCATCAAGATTTTAACAGCGACATACTTAAATAGTGATATCATGTATACATGATTTATAATGTGGTAAAGCTGGCCTATATCAACACAGAGAGCTAATCTCTATAATGTGAAGTGACATGTAGGATGTAGGTGCATGTTAATGCCCCAGATCCACCACGCGTTGATGGCATCACAAAATAGTCAAAATTATCCTCAAAATTAATGGATGGTAGATTTAAGGTAAATTAAAACGTAATGTTAAAAGTACTTGTGATAAATTGAAACTTCTTAAATGTAGGTAATTGTAACCCGTCATAAAGTACCTGGGGCTTTTGGCCTTGTTTATATTTCAAAAACAGTCCAGTCGAAGACATAATCTAACTCATAACCTATTAAAAGATGAGCAAAATATTGGATAAAAATATTGAATACCTTGGCAGGTAAACAAGTCGCAAAAAAGGTGTTTCACGAATGCATAATCGGGCCGCTGATTGAATGTCAATGAACGGCAGTAGTGGAAGTAAGATGCAAATTCCACCGGACATGATTTGCATAAAACCTAGTAAAAGTATTTTTGGTCAGCAACAAATACAAGAGTACTTGTTCTTTCAGAAGCTTGGTTTATTATGTTTGTGAGAGATAAACCTCAATAGGTGTTGAATGCTTTTCTCACATATCTTGTCATATACGCTTCTTTGTTGCGACTTTTAGTCCCCGCCAAGGAGACTTCACACAGCAATACATACCAAAGTAATTAGAATGAAGCAAAGTAAATAGATAATGATAATGATAATTCAAAATTATGAAAGCTTTCATATTACACCTAAACTAATCTGAGGTGGATATCAAACACTATTACTTGAAAGCATGTCACAGGCAAGCTAGAGATTGCTAACAATTTGATGGTGGAACTTGAGAGAATTATTGTGGATTTTCGTAAACCAGTTGCACAAATATTCTGCATCTAGAATTGTATCCAAATTTGGTGTACTATTGTTTAAGACCAATTAGGTTTAATAAAATGAACTAAACAACATACATGGTATCCTTATACCTCTTCGGCTCTTCCAGGCATTGAATAAATGCAAAAGTTCACATACCTTATCACACATCAAAAAGTTCACATACCTTATCACACATAAAAAGTTCACATACCTTATCACACTAAACAACATATATGTGATTGACAACAACAAAAAAAAAAGCATAAGCAAAAAGAATAAGAAGGTACATGCTATTTGGGAAGATGCTCAACTAAAGATCAAATGTCCACAATAAGCTACTTGCTATTTGGGAAGATGCTCAACTACAGTCACTCACATTGTTGTACAACATGACATAAATGGGGAGTTTTTGGTTCCAGCACTTAACTCTAAATATGAATATTTCTAGAATTTGCATTCATAACATACATCTATATTTGCAAATCATCAATCATACACATCAATGTAATAAACTAATAATAACAGACCACTCAATGCCTGTCTGTCACATAACAGTATAACACCCATGAGAAAATAGTACCATGAAAAAAGCTGAACATAGTGTTGCAATGTGTTTTCGTAAACAATACCCATGAGAAAACAATACCCATTTACTTTCCAGCATATGACAAAGCAATATAAATAGCCCAAGAGAACATTTGCAATGTGTTTTTGTAAACAATACCCATGAGAAAACAGTACCAGTACTACATTTACTTTCCACCAGCATATGACAAAGCAATATAAATAGCCCAAGAGGCCAAGACAACATTTGCAATGTGTTTTTGTAAACAATACCCATGAGAAAACAGAAATCCCAGAAATCTCAGTGAATCAGTGATCTAAAACTGCTCAAGACAACATTGATGATCTCAGTAATTGCATTGCATACATGGTATTCTCAGTAATATTGTGATGATCTCCAATTCTTCTCAGTTATATTGCATTGCATTGCATACATGCTATTCTCAGTAATATTGCATACATGCTATTCTCACTTTCTCAGTAATTGTGATGATCTCCAATTCTTCTCCATACAGATTCTTATATACAAGTCATACAACTGCTTGGATAAAAGATGATAATATATGACATGCTATGCAATGCAATGTAAACTTCAGACATTCAGTAATCAACAATCCTTTCCCTTTGAGAGAAGAACCTGTCATCATGAAGCATGAAGAACATGGTCAGACCATCAGCAGGGAAGGGGGCAGAGCAGGAAGACAGAGGGGAGCTGCGGTGGGTTCTAGGTCAAGATGGAAGAGAGGGGAGGGTAGAGCAGAGAAGGGAAGGGGGCATCAGAGGAGAGGGGAATGCAGCGGCGTGGGAGGGGGAGCAGAGAGCCAGAGAGTGGAGCATCACATGGGATGGCAGCGATGCAGGAGGGGGGACCAAAGAGGAGCGAGAGCAGAGAGGGGAGGTCGATGGCGGGGGAGCAGAGGGAAGAGGCGTACAGTGTACCTCGATTCGATGGCGGGATGAGCTCGATTCGGCGGCGGCGAGCTCGATTTGGCGGCAACGAGCTCGATTCGGTGGCGGTGAGCTCGATTTGGTGGCAGTGAGCTCCAATCGGCAATGCACAGTGGGGGAGGTCAAACCCTAGCGCGCCGCAACGTGGTCGGGGCGTCGGACGTAGTTGTCTTCTTATGCTCCACCTTGGCGCCCGCCTCGCCAGCACCGCCTAGCGTCGCCAAGAGCCCACGGAGGACCGCCGAGACCCACGTTGGACCGCCAAGGCGCTGGTCCCAACTAGAGCGCCGCCTCGGGACAAAACGCAGCGGGAAAGGGACGACTAGCGCGTAGTCAGCACTCGCCGAATAGAACCAATTTTCATAACCTTGGCAAAAATCTACGTGAGCCAAGGGGGAGAGGCGAGGCAACTGGGGGTGAGGGTTTCAGATCAGGGGCGGCGGCGGCTCCGCTTGGGGCTTAGCTTACCGGGGAAAGTGAAGCAGCTGCGACCAAGGAGAAACCTTAGTGGAGGTGAGTGCTTATATAGGCGGCACAGACGCATCTTCGCGGCAGTGGCAAATGGGCCAGGCTAAGATAGGCTTTATTGCGGCCTGTATAACTATGACAAAACAATAGCGTCACAATGCCAAACGCCTTGTTTATGACAATTTGAGGTTTGGGTGTTAGTGACGATTTTGACATTTTTTGTCACTACAAGTTGGGTCCCAGCCCCGGGATGCTCTTTATGACTCTTCTGCTGAAAAATGTCATAGAATATGGGTAGATAATGATGATTTACCTAGTTGTTATAGAAATTTTGTCATAGTTTAGCAGATTTCTTGTAGTGATCGTTAATTCTATAGATTCCGAGGCTATTGATATTAACTCGTACGCCATCGAGAGTGAACAAATGAACTACCAGCAAAGCAAGCACCATTTGAACTTTCTTTCGCATCATATTTGATCCTAGTTTTGGTTAAGTTAGTGCAATGATAATTGCTTGCATGCTATTTTGATAATGTCGCTATTTTTGTGATGTATAGAATTGTTATATCCTATTCATTAAAGTTAATCTTGAATTATTCCAGTACCACATGCTTAAGATAGGAATGTGTGAATTATATTGTTCGAGTTTGCTTAGCCATGCAAGTCTAGAAACAGTAGTTTGATTGTCGGGAATAACCCGACAATTATGGGAAACACTCACTTTCTTATATTCATTTTATTTTAGATCTTCGTATCTATTTTATGAGATAAATTTTGTCATTTTAAAAGAGTTTTGGGGTCTGGACAAGTGCTTGCTAGTGAGGGTGCCTTTGTGCACGAGATTAGGTATGTGGTTGTCTTGTCCGGACCATTAAGGACCGAACTTTGGTAACGTCGTTGATTCAAGTACACTCATGCTACCACACATGAGATATGGGTACTGTACGGTCAAGTAGGGGGAAGGTTTTGTTGGGTGAAGTTTCATGGTGGTGTAAGGACACTTGTGTTGATCATTTGTCCGTAGGAGCTGAGGTAATTTTCTATAGTGTGCAAGAGAGCACCAATTTTTAATATTTACATTACCTTAGTATTTCCAATACAACTTATGAGCCCCCTAGCAAGTGCTACCAGTCGCTTGTACTAGGTACAGAAACATCTCACATGGGGGACCTAACTCAATAGGATTTTCTTGCCAAAAAACGACTGTATCTCGATTCTCCCCGGTTGGCATACCTAAGGAAGTGTGCTATTTTCGGAGGCATCTACAGGCTTACGGGCTAATAGAGTCGTGTGGGTAAAGTAGTACACCTCTGCAGAGATAAAACTATTCGAATAGCCATGTCCACGGTTATGGACAACCGCTTGAGTTCGGGAGTTACTATCGTTAGACTTTGTATTTTAATTGTGGGTAAACTCGGTATTCGGCATGAATGGGATGTTTATGCATTTTGTTGTATCAAAGTGGGCTGCCACTTTGGTGTTTGTTTGATTCATTTATTATTCATTTTATCACTTATTCACATGCTTTACTTCTACTTCAAATCTGTTTTTAAAATGGCAATTGATGAACTAGTATATAGGTTGAAAATTGTTGCGTCTTTCGCAAAACTAAGCCAATATGAGCCATCCTTTGAAACAACCTCTAGCATAACTAATTTTTATTTGTGTAAGACTTGTGAGTACATTTGTACTCATCCTGGATGCTGCAATTTTAGGTGAGGAAGACTTTGAGCCCGATGAGCTCGTTTGTGTCGATTTAGCCAACACTAACGAGTAGTGCTATTATTTAACTCCCAGTCGGTTGCCGATGGGTTATGGGGCGTGCCATGCTGGACTTTTGGTTTATTTACATTGCTTTCACTGTTACTTTATGTTCTTATTTGAATTTAGCCGGTCGGCCACTTGTAATAGTTGTAGATTTGAACTATTATGATGTATGTCTTTTGAACTATGAATGTATGAATGTTGTATAGATGTGATCAATGCTATATGTGAATTTGGGACATGTTGGTTGCTGATCTTGGGAGCCAACATGATCTCATGCTCGCTGTCTGTGGCTTCCAATTTAACTCACTAAGTGTAGTGCTTGGACCATTGGAGAACCGATTATCATGTAGTGCTCGCAGAGGTGGAGCTCACATGATCGTCAGGGCTCTAGTTTCGGTCAAGCCTCTTGCTTAGATGGAGTTAAGTTGGAACCCATTCACTGGAGACCCAGAGTTATCTCCATAAGGCCGGGAATGCCTTGGTCTTACAGAAATAACCCGGGGATTCCCACCAGCGTTGGTATCAAATCCATACTGACTGTAGGTTAGAAATAGCACGGGCGTTAAGTTTAGTAAGTCCCTTGGTCGAAAATTATTTTTGAGTTATAAAAATTATTTCAGAAAGTTAAGTTAGGATATCTTTTATTCCTCATCCATCTTAGTATCATCTCTCACCTTATTCTAGTTTTGGTCTGCAAAACTAACTCATGTTGTCCTTCTTGTCCTTAGATGAATCACCAGTATCTTGTCAAGGAAACCCAAGAAGAGAATGTGGATGGATACCCAACGCTACTTATAGCCATGATGTGGAGAGTGAACTTCACCTATAAGCCAACCTCCTCCATCTACCGACGCAACAGAGGACCGGGAATGGAAGATGTAATACCCCGAAAGTAATTCGGAAAGATTATCGAGAGAGAATTAAGTAATTAAGAGAAGGATCAAATAGAAAATAGTAAATTAAATGATGAAAGAGGGGGTTTGCAGTAATTTTTGGACAACCTGGGCCGAGGCCTCCGGCCCATGGGCATTCGGCCCATAAGTGGAAGGGAGGAGGCCGACCATAAGGGGGCCAAACCCTAGGCCGCCCGCTCCCCTCTCCCTTTGGCCGCCCCCCACTTCCCCCATTGGCCGCCACCCCTCCCCATCTACCCTTGAATGCCTCCCTACTCCCTTGCACCTCTCCACCATGCCCCCCTATTGCCGGTGAGGATCATCCACCTCCCGCTGCCTACCAAGTAGGGAGAAGAAGGAGATCGCTTGGAGTTGAATGGCCATGGGAGGAAGAAGAAGGTGAGGGGGAGAAGGCCATCTTCGTGGGGATAGTTTATCATCTTCCTGCGATTCTTCAAGCGTAACTAAGGGTCTTTTTTGCTATATGATTTGTATTTGATGCGATTATGATTTCGTTTAGTAGATCGAATATCAACTACTGCTAGATCGCGTTCTGTCCAGAAACTGTCCTGCAAATCTGTCGGTCTCCTAACAGTTTTTAGTAATCTGGATTAAGAGAATAACTAAAAAAAAATTAGAGGATCTTACTATAATGAAAGATGTAGATTATTGTCTCAGCTTTCCAGAAAGCTCAGGGACGCGAAATTTGGACAATCGTACCAAAAGTTATGGTAGTTTTATTATTACTATCCAGAAACCCGATGTGAATTCGATGTTCTGTTAATTAGTTTGGTAGGGGTACTAGATGGCCGATTCAGAAAGTATCAACAACTAGGTTTAGTTAGAGAAATTGATACCCTTTCCATAAAGTCTAAGAACACCCCATTTCAACACCTGTACTAAAAGATATGAATTTTAGAATGTGACTGTCCACCGAGGGGACAGATCGACATTTAGGAGTGGAGTTGGGATTGCGCTAGAGAGTATAGCGAGTTCGTTTGTACTTCTAGTTTTATTATTGGTCCAGTATTATTGTCTTATCAAGCTTTATATATATACTCAGGCGGGGGTTTCGTCTCGGGGGCAACGCCCTCTTCACGTCATTCGTTCTCGCACGATTAAGGCAAGTACTCTAGTTGGTAGCCCAAAATTTCAATTTCAGAGAAAATTTAAAACTTATTTATTTTTGTGGATTTTCTAAAGTTTTAAAAAGCTTTTCCTTAATTATTTTAAAGCTAAAACAAAATTAATTGCAAAATCTATTACCAAGTTTAAGTTGGAATTATTTTATTTAAATCCAAAAACCTTTGAGAATTTATGTGAATTTTCTCATAATTTTTGGAGTTTATTTACTATTTTCTAAACCTTATTTGAATTATTTGAATTAAATCAATTAGAAAATCAAAAGAAAACCTTAAACAGTAAATGGGCCGAATTTAGCCAGCCCAATTCCCCTCTCACGTGCGCGCGGCCGCAACGGCCCGCTCTCTCCCGCGCGTTCGCCCAAATCACCGTGGCTGTTGGATTAGCATCGGACGTCTCACGCACACGCCCTTTCTTTCCTTCTTTTTCTTTCGTCGACAGGTGGGGCCATGAGGAACAGTGCCGTCCCCTACCTCTTTCCTTCTCCCTCACACGGCCGCACTTTCCTTCGCTGTCCGCCAATGCCGCCTTTCAAATTCCTTCCAAAACCTTCGAAATCCCGTATCAATCTCGATGATTCCGCGTGCATTGAATTCGCCGCGTCCAATCGCCCCCGACACGGCCTTCACTTTCCTTTCCCTCGCCGCGAATCCCCGATTTTGCTCCGCTGTGCCGCGCAGACCTTCTTGGGCGATACGTTGAACCGGCCGTGCCCTCGCCCTATAAAAGGGGGCACTAGGACCGCCATAGCGTCCTCACCCCAACGCCTCAAAGCGCCTCTTCCCAATCCCTCTCTAGAGCTCTAATTTCGAGTTTCTTCGTCGGCGGTGAACCTTCGATTCTTCTCCAATTCCGGTGCCTCCATTGCCGCTTCGCCCTTGTCGTCCACACCGTCGGCATCGTCACGCCATCGCGAAGCCGGTGCGCCCACTCACTTCGCCGGAGGATCATCGGAGCGCTTACTTCATCGACACCCGAAGCTCGCTGCTGCAAAACCTCACCACCGATGACCAAAACGCCTCGCTCCTCCGCTCCAACATAGCGCACCAGAATCACCACCCCGCCCTCTCTCTGTTGGTACCACTCGCGCGTCTCGCCATGGCGTAGAACGCCGACGAGCTGGTCACCGGTTTTGCGCCATTGTCGGGCTAATGTGGCTCAACCACGTTAGTGCCACCGCGATGCCACATCAGCTTTGGGTCCTACATGGCTGCCTGCGTGGCGCCACATCACCCTCACACCGCCACATCTGCGCAACCCCTGAGCCCAAAAGTTTTGTGGACTCAGTTCACGTGGACCGTGTGTATGACACGTGGGGCCCGCATGTCAGAAAATTATTTTAATTCCTTTAATCCCAAAAATCTCAGGGTTGACGTCAGCCTTGCGCAATAAATGGATTTCCCTTTAGAAAAATAATTCGGGAAATTCATTTAAATTGCAGATTTAGGTTTAAACTTCTAAAATTCATATCTTTTGCATCCAAACTCCAAATTGGGTGATTCAAATTGCTAAATTCGTATAAAATCATTATCTAGCTAAATACAATAAAATTATTCGATTTGGAGTTAGTTTGAATTTTCTTTTTGAATTTATTTGATTTTCATTTTCATTTGTCGTACTTTCGCGTATAGACTTTGACGATTCCGGAGAGGTAGATCCTTTAGAGGAATTAGAGTTTCAAGACTTCAGTGAAGGCAAGTTATACCATTGACCATATTGCCCCCAGTATTTTAAAGTTATTTAATTCAGTTTTTAAAATTATTATTGCATGCATACTTTTAGTCAATTGTTTTAATGCCCTGTTTAAATGCTTAGTTATTCCAATACCTTTGGTATGGCCAATTTGATTATTGACTGTCTTGTCCTTGTCACCATTAGCTAAATTATTATGGAAAAATAAACACATGCTTAGCAAATGCTTAGACCATGATTATGATTTTGGGAGGATTTAGCCAAATCAATTCAAATTGGTTTAAACTTGAAACTATGGTATTGTTTTACCATAGAGAATTTGTAAAGGTGGTTTTATATAAAATAAAATCAAGTTGGTTTGTACTTGGGCGAAATGGTTGATTGGTGGGTGCAGGTTTATGCACGGGCTCAATCCGGGTAGGGTTGAGGCCCAAGGGTTTTGTGGATAGTCGCCCAAGTCGGTTAAGGACCAGTCTTTGAGCGTATTTTGCTACGCCTTACCGTACCACCACATGTCTTGTATGGGCAAGACCTAGCTTATTAATTTGGGATACCTCATAGATATTCGTGCCATGTTGTATGTGTGGGTGTCGGTTAGACAATAGTCCCACCTGGCGCAAGAGGGGGCTCCCGGAGGACGGTCAGTCCAATGGAAGCGAAACCTTAGCGGGCATGAGTACTTTGAGGTAGATCATTGTAACAGCCTTGTGATAATTGCTTTGTTACACGCCGTAGGAAGCGTGGATTGGCCGACACCAAGAGCATATTATCTCATGTGGGTAAAGTTGTACAAACTCTGCAGAGTAGAAAACTATTCGAATAGCCGCGTCCGCGGTCATGGACATGCTAGCAAAGACACTCCGAGTTAGACTTGTTTTTGGTTTCAAAATGGTTTCAACAAATGTTTTTAGATGGATAATCCTTGTGGTAAAATTGGGCGGTTAGCCATGTGATAGGAGGGTATCCTTCACCATTCAAATATGGAGGTTATCCACACTATAAAATTGTCATTTAAAATCTGATTTTAGATATAATATACAAATGGCCTTGAAAATTAATATGAGTATTTAAATTGAAAACGCTGCTTTATGCAAATAAACCCTGCCAATATCCCTTGTTTACTTTATGCATGCATAATCTTTCTTTATTGGGTGTCACTTGCGAGCACGGTAATAGTGCTCACTCTTGCTGAATAATTTTTATTCAGGAGAGGATCTCTACCAAGATGGTGAGGACCCAAACGCTTAGGCTACGCCCCCAGATGATTGCTTGTGGCAAGTCGTGTGGCCTACTACTACTGCTTTACTTCCGCTGTGTTTTACTTTATTTGGCCTCAGGCCCTTTGTAATAAACTCTGAATAATTATTAATAAAATATGTGATATGTTTTGATTATCACTTTTGTTTGACTGTGTACATTAGCTATCCTGGACTAATGCATGAACACAGAGAATTCGGGATCCTTCGCTCCCGGGTTCGACAGTTTGATAGTGAGTGCTAGTATTTTGATACATATTGGCTATGCATGTTTGATAATGTGATATGTATGACTAAAGATGGTGAATGCTTGAGATATGATTATGTTGCTGTTGGTATACATGTTATTCAAAGTTTGAGATTTCGGTATGTTGTTGTTGCTATACATGTTGTTAAAGGATAGAGTAATGATTCATATGCACTTTGAAAGCATACTTGAGACTTGGTCACGTGATGACCAGGTATGTGTATTTGAGGTCCTTGTCATGTAGATGACGGGCTTGTGGTCCCCACACTCATGGAGTGTGGGCATTGATTTGAGGTCCCCATCATGAAGATGATGGACTGTGGTCCCTATACTTGTGGAGTATAGGCTCTTGGTCCCTGTGCTAGAGGGCACAAGCAAGGGTATATATCGACGGTTGTATACCTTGCATTACCGGTAAAATGCGAAAAGAGTAAAAGAGAAAAAGATGCATTTCACATTTGCATTACATAAACATGTGAGATATTTTAGTGTAAAGCTTTCTTATGGGATGTTGATGCTATAACTATGAGTTTAATATTTTATTATTGGTACTTGCTGAGTCTTTCGGCTCACTCTTGCTTTTGTTGTGCTTTTATGTATCACTTGCAAGAACGGCATGCATGGGAGGGAGTAGGCTTGAGTTGGAATCACACACTGCCACTCATTTTTAAAGTTGAATAACTTTTAGATCGTACCTTAATAATAAGCAAACTGCTTAGGGAATTGATTATGGTTATGCTCCATGCATTGGATTATTTGTAATAATGAAGAGTAGCATATTTTGGATATCTTTGATTATGCTTTAGTTGTTTAGCATGTTTTGATTGCTTTGATGAATTCTGGATGTTGGAATATTGATTATGATATATGTAACTGTTGGAACCTCCGGTATAGTTAACTATACAAAGGAGGTTCTGCCGAAATTTAGAATTAAGTCTTAGGTTTTAATTTGTTATCTTGTTTATTTAGTAGAATTCCAGGCTCATGTTGGGCTGGGGTGTTATAGTTGGTATCAGAGCGGGCTGTAGGTCCGTGGAATTGAAAATATTAATTCTGACACACTATGCACAGTAGGTGGGGTTGGGTTTTATTGCATTGCATATACGCTTCTGTTGAGTTTACAGTTAATCCTGTGCTATAGATGCTAGATGATCATTGTGCTTAATGTTTGATTGTTCTTGTTGTGATGTTTAGAGATGGCAAGGGGTAGAGGCCGTGGCCGTGGTCGTGGTCGGCAGGGTGCCGGACGAGGCTAGGCAATGCCCCTGCCCGATGTTCAGAACTCTATAGCTGGGGAAGCTGGTTCTGCGGGATCGGAAGAAGAGGTTGCTTCAGCAGTTCAAGGGAACCTGGCTCCACCAGCTGTACCTACTGCCGCACCTATGGCAGCTCCTGCGGCGGTACCTATGGTGGTTGCTATGGGACTGCATCAGTGGAATGCCCTATGACTGGATACCTTTGATGGGCTGGGCATGCCAGTTGATGCTACTAACTGGCTGCGACACATGGAGAGACACTTTGGAGCGCTGGGGATGACTTCGGAGATGAGGGCTCGGCCAGGCCTTCGGCTAAAGGGCAAAGCGGATATCTCGGTGGAAGGAGTCTCGACAGCTAGGACCACGCCCATGGTCCCGGTTACCTGGGAGCTATTTGTCGAGCAGTTCAGGAGGAGGTTTTATCTAGCTTCATTTGTGGAGAGGATGGAAGTCTCATTAAATAGTTACAAGCAGGGCAAGATGTCAGTGTCAGAGTATGAAGCGGGTTTTAACAACTTAATCCGCTTCGTTCCAGCTGTGGCTACTAATGAGGCGGAGAAGGCCAAGAGGTTTCGCACAGGGCTCAAACAGGAGTTTCGTCAGGTATTGGGGGCGCTGAAGCTACGTGATTTTAGCTCCCTAGTAGAGCAAGCCAGGGGCATGGAGTTAGAGATGCAGCTCGGGGAAGAGATGCAAGGTATGGGTGGTACTGTGGTTCCTACTGATGCAGGTGGCAATCAAAAGAGGAGCTTTGGAGGAGGAAGTGGGTCATCTCTGAAGCCTGTTTCCAAGAAGTTCAAGGGCTCGCAGAATTCATTCAAGTCCAAGTTCACAAAGCCGCAGTCTTCTATCACTTCACGACCGTTAGCAGGTGCCCCCATGCTTCGTCCGGTTCCGGGGCAAGGCATGATATGCTTCAATTGCGACAACGAGCATCATGCTTCAGAGTGTTCCTGGTCTGGCTCTTGTCGCCATTGTGGTCTGGCGGGCCACAAGGCGTTGGTCTGTCGGCGGAATCCAGCCAGTATCATCAAGTGGGAGCCGGTTCAAGCGTCAGCACAAGTGCCAGCTGCTTCTTCTCGAGGGTCAGTGCAGATGCTAGCAGCTACTCCTACTCAGTCTTGGGTGCAGCCTCAGTCTTACTTCTCTATTCCTAGAGGGATCCCACCACCAGGGTACTTTTGGCATCCTGCTCCCGCGGCACCGTTTCCCGTTGCGGCACCCTCAGCACCTCTAGCAGCTGCTGCACCACCATACCAGGGTGTTGGGGCTCCCGCCACCCCATCATCAGTTTCTTATGCCATGCCGACTGCTGAGTCCGTGGGTCATCCCAATGTGGTGATAGGTACGCTCCTAGTGGATTCAGTGGAAGCATTTGTTCTTTTTGATTCGGGAGCTACCTTTTCTTTCGCATCACTAGAGTTCGCTAGCAGAGCAAAGTTGAGTATGCAACATATAGCTCAGTCAGTTCTAGTTAATTCTCCTAGGGGAATTCTTTCTAGCTCCATAGTCTGTCCTGGTTGTGTGATTTCTTTGGATGGGGAAGAATTTGTTGCTAATCTGATGGTTATGAAGATGGAGCTGTTTGATGTTATTTTGGGTATAGATTGGTTGCATAGTTACAATGTTGTCATCTCTTGCTTTTGGAAGACAGTAACATTGCAGGCTCCGTTTGGGCAAGAGATAGTCTTTCAAGGTAGCGCTCCATCTCACTCACTTTTCGTGCTGGCTAGTTTGTTTCCTGGCAGTCGAGCAGCAAAGAGTGGATTTGTTTTGTCTCTGGTGGAAAAGCTGAGTTCGGCATTGACTGAAGAAAGTATTCAGGTGGTTCGAGAGTTTCTGGATGTCTTTCCAGCTGAGTTACCTGGGATGCCTCCACCTCGCCCAGTGGAGTTCAGGATTGATTTAGTACCGGGTGCTCGACCGGTTTCCATGACCCCATACCGTTTGGCTCATCCTTTCCAGGAGGAACTAAAGAAGCAGTTGGATGATCTAAAAGCTAAAGATCTTATTCGTCACAGTGTGTCTCCGTGGGGAGCTCATGTTCTATTTACCAAGAAGAAGGATGGTAGTTGGCGCATGTGTATTGATTACCGTGCCCTCAACCAGCTGACTATTAAGAATAAGTATCCTTTGCCTCGCATTGAAGATTTATTTGATCAGTTGAGAGGGGCTAAGATATTTTCAAAGATTGATTTCCAGTCGGGATACAATCAGATTCCTGTCCGAAAGGAGGATATTGAGAAGACGGCGTTCTCCACAAGGTATGGGCATTTTGAATTTAAAGTTATGTCTTTTGGACTAACGAATGCCCCTACTGCTTTCATGGAGATAATGAACAGGATGTTGCATGAGTATCTAGATGAGTTTGTAGTCATCTTTATTGATGACATTTTGATCTACTCAAAGACAAAAGCAAATCATGGGCATCATCTGAGGCTTGTGTTGGAGATGCTAAGAGAGAATAAATTTTATGCTAAGTTGAAAAACTGCGAGTTCTAGATGTCTGAAGTGGGATTCTTGGGCCATGTCATGAATGACAAGGGAATATCAGTTGACCCGGGAAAGGTTTCCACAGTGGTAGAATGAGGAAGACCGACCAATGTCAAAGAAGTGAGAAGCTTCCTTGGTATGGCTGGATATTATTGGCGATTTGTGCAGGATTTCTCTATTATTGCCAAGCCTTTATCCAGGCTCACGCAGAAGGATGTGAAGTTTCGGTGGGATGATGACTGTGAACACAGTTTTCAGACCTTGAAAGAAAAGTTGGTGACTGTTCCTGTTCTCACTGTTCTTGAGCCTGGGAAGCGTTTCATGGTCTACTCCGATGCAACTCGAGTTGGATTGGGTTGTGTTCTAATGCAAGATGGTAAAGTTTTGGCTTACGCATCTAGACAGCTGAAGAAGCATGAGCAGAATTACCCAACCCATGATTTAGAGTTGGCTGCTGTAGTGTTTGCCCTGAAACTTTGGAGACACTATCTGTATGGTGAGAGTTGTGATGTATTTACAGATCACAAAAGTCTTAAGTACATTTTCACACAGAAGGATCTGAATTTGAGGCAGCGCAGATAGCTGGAGCTGATCAAAGATTACGACCTCACAATTCAGTACCACCCCGGTAAGGCAAACGTGGTGGCTGATGCTCTTAGTCGCAAGGCGACACCTGCTGCTCTTGATTGCCTTATTGCTGATTTTGACCGCAAGGGGACATCTTATTGCTATGCAGGCACGGCATGTGTTGAGACACAATTGATCTTAGAGTCAGCCATTCCAGAGTGGGTGCGGGAAGCACAGCAGAATGACCAGTTATTGCAGAGGGTTAGAAAGCGTCTGGATATGGGCAAAGAAGGGGATTTCAGTTTGGATAGGTCTAGTGCATTGCGGTTTAAGGGTCGCCTTTGTGTGCCACAGAAGGCGGAGGTTAAAGATGATATCTTAAGGGAGGCACATCGCACCCCGTATACTGTTCATTTGGGTGAGACGAAGATGTACCGTGATCTAAAGCAGAACTTCTGGTGGAAAAAAATGAAAGTGGATATTGTTAATTATGTAGCCTCTTGTGGTGTTTGTCAGCAAGTGAAGGCAGAACACAAGCGTCCTGCAGGATTATTGCAGCCATTGGAGGTCCCTCAATGGCCTTGGGATGATATCTCCATGGAATTTGTGGTGGCGTTACCTCGATCGCCGTGAGGGAAGGATGCAGTGTTGGTGATAGTCGATTGATTCAGCAAATTCGCACATTTTATTCCTATCCACACGACCAACTCAGCGAGCGATTTGGCTCCTATCTACATGCGTGAGATTGTGAGGTTGCATGGTGTGCCAAAGACCATCAAATCTGACAGAGATGCAAAGTTTGTCTCCAAGTTTTGGGAGAGCTTGCAGGGTGCACTGGGCACACAGCTCCGGCTTAGTATAGCATTTCATCCACAGACAGATGGCCAGTCAAAGCATACTATTCAGACCTTGGAGGACATGCTACGGTCCTGTGTTTTGTCCTGGAAGGGTAGTTGGGAAGATCAATTGCCTTTGGCAGAATTTGCTTACAACAACAGCTACCATTCAAGTATTAAAGCTGCACCGTTCGAGGTTTTGTATGGGCGTAAATGCATGTCACCCCTTTGTTGGGAAGCAGTGGGTGAGAAGGTAGTCTTGGGTCCGGATTGGGTACAAAAGACTGTTCAACGAGTGGCCTTGGTGAGACAGAATATGCTAGCAGCTCAGAGCAGGCAGAAAAGTTATGCAGATGTGAGGAGAAGGGACTTGGAATTTGAGGTGGGGGATCAGGTGCTCTTGAGAGTATCTCCCACTAAAGGCGTGGTGAGGTTCGGTACCAAAGGGAAGCTTAGCACGAGGTACATTGGGCCTTTGTCGGTCTTGGCACGGATTGGGAAGCTGGCATACTGTTTGGACCTCCCAGAGTCTATGCGCGGCGTGCATAATGTTTTTCATGTCTCCATGTTGAGGAAGTACTTGCAGGATCTGGAGCACCTTATTCCGCTAGAACCATTAACCATTGAGCAGGATCTATCTTTTGAATCCAAGCCGGTGCAAATTCTGGAAAGATCAGAAAAAGCTTTAAGGAACAAGACATTGAAGTATGTCAAGGTGCTTTGGTCGCAACAGACAGAGAGAGAGGCCACTTGGGAATTGGAGTCTCGCATGCGCGAGCAATATCCAGAGTTATTTATAGCAGGTACGTAGTAATGTTAGTAAGTTTTATCTCTGACTATACTTTGGCGTAAGCGTGGTTAGAATTTAGGGTCGAATTCAGTTTAAGGGGGGTAGAATGTAATACCCCGAAAGTAATTCGGAAAGATTATCGAGAGAGAATTAAGGAATTAAGAGAAGGATCAAATAGAAAATAGTAAATTAAGTCATGAAAGAGGGGGTTTCTAGTAATTTTTGGATAACCTGGGCCAGGGCATCCAGCCCATGGGCATTCGGCCCATAAGTGGAAGGGAGGAGGCCGGCCATAAGGGGGCCAAACCCTAGGCCGCCCGCTCCCCTCTCCCTTTGGCCGCCCCCCACTTCCCCCATTGGCCGCCGCCCCTCCCCATCTCCCCTTGGCTACCTCCCTGCTCCCTTGCACCTCTCCACCATGCCCCCCTGCTGCCGGCGAGGATCGTCCACCTCCCGCTGCCTACTGAGTAGGGAGAAGAAGGAGATCGCTTGGAGTTGGCCGGTCATAGGAGGAAGAAGAAGGTGAGGGGGAGAAGACCATCTTTGTGGGGATAGTTCATTGTCTTCCTGTGATTCTTCATGGGTAACGAAGGGTCTTCTTCACTGTATGATTTGTATTTGATGTGATTATGATTTCATTTAGTAGATCGAATATCAACAGCTGCTAGATTGCGTGTGTCCAGAAATTTGTACGGCCATTTTCGGTCATCTCGAGTCCGAATCTGTGGATCCCATCTCCTAGAGTCAGATGGGATTCATCCTTAGCTTTCTGCAGACTCCAAGAACACCCAATTCCGAATTACGGTCTGTGAGTTATGAATTTTATAGCGCTACTGTCCTACAAATCTTTCGGTATCTTGACAGTTTTTAGTAATCTGGATTAAGAGAATAGCTAAATGAAAAATTAGAGGAGCTTACTATAATTTAAGATGTATATTATTGTCTCAGCTTTCTAGAAGGCTCAAGAACGTGAAATTTGGACAACGTACCGAAAGTTATGGTAGTTTTATTATTACTGTCCACAAACCCGACGTGAATTTGATGTTCTGTTAGTTATTTTGGTAGGGTTATTAGATGGCCGATTCAGAAAGGCTCAACAACTAGGTTTAGTTGGAGAAATTGATACCCTTTACAAAAAGTCCAAGAACACCCCATTTGGACTCGTGTACAAAAAAATATGAATTTTAGAATGTGACTGTCCACCGAGGGGACAGATCGACATTTCGGAGTGGAGTTGGGATTGCGCTAGAGAGTATTGTGAGTTTGTTTGTACTTCTAGTTTTATTATTGGTCTAGTATTATTGTCTTAGCATGCTTTATATATATACTCAGGTGGGGGTTTGGTCCTAGGGGCAGCGCCCTCTTCACGTCATTCGTTCTCGCAAGGTTAAGGCAAGTACTCTGGTTGATAGCATAATTATGAATGTTTGATAGTGAGTGCTAGTATTTTGATACATATTGGCTATGCATGTTTGATAATGTGATATGTATGACTAAAGATGGCGAATGCTTGAGATATGATTAAGTGTTATTCATGCATGTTGCTGTTGCTATACATGTTATTGAAAGTTGGAGATTTTGGTATGTTGTTGTTGCTATACATGTTGATTTTGGTATGTTGTTGTTGCTATACATGTTGTTAAAGGATAGAGTAATGATTCATATGCACTTTGAGAGCATACTTGAGACTTGGTCTCGTGATGACCAGGAATGTGTATTTGAGGTCCCCGTCATGTAGATGACGGGCTTGTGGTCCCCACACTCATGGAGTGTGGGCATTGATTTGAGGTCCCCATCATGAAGATGATGGGTTGTGGTCCCTATACTTGTGGAGTATCGGCTCTTCATCCCTGTGCTAGAGGGCACAGGCAAGGGTATACATCGACGGTTGTATACCTCGCATTACCCGTAAAATACGAAAAGAGTAAAAGAGAAAAAGATGCATTGCACATTTGCATTACATAACGTGTGAGATGTTTTAGTGTAAAGCTTTCTTATGGGATGTTGATGCTATAACTGTGAGTTTAATGTTTTATTATTGGTACTTACTTAGTCTTTGGGCTCACTCTTACTTTTGTTGTGCTTTTAGGTACCACTTGCAAGAATGGCATGCATGGGAGGGAGTAGGCTTGAGTTGGAATCACACACTACCACTCATTTTTAAAGTTGAATAACTTTTAGATCGTACCTTAATAATAAGCAAACTGCTTAAGGAATTGATTATGGTTATGCTTCATGCATTGGATTATTTGTAGTAATGAAGAGTGGCATATTTTGGATATCTTTGATTATGCTTTAGTTGTTTAGCATATTTTGATTGCTTTGATGAATTTTGGATGTTGGAATATTGATTATGATACATGTAACTATTGGAACCTCCGGTATAGTTAGCTATACAAAGGAGGTTCTGCTGAAATTTAGATTTAAGTCTTAGGTTTTAATTTGTTATCTTGTTTATTTAGTAGCATTCTAGGCTCATATTGGGCTGGGGTGTTACAGAAGAGTACCGGGCAATGGCTAACCTCACTACCAGACGCGTGACGGGGAGCATCCTGTATGGCTTCCAAGCACGTGGCACCTCTGAGGCCATGGCATTGCAGGAAGTAGCTCATATAGCCATGAGTCATCTTCGTCATGACCTGACGGAGTTGGCTCAACCACCATACAACAGTTTTCCAATGCGAACTCGTGGCATGGAGGTGAACACCTTTGCCGAGCTTCCGTATGGGGAGGACCCTCAAGTACGACAATTGGCAATATTGGTTCGTATAATGGACCAAATGCGTCGTTGCACCATGCATGAGCTATGGAGATACGGTGTCCTCTCGTCGTGGCTCAGGAGCGTCTACAACCCATATGCAACATGGGGCTTGTAGACTGACACGTGCTTTATGGAGAAAATGAGGTTTCTCCATATGCTGCTGCACCCTCAGCTTTTCGTCTTCCAAAAGTGAGGGGACAGGTACCTAAGTATGGACAGAGAAGTCAAGCCCGCATGTCAGTAGGTTTCCCTCGTGTCCAGAGGCCGGAACCTGTAGGAGGACATGTCATTGAGATAGGATCCCCTCTACGTCTTACCAATCCTGATAACCCCGAAGACACGGGATCACCTAGTTACTATTGGTTAGATCAATTTCCAGAGGGATTTAACCAGAACCCTTAAGACTGTAGATTAGTGAGCTTGCTATCCGGATATGAGTCCAGCGAGTGTGTATCTTTAAATTTTATGTAATGGGTCTGTAGTTGTTGAACTCTTAATGTTGCTTTGCAAGAACTTTTGTTTCGGGCAATTACCATTCACCTATGGGCCTATATGAATGTAATTGTAACCGAAAAACTATGAATTGCTTTAATGGATCTTATGTTGGCCTTTGTGCCTTTGTGTTTTCAATTGGTGTTAAGTTTTGTGCATTTCATTGTCATTTTACATGCTAGTTTAAGATATTCTACTTGCTGTCCAAAATATCAATCGTACTCATTTGGGTGTATCCTTAGTCTATCCTCTAACCATCCGTATGACAATAGGATGGCAGGACCTAGCACTCCTTCGAGCACTCAACCAGGGGAGGGATCACCATCCCCTGGGATTCAACACTTTGTCATATGTTTTGGATGCAACAAGGAGGGCCACTTTGTGTCCCGCTGCCCCAAGAAGCAGCAAACCCGTTACATCTGCTCTAGCTGTGGTGAAATGGGGCACTTCGCTAACAGTTGCAAACTATGGAAGTTGAACCGGGCCATGACAAAGGTCAAGGTCTGCCGATGCTCTGGTGAGGAAGGACACTACATCAATCAGTGCACTACAAGTTGTCCCAACTGCGACGGAAATCATCCACTAGGAAGCTGTCCGACTACCAAAGTCACTTGTTTTCTCTGCGAGGGACACAATCACTATCCCAAGGAGTGTCGCCTGCACTAGATGATCACCAAGTCAATCAAAGTACAACAAAGAATTTTCCATGCGGCCGTCATTAAAGCAACCCCTGACCAAGAAGGTATGCAAGGGTAGCCCGAAAAGAAGTGTCGAAGCCGACGCCATCAAGGCAAGTGAGTTACATGCTTCCTATGTGGCCATCTGGGGCATTTTTTGACATTTTGTCCGGAGAAGCACCAAGCTTTTGCCATTCGTGATCAAGATCTTCAAGGATCCATTGATCAGGGATCCGATGTCCCTTCTCAAGCACTGGTGCCAACGAGATCTCCAACAGTGATTCCACGACCCCCTCCACCAGTGGCACAGCAGCGTAATGGGGGCAAAAGAACCCGAAACCGGAGCACTTACATGCCCCATATCACTTGTTTTCATTGTGGTCGCCTTGGCCACTATGCACATCGATGCCTTGCGAGGCAACGAGGGATGCCCCAGATTTATCAAGCTCCTGCATGTGGCCGAGTGAACCACGTGACTGCCGAAGAGGCGAATGACGCACCCGACGTCATTTTTGGTACTCTCATTGCCAATTCTTTTCTAGCTACTGTCTTATTTGATTCGGGAGCATCTCATTCATTCATCAAGAAGTCCTTTGCTGTACAACAACATTTTGTTATGCATACACTTCAGCCACCTTATCAGATTAGGTCACCGGGATCAGTTTTCCAAACTGATCAAGTCTGTCGGGATGTAAAAATGGAAATTCAAAGGAATAACTTCTGTGCAAACTTAATTACTAAAACTAATCCTTGGAAGAAAGGCAGCTCAGCTGCCCTGCCACGTCGCCCCAAAAAAATTCCTCCGTCGGATGCGCGCTGAACGTCCACGATCACCTCATCGCCTGCGCTTCTGCCGAACGGATGCCTGCGGGCTGCGGCCCCGCCAGCTGCCATACCATCGCGAAGCTTCATCGCCTGCGCTGCCTTCTTCTCGCGTCTTCTCTCCCGTCCCCCTTTCCTCTTCTCTCCCGCCCCCCTTTCACAGAACCGCGCCGCCGCGCTGCCTCCTGGCCCTCCCCTCGGCGCCTCCCAACCCCATCTTCGCCGCCTCCTCCTTCCTCCACCACCACCTCTCCCGCTTCGCCGCCCCGCCCCGCCCTCACCGCCCGCAGACCACTGGGCCCAGGCGCCTCCCTCTCCCTCGCCAAGGCCGAGCCAGTCGCGCGTGCGCCACACGCAAGACGCCTGTCTTCATCTCGCCTTCCGCCGCCGCCCGCGCCCGCTACCGCCTTTTCCTCATCACCGCCTCCCTCCTTCCAGTTCCCTCTCCTCCCCTTTCCCCTCACCGCCTCCCAACCCTCGGCTGACGCCAGGCCCTCCTTCCTCCACCACCACCTCTCTCATCTCGCCTCCGCTTCACCGCCCGCGCCCGCCTCACGTGGCGCACCGCCGGGCCCTGTGGCTCCTCCCTCTCCCAAGGCTCGCGCTGTCAAGTCGCCAAGGCCTCACAAGACGCCCGTCTTCACCGTCTGCAACTCCAGCAACGAGTTCGTGCTCATCTCCGATCCCGCCACCGGCCTCTGCTCCCTCAGCCTTCTCTGCTTCTGCTCCGAGGACGCCAACGCCCCAGGTATGTTGAGTTAACATGTAAACCATGCCCAGGTATGTTGGATTACTATCTTGCCATTTTTCCTTTTGTGAATGTAACCAGCACGCTATATGTTGCATGTGACTAGATCTGTTCGCTTGGTTTTCTTTTGCAGCTATTCTTATCCAGGATGCAAATCTTCTACAGGAAATGTAAGGATCCAAACTCCTAACCGATTTTGAGAGCCCAGACATGATTGTCTTATTGATTAGGGTTGTCATCAAATTGTCTTTTGGATATAGATTGTCAGGTCGTATTCTCACATAGACTGTATTTTTAACGATCATGGTGTCCCCTGTATATAGTTGTGTCGCATTTTTAGAGGCTGTTATCTGGATCTGATGGGAATTTTTATCCCCTTTACATCAATACACATATAAACCATGGACAAGTATGTTTAATTAATATCCTACCATTTTTCCTTTCATGAATATAGCCATCACACTGTGTTGCATGTGGCTAAATCTTTTCGGCTTTGTTTTCTTTTACGCCTATGATTATTCAAGATCTGAGTCCTCTACAGAAAAGTTAAAAATCAAACTCATCTTTATATATATTCCGTTAACGAATCTTCAGATTCATCAATTATTAGGAATACATGAACACTTCCATTAAATAGTTCGCTTATCTCTTATGTGTCCTTCTATAACCAATCGTATAATAATACATTGCCTTTTTATATCATTGCCTAATTTACGCATTGTAGGTGCGTATCTATCTCTATCTCCGCTTTTACATGCTTAGTGTAGTTATCTTTGTATAGATACACTTGGTTTTCTTTTGCAGCTATTCTTATTCAGGATGCAAATTTTCTACAGGAAATGTAATGATCCAAACTCCTAACCGATTTCGAGAGCCCATACATGATTGTCTTACTGATTAGACTTGCCATCAATTTGTCTTTTGGATAGAGATTGTAAGGTCATATTCTCACATAGACTGTATTTTTAACGATCATGGTGTCCCCTGTATATAGTTGTGCCACATTTTTAGAAGTTGTTATCTGGATCTGATGGGAATTTTTATCCCCTTTACATCAGTACACATATAAACCATGGACAAGTATGTTTAGTTAATATCCTACCATTTTTCCTTTCATGAATATAGCTAGCACAGTGTGTTGCATGTGGCTAGATCTTTTCAATTTGTTTTCTTTTTACAGCTATGATTATTCGAGGTACAGGTCCTCTACAGGAAAAGTAAAAAATTTAACTCATCTTTATATATATTCCGTTAACGTGAATCTTCAGATTCATCGCTTATTAGGAATACATCAACACTTCCATTAAATAGTTCGTTTAGCTCTCTTATGTGTCCTTCTATAACCGACCGTATAACAATACGTTGCCTCTTTATGTCACTACCTAATTTCTGCATTGTAGATGCGTATCTATCTCTATCTCCATAACTACATGCTTCCGTGTAGTTATCTTTGTATAGATATTATTACCGCGTACCCCGTATCCATCATATATCCGATCGATGGGAATTTTATCCCTTTACATCAAGACACATACAAACCATGGACAAGTATGTTTAATTAATATCCTACCATTTTTCCTTTCATGAATATAGCCAACACATCTGCTGCATGTGTCTAAATCTTTTCAGCTTTGTTTTCTTTTACAGCTATGATTATTCAAAATACATGTCCTCTACAGAAAAGTAAAAATCGAACTCATCTTTATATATATTCCACTAACGTAACTGCTGTATCTGTCAGTTATTAGGAATACATGAACGCTTCCATTAAATAGTTTGTTTAGCTCTCTTATGTGTCCTTTTATAACCGATCGAGAATAATATAACGCTTTTTATGTCACCGCTTAATTTTCGCATTGTAGATACGTATCTATCTCTATCTCCATTTTTACATGCTTCCGAGTTATCTTTGTATAGATATTATTACCGCATTTGTCGTGGTCTCGCTATATATCGGGATAGATATACGCCCATTGATGTCGCAGATTAGGTACTATCGATTGATGCTCGAAAAAGGAAATAAAAATTATGTACTTCTATAACCAATCACACAATAATACATACCCATTTATGTAATCGTATGATTTTCGCAAAATAATCGCATGGCTGTCCTTGTGACCATTTTTTGATCACCGATCAAGATTTCACACCCACCGAACTATCCCTATTTCTTAGCACATTTTAAGCAAAGTGTGCCACAGACAAACCTGCAGTAGTATTAAAAATCCGAAATGTCCCTAGCTACTTCATATATTTTAGTGCCTCTTACCTACTTTTATATTCAGCAGATTGCTATCATTTCAACAGCTCCTCTTCAATTATTTACTAACTGATTGTAAAAGCTTTACTCTTCGGCAGTATAAAAGATTGGCATGTGCGTTATTTTTTCCTTACCATGCTTTTTCGCTTTCATAGAGTATTGTTGTTTCGTATTCTTCTTTTTTAAACAGTGGATATTGTTAGTTCCTCAAAGTGAGCTTAGCTTGAGCTTCAACAAAACAAAGTGATTGCCTTACCACTCCGAGAAGACATTTCTTATTTTTTTCCTAAATTTGTTGCTCTGCTGCCTATGAATCCTCCATGTATTCTTTGTTTCATTGTTTTTCACCTCATACGTCTTTTGTAGATTTCCTATCAATGGGATATATTTTTCGCTTCTATTATATTGCTTATCTTACATCTCCCGTTGTTTCCGTTTTTTCTAGATCGATTATGGCTGCTTTCGCATTCCTGCAATTGTTTGCCAGCCAGGTGCCCTATTACCGTTTATTGATTTTGTTACGTCCGAAGCTTGAGTTCCGAGATCACTTGATGTTCTCGCGATCTTCGCGGCTTGATTGACTTTGTGGTTTTAGGCAGAGTCCTCCGCTCCGTCTTCTTCGTAGTTCACCAACGTTTCCCTTTTTTCACTGACGCTCATTTCTATATTATTTCGTCGCTGCCACTCAACGCTTTTGCAGGTTATCTATCTTATGCTCTTCTTGCCATCTGATACCTATGATGTACCCGTGATTATCTATTCTTCAACAGAATGCTCCGTTTATGAAAAGATCAGTGCAGTAAATATCATGTTATTAGCTTAGTCGTTCCCTCTCTTCTGATGATTATCCTTAGTTTCACGTCACGTTCTTTATCATATTTCTAATTTAGTATTAGGCTACTCCGCATCTTTTTTCCCGTAATATCTTTATTGCTATCTGTCAGATGCGCTCTGTATCCATCTTATGATCATCTTTTTCGCTTTTTACAAAGGTATGCTACATGCTACCATATTATCGTTTTATATAAATTCCGTTAACACACCCATCGATCCGCCATATATTAGAAATATATATACGCTTCCATTGATAGTGCATTTGGGATGATGATTTTCTCGGCTTGATCATGTCAAGTTGGTTGGTACCAACAAGAAACTATCAAGAATACGTAATTGCTGCATTGTTTTGTATTATCTTTTATATACATCATTCTTCTAAATTTAAATGAAAGATCAATTATTGACTATGAACTTTCTCTGCTGGTTTAACTTCTCTTTAGATGTTGCCACTTGCCAGTTTGTAAGAAGTGTTAAAACTTCACACTAAGCTTTTTGCTTGAATTCTCATCAGATTTTTTTTATTGGTAGGGGCCAAATAGAGGCAAAAACATCTCATCCGAATAAAGACATTACAAAGATGATCCCCTAGCTCTTCCAGAGTCGCCGATTTAAAAGGTAAATTTAGTTTCCCAAATCCCACCACCACTTCCACTTCTTATCAGTTGATAGATCCTACAATAGCATGGATAATGGCGCAGATGCCGATGTTTCCCAAATTCCAGTTGCATGAAGTGGTGAGTTACATCAGGCTCTTGGTGAAATTTAAGCATGCCAGAGATCTAGCAAAAGCGTTGTTCATCCAGATACATCTCAACATAATACTTGAACAAAGACTATGTCTTTGTTTCAGAGATGTAAATATAGAAGGTATGCTATCTTAATTTTGTGATCGTAACCCAATGAGTGGTACTTTGTTTCTCTTCATGTAACCCCAATACAATTTGTTAAATCAACTGGAAAAAACGTATGGGTCAGAAATTACTGCTACATCAGGTAGTGAATTCCACCAGAGAAGTGCGTTAGCTAATGATTCAGGTACAACTGAACAAGCACCTCAGAGCACTCACCATGTTGCTTTAGAAGATACAGATCCGAAAGGTTTATTAGTTTTGACCCTATTTCTCACTATAGCATTTATATATCTTTCTAGCTGAACCTCAAAAAAGGACTTTTCTGTTTTCTATGTCAGATAATTTCAAGGATATCCATGTTTCACAAGTTAGTGCTGATTCTTAAACTGTTGGTGCAATTGAGGATTATCCTAAGAAATCTGAACCCACAGGTGTGGGAATACGTGAACCGACATCCCAAGATACTTCCAATACTGCTTCCAAAGATGTGATAGCAGAAGGTTAGTTTATACCTTCCATCCAACAACAATATTTCAAAAGCTGCTCCTTACATTTAAGTTTGACCATTTTGCTTACAACGTTATCTTTTATGCAGACAATACAGCGTCAGCTTTTATACTTATACGGTAAGGTGTAGCAACTCTTTTGTTCTATTTTTATTATACAAATCATTTCGTCACTTTCTTGCACTTCATGTCGATGCTACAGATAATAGCTAACTATCGCTTTATCACGTGCTTTACATCTGACTTTTAAGGCCGCCAACAATCGCTTCTTCCCAAGAACAGATTGTGCTTAACAACTTGTGCTTTTATCCACCCGCTTTAACAATGTCGAATTGTACATTATAGCACGATCCGAACCGAGTTGCTACTCCCGCAAACCCTACTTTGTAAACACTTTCAAAGACACCTAGGTCCATAAGTGACTTTAGTTTTTTTGTACATATACTTACACTACTTCCTTGCTCTGTTTTGTAAACGTACTACTTCCTTGCTCTGTTTTATAAACATTTATAACTCACTTAAATCCATCACTAACTGCAATTTATATATACAGATCTTTTCATCGATCCCTTGCACTTCATGTCGATGCTGCAAATAATACCCATTTAGTTAATTAAAAAGATACTACATTTAACTACATAGCTACACTACATACTGTATGATCTATTTAATATAACTCAGTTTCATCTCACTCCTAAATAATCAGCCAATTCATTACCGCCCGCGCCATATGGCGCGGGTGAACTTCTAGTTGTTATAAATTTAGTAGGTATTGATGTGATTTTAGGGATAGATTGGCTGTCCAAAAATCAAGGGCAAATCAATTGTGCTCAGCGATCTATTTTCACTGTTTAAGATGGCAATCGTGTCTTTTTGCACCTTTAGTGGGCAAATCTCATCTCTATGCCTTAGAAGCTAGTACCTCCCTTGAATTGGAGAAAGTACCAGTGGTATGTGAGTATCCAGATGTATTCCCCAAAAAACTTTCTGGCATGCCCCCTGATCGAGAAGTTGAGTTCATCATCAAGATTGCACCCAGTACTGCGCCTATTTCAAAACGGTCGTACCGTATGCCTCCCAATGAGTTGGAAGAATTGAAGAAGCAACTCAAGGAACTCCAAGATAAAGGCCTTATTTGGCCGAGCTCCTCACCCTAGGGATGCCCGGCTATTTTCATCAAGAAGAAAGACAATAGTTTGCGGATGTGTGTTGACTATCGTCCGTTGAACGAAGACACTGTCAAGAACAAGTATCCGCTTCCGCGGATTGATGATTTGTTCGATCCATTGAATGGAGCCCAAGTATTCTCCAAGATTGATTTACGACTGGGCTATCATCAGATCAAGGTTAGAGCCGAAGACATACCGAATACTGCATTCTCTACTCGTTATGGTTTGTACGAGTATACTGTTATGTCCTTTGGCTTAACCAATGCTCCGGCGTACTTCATGAACCTTATGGATTCGGTTTTCATGGAGTACTTGGATCAGTTCATCATTGTGTTCGTCAATGACATCCTCATATACTCCAAGTCTGATGAAGAACACGAGCGGCACTTGCAACTTGTGTTAGAGAAGCTTCGTCAACATCAACTCTATGCCAAATTCAGCAAATGCGAGTTTTGGCTTCATGAAGTTAGTTTCTTGGGTCATGTTCTATCCAAAGGCGATATTGCTATTGATCCAAGCAAGGTGTAAGATGTCCTTGACTGGAAACAACCCAAGAGCATCACCGACATTCGTAGTTTTCTCGAACTTGCGGGTTATTAGCGCGGATTCATCCAGAATTTCTCAAAAATTGCGAGGCCAATGACCCAGCTTCTGAAGAAAGAAAAGAAGTTCGAATGTTCAGCGGAATGTGAGCAAACCTTTCAGATCTTAAAAGAATATCTAACAAAAGCTCCAATGCTCATCCTGCCTGATATTCACAAAAGCTTCGATATATACTGCGATGCATCTCGCCATGGGCTCGGTTGTGTGCTCATGCAGGAGGTCCGAGTTGTGACATATGCATCGAGGAAATTGAGACCTCATGAAGTGAATTATCCCACACATGACTTGGAGCTAGCAGTCGTAGTTCATGCTCTGAAGATTTGGCGACATTACCTTATCAGTAACCGTTGCGAAATCTACACTGACCACTAGAGTCTCAAATATATTTTCACCCAAGCCGATCTGAACTTGAGGCAAAGAAGATGGCTCGAGTTGATCAAGGATTATGATTTGGGACTCCATTATCATCCAAGGAAAGCCAATGTGGTAGCTGATGCATTGAGCAGAAAATCACGATGCAACTGTTTATCGGTAACTCCCATTTCGGCAAGCTTGTGTGTTACACTGCAACATCTACACCTGGAGATAATTGAAGAAGGGTCTATTGCTACCCTTAGTGTGAATTTTACACTTGAGGACCAGGTCAAAGAAGCCTAGAAGACAGACATGGAAGTAGCTCAAATTCGGGAGAAACTAAAACAAGGCGAGGCCAAATGTTTCACCGAAGATGCACAAGGCACCCTATGGTTCAAAAACCGTTTGGTGGTGCCATTTGATAGTCAATTGAGAGAGTTGATACTCAAGGAAGCTCACAACTCTCAATTCTCCATTCACCCCGGAGGTATCAAGATGTATCAAGACCTAAAAAAGAGGTTATGGTGGAGTCAAATGAAGCGACAGATTGCACAATATATTTCCGAATGTGATGTATGTCAAATAATCAAGGCTGAACATTTGAGACCAGCGAGTACTCTCCAACCCTTGCCTATTCCAAAATGGAAGTGGGAGGGAATCAGTATGGACTTCATCGCTGGACTTCCAAGGACTCAATCTAGATCGGATTCTACATGGGTGATTGTCGATCGTTTGACCAAAGTCGCCCATTTCATTCCTGTCAAGACCACCTACACTGGGGACAAGCTAGCAAAGCTTTTTATCTCAAGGATCGTCTATCTCCATGGTGTACCAAAGGTAATAGTTTCAGATAGAGGTCCGCAGTTCATATTCCATTTCTAGAAATGCTTGCATAAAGCAATGGGGACCAATCTATCATTCAGCTCCGCTTATCACCCGCAAACGGATGGACAAATCGAGAGAGTGAACCAAGTTTTGGAAGACCTTCTCCGAGCATGTGTGTTGTCCTATAGCAAGAACTGGAAAAAATGTTTGTCGTTTGCAGAATTCTCTTACAACAATAGTTTCCAATCAAGCATACAGATGTCACCCTTTGAGGTGATGTATGGAAGAGCTTGTAGGACACCCTTGAATTGGTCCGGTCGGGGAGAGACCATTCTATGGTCCAACCTTGGTGGAGGATGCGAAGAGCAAGTTCATATCATTCATGAAGCGATTTCGGATGGCTCAATCTCGCCGAAGTCATATGCCGACCGTCGTCATCGCGAGTTGAGCTTTGAGGTAGATGATCATGTTTACCTTAAAGTCTCTCCGATGAAAGAAATGCATCGTTTCCAAGTTAAAGGCAAGTTGGCACCTCGCTACATCGGACCATTCCGGATTCTAGCGAAATTGGGATCGGTGGAATATCATTTGGAGTTGCCACCATCACTTTCAGATGTATATGATGTGTTTCATGTTTCACAACTGAAGAAGTGCCTTCATGTCCCAACTAAAGCAACTAAGTTGAAAGAACTCGACTTGCAACCCGATCTTTCTTATCGGGAGCACCTGATTCGCATTCTTGAAGAAACGGAGCGCAAGACGGGAAATCGCAACATCAAGTTCCTCAAAGTTCAGTGGAGTAACCATACTAAAGATGAGGCTACATGGGAACGTGAAGACCATATGCAAAGTGAATATCGAGATCTTTTTCCTTCTACTTGAAGTGCCTTCAAATCAAGAAAGGCAAGGTTAAACAAAGCAATGGAAAGGAAAAATGTAATAACCATTCCTTATAACCTTGTAAGATAACTTAGCACTATCTTTGAAGGGAATCAAAACAACAGATGTTGTATTCCTATTAGAACCTTTCGATCCAATTCCCGACCTACCCAGATCTCAGGGTCAAGATCTTTTGTAGGGGGGGATATCCCCAAGTTTATTAATGATAATTAGTATGCATATCTTCAGCATGCATCAAGATTTACAAACTTTTGCACAATTTATTGCACTTGGAAAATCTCAAACAAGAGTTAAACCTACACTTCAAAACTTAACTCCAGACAAGATCAGGAATAAAAAACTAATGTTAATCATTTGGAAATAATTTATTAAAATACTATAATAATTATCATGAATTAATATAATTTTTCCCAAATTTTTGGGATTAGTTACAACCCTCAGAAAACTCAAACACATTTCAATGACACATTTTAAGTTTGAATTTCAACTGAACAAAATGTAACATGAACAGAGGGGTTTCAAATTTTATTTGGACACTAGGTCATCCCAGTAACACCTCTGATTTATTTTAGATTTTTAGGAATTTATTTGCTATATTTTGTAGCTTAGTCAAAGTTGAATCAAAAGAATTCAAATCAGCCAAACCCTAAACTCAAACATCAGACTGCTCATTAGACTCAACCCGACTCGAGCCACTCAGCTAGACCCAACCCTTAACTACACCGAGTGAATCCATCACATTTGAGTCGTCGATTAAAATCGACCGCCCAGATCGGCGGGCCGCTCGACCATCCGGATTCGCCAGATCTGGTCGCCCATTTGAGATCGTGTGGTCGATTTAAACCCGCTCAAGCTGATCCAATGAACCGATTAATCACCCCCGCAAGACTAGACCTCGCTCGCCTGTTCGCACCACTTTTGAGCCATCATCGGCCAGGCCCGCCGGTCGATCTTTTTTCCCTCAGCAGCAGCACGCTTAGGCACTGCATGCCACGCGCTTGCCATGCTCTGTTGTCCCTCCATCACCTCCGTGACTGCACCGCCAAATCCACCTATCCCAGAGCATCACCAATTAACGTTGTCGCCTTACCCGTCACTCTCCTCCGCTAAAACCCCGTGGCACCCTCCTTTCTCCCTCATTCTTCCTCTCGAGGCTGAGGAAGAAGAGGCTCTTTCGAGCACTAGTCTCCGGTAAGTGCCGCACCACCGCCTCCTTTAACTTCTCCTTTGCGTGACATTTGTTGGGATACGGGTAGGCTACGATAGCAACAAATCAAAATTTCTACCACGTAAACCAGGAAGCCAAGCAAGAAGATGATCACAGATCGTTACCACTAGACGCGCAGAGCAGTGGAAGATGTGTCGGAGCAGCCTGGTCCGACGAAGAGCGCGTCGATGTACTGGTCGTAGTCGATCGTCTAGCGTCCTCGTTGGTTGATCGTCTCCTTCAGCACCTCTGCAGTTCCTTGCGAAGATCGCGGATCGTCCTTAAGCGCAACAACATAGAAGCGCCTCTATGGTATCCACACGTCCAGGGAAGGAACAACCGTACGCCGGTGTGCTAGCACCAAATCGCACGGGGAGGCTTTCAAGAAGATGGAGGCTAGGGTTTCGGTAGGGCAACTCACGTACACCCCCAACAGCCTCATGCATCTCCTTATATAGGCCCGTGACGGATCCTATCCAAACACGCCATTTAATCAGATTCGCATCGGGTTTGTTCCAACCCGCTAAGTGTGTGATCCGTTAGGTTCATGTGTAGTTCGGTTGTGACTCGGAAACCCTTTCCGCCACGAGTCGAAGCGGTTCCTAGCAGTAACATAACGATTCCCTAATACACACAAATTATATCTGACGAACCTTAATGCAATATGATCTACGACCAGGTCCTCATCACTTACGACTGTGTCCTATCTCTATCTGATCATTCAGATTTGATCACGACCAACTCGTAACTCCTCACGACTTGGTTTCACCACTCTGTGATTACATTCGACCGCCTACGACTTGCTTGTATCTCCATACCACATTCGTGAATCGGTCGAACTAAGTTTACCTACTCATGTATTCTCCCTTTGCTTCACGATATTTGGTTGAACTCCAAGTGAGATGTTGTGTCATCCATGGACTGCTCAATGCTTTCTCGATCGAGTATCGGATAACCTTATGTGGTCGAACTCTTCGACCACCAAAGGGCATGGCCATGCACTTTCTTTATCCCACCACTTCGAGGGCCTAGAGATATCTCTCTGTTATGTTAGGAGGGCAAATCCCATATCCGACCGGTCACATCCTCTCGCATATTTCATAGCATACCCGAAAGCTACCTTTATAACTACCCGATTTAGTAGCGTTTGGCAACCCCTAAGAGTGCTATTACACATGTAGGAAACCATGCCGATCTCGTGTCTAAGGATTATACATCATCATTGCTTGAGACCAACTAACGACACATATAACAATCTCAATAGTGTCTCAAGGTGGGTCTTATCCAACACCATGTTCTCTAACACGTGTCCACATTATTGATTCGATATCCTTATATCCATGACCGGTGAAACATGGTCATCAATCAATGCATGTGCTAGTCGAGAGTCACTAGTGTTCGACCAAAGGACTTTCGACCAGGATACTTTTAGAACGACATCATCATAAGTTAAAAAGAGCTTCACCAAGAAGTCACATACTCGTTAATCTTCATGACTGATGATTCATTCAAGGAACATATTATCAAATATTGTGAACATAATGAAATATAATCATCTCTATGATTGCCTCTAGGGCATATTTCCAACACCATTTCCATTTTTGGATAATGTAGCGTTTGATTTCTTGTGTAGTGGCCGGAACGCCCTTGTGCCATTCTTCGTCCTCGAGCGCACACCAGAGCTTCGCGCCGTGTCCATCCTTGTCATTCTCATTTCCAATGAGTGTTTCTCCCTCCTATTTGCATCACGATGTGTGCCCCTACATGAGAACCTATTCCCCTCAATAAATTTACACATTCACTCTCAAGAACACTCAAATTTGGAACTTCCCTTTTGTCGGCCAACAAAGACTGCTTCACCGTCCCATTGCCGCCTTGGTACACTATCCTCGATTGCCTTCATTCACACCATCTACACCACCCATCAAGTTTTCTATCTCCATTTCTCGATTTTGTTGCCCAGGGAGCTCTCTCGTGGAGCTTGCCGCCACCGTCACCATTGACGTGGCCAACTCACCACCAAGCTCCTCCGGCCTCCCAGCAGCACTGGTAAGGTTCAGTGAACCTCTAGATAGCTCATGCGCACATTGTTGTGGTCAATGCATCATCGAGTGGCATCATGCACTTAGGGCCGTAGGTCACCTCTGCTCGCCACCGGTACAGGTCATCCTAGCCACCGTCGCCGCCAACATGAGGTGCGCACAGCTCATAGCTTTCCATTCCGACCCTTAGTTCGCGCCGGCGAGAACCACCGCACCGGTGAGCTGCCGGGCCATCTCACAGCCAAACGCGCGAGCACGTGGTAGCTTCCGACTGACATTGTAGCATGAGGGTTAGGACTAATCTGTGGCATTAAGTGCTAATCATTGATTAGGCTATTAAATGGTTATCTTAATTTGCTAATGTGACTATTACACGTGGGACCGGGGACGAAAATATAAATGATTAATTCTAACACGGTGGAGTGATTGACATGTGGGCTCCACCCTTAAGTGCCCAGTGCACTGAACTCTGAATCGTGTGAACTAGGTCCATAAACATAGTCGCTGACTTCAGGTCCCGCATGTTAGTTCAGGTTAAATCGAAAATTCAAATATAAAATGACACTATTCACTGGGCCCGCTAGTCAGCATCTACGGCTAGGTTAGCTCTTGGTGGAAAAAGTATTTAATGCTAATAGAAACCCCGAATTGGTTTATTTACACACTGAAAATTTGAATAACTTCAAAATTACATAACTAATTCATTTTAACTCCAAAAATAGTGAAACCAGTTTTGATAATTTTCATTTTTAATGAAATTTATTACAAAATTGGTTTCAAACTTGTATCTATAGCAGAGGATATAATTTTAGAGAGTGATCCATAAACCTATTATTTTTACAAAAGAAAAAGCTGATGACTTTGAAAATGCATAACTAATTCATAAGAACTCCAACTGAGATGAACCCAAATGTTTTAGACTTATATTAATATTCTCTATTTATCTATATAATCCTTGTATCCCCTATTGTTCTACAAATTTTGACCAAATAATTAAATTACATGAATTAAGACATATTGGAATCTAAAATTCAAATTTGCTATAACTTTCACATGACAACTTCAAATGAAATAATTCTTTCACTTTAATTCATATAAAAGCATACCCTAGCCACTGTAGTAAAATCATGCATTTTTTAGCAATTTTATTTTTGAGGTATTTCTCGGTGTTCATCGATATCGTTAATTCTATAGATTCCGAGGCTATTGATATTGACTCATACGCCACCGAGAGTGAACAACTGAACTACCAACAAGGCAAGCATCAATTGAACTTTCTTTTGCATCATATTTGATCCCAGTTTTGGTTAAGTTAGTGCAACGATAATTGCTTGCATGCTATTTTGATAATGTCGCTATTTTTGTGATGTATAGAATAGTTATATCCTATTCATTGAGGTTAATCTTGAATTATTATAGTACCACATGCTTAAGATAGGAATGTGTGAATTATATTGTTCGAGTTTTCTTAGCCATGCAAATCTAGAAACGGTAGTTTGATTGTTAGGAATAACCCGACAATTATGGGAAACACTCACTTTCTTATATTCATTTTATTTCAGATCTTCGTATCAGTTTTATGAGATAAATTTTGTTATTTTAAAAGAGTTTTGGGGTCTGGACAAGTGCTTGCTAGTGAGGGTGCCTTCGTGCACGAGATTGGGTATGTGGTTGTCTTGTCCGGACCATTAAGGACCAAACTTTGGTAATGTCGTTGATTCAAGTACACTCGTGCTACCACACGCGGGATATGGGTACTGTACGGTCAAGTAGGGGGTAGGTTTTATTGGGTGATGTCTCATGGTGGTGTAAGGGCACTTGTGTCGATCATTTGTCCGTAGAAGCCGAGGCAATTTTCTGTAGTGTGCAAGAGAGCACCAATTTTTAATATTTACATTACCTCGGTATTTCCAATACAACTAGTGAGCCCCCTAGTAAGTGCTATTAGTCGGTTGTACTAGGTATGAAAACATCTCACATGTGGGACATAACTTAATAGGATTTTCTTGCCAAAAAACGACCGTATCTCGATTCTCCCCATCCGGCATACCTAAGAAAGTGTGCTATTTTCTGAGGTAGGAGGCTTACGGGCTAATCGAGTCGTGTGGGTAAAGTAGTACACGTCTGCAGAGATAAAACTATTCGAATAGTCATGTCCACGGTTATGGACAACCGCTTGAGTTTGGGAGTTACTATCGTTAGACTTTGTATTTTAATTGTGGGTAAACTCGGTATTCGGCATGAATGGGATGTTTATGCATTTTGTTGTATCAAAGTGGGTTGCCACTTTGGTGTTTGTTTGATTCATTTATTATTCATTTTATCACTTATTCACATGCTTTACTTCTACTTCAAATCTGTTTTTAAAATGGCAATTGATGAACTAGTATGTGTAGGTTGAAAATTGTTGCGTCTTTCGCAAAACTAAGCCAATATGAGCCATCCTTTGGAACAACCTGTAGAATAACTAATTTTTATTTGTGTAAGACTTGCGAGTACATTTGTACTCAACCCGGATGCTGCAATTTCAGGTGAGGAATACTTTGAGCCCAATGAGCTCGTTAGTGTCAATTTAAGCGACATTGACGAGTAGTGCTATTATTTAACTCCCAGTCGGTTGCCGATGGGTTATGAGGCATACCATGCTGGACTTTTGGTTTATTTACATTGCTTCCGCTATTACTTTATGTTCTTATTTGAATTTGGCCGGTCGGCCACTTGTAATAGTTGTAGATTTGAACTATTATGATGTATGTCTTTTGAACTATGAATGTATGAATGTTGTATGGATGTGATCAATGTTATATGTGAGTTTGGGACATGTTGGTTGCTGATCTTGGGAGCCAACATGATCTCATGCTCGCTGTCCGTGGCTTCCAATTTAACTCACTAAGTGTAGTGCTTGGACCATTGGAGAACCGATTATCATGTAGTGCTAGCAGAGGTGCAGCATACATGATCGTCAGGGCTCTAGTTTCGGTCAAGCCTCTTGCTTAGATGGAGTTAAGTTGAAATCCATTCACAGGAGACCCAGAGTTATCTCCATAAGGCCGGGAATGCCTTGGTCTTACGGAAACAACCCGGGGGTCCCCACACAGTTACTCCTTGAAGAGGCGCCTGTGGGAAGTGTCGCGACTGGTCAGAGCGAGGCAGCAGTGGTTGACAAAGTATCATCCGTTCGGCAGTTTTGTGTTTGTGAGACACACAACCATAGGGTGGTTGTTGTAAGTGCCTTTAGATTATGAAACGTCGCGTGGTATGGACCAAATATCATGCGTTCCATTCACCACACGGTATGGAACATACCCGGAGTTGGATCTGGATGCTAGTTCATTGCTTCTACGAGTAGTCATCTGGTCAGGGATTGGGTATAATGTAACACCCTGGCTATTCGGAAGCCAAGATGTCACCTAAATAATCTAACATACGACCATAATGCGGAAGAATTTGAATAATATATCATCTGATGACATAAAGAGATCAATATTTAATAGAACCATGGCATGAATATAGTCTGAATTCAAGCAAGTATATCAAAAGGGTGATCGAAGATCACAAGTAGTACTTAATCAACCATAACATAGAGAGGGTTATCAAACACATCTAACTTTACTTATTACAGTTCATCAATTAATGAATGAAGGATAGAAGCAAGTCCTATTATTGAAAGGAAATATGGTGAAGTGAACGAATAGTGCACGTCTACTCCCTCCCAATAGAGTCATCATCAACGATCACCTAAAATAAACAAACAAAGCAAGAATGAGTCTGAGACTCAGCAAGTACAGTGAACAAGTGGACATACAGCAAATAAGAACATAGCACCGAATGAATATACGAATGAATGGAATGAATGAATTGAATGGACTGCACACATACTTATACCGGTATAGCTAGTGACACACCCGTCGGTGTTCACCTAAGCCCGCATTTAACAAAATGCGGGGATCCAAATCCCGTATGAAGAACGTTTCATACGGGTGTCCAAATCTGCCCACATTGGAATGGTGGGACTTACGTGCCCATACTGGAATTGATGGGTCTTATAATCCACTCCCGTGGAAGGAACATGAAAATGGATGCATGTATTGAAATATGAATTATGAAAGACATCAAATCTACACATGGAAATAACGCATAAGAAAGGAACACAAACTTTGAATATTCTCATGGATCACAGAAAAGCACAATACGAACATCAAGCATTCAACATTCACTAATCATAAGAACATCAAAGTACTTGCCTTTCGCGTTGCGACGTGTTAGTAGGCAATGACAGTGCCCCTAAACCCGAAGCCTAAGAACAACATATTACTTGATACTACCAGTAACGTTCTACAACACCCTCCTGAACACCCAAGAAATAGCCATTTACCCTATTCTGAAATCAGGCAACACAACCATAGAAACGAATCTAGACAGCGGCACGGAATGAACCATAACTATTGATCTGGGACTCGGAATGAGGTGAGCCCAAATCCTAAAAAAACTCAATGAACATATCTACAACATTCTAGTTGGTGAGATAACCCAATTCGGCCAAAATAAAAATGCTAATAGGCAGATGAACTTAAAAGACAGATTCTGCCCAGACGAAACAGACAGCAGTAAAGAACAGATCACAACTTTTGATCTACAACTCCGATTAGGGCATTCCTTATCATTCTGGAAAGGCTATAAAAAATACTAAAACAACCTAGTGGGGTGGAAACCCTGAATTTGTATTTAACATAAACATATCTTAAAAAGACATATCGACAGATCAATCTCGCCAGACTTCTGGACAGCAGGAATGAAACGATCATAACTTTTGATCCATAAATCAGAATTTAGTGATCTTGGAGGCTACAGAAAGCTAAAGACAAACCCCACATATCTCTAGGAGACTCTAAACACAGAATATGCCTTGAAATATCTCTAATGAGCCCGTCAACAGACTACAGAATCAAACCGATCTACTGCAGCATGCTCAGAACAGCTAATGATAACGAATCGCACACGAAATATTTATTAAATCCAATGGAGAATGTGATGTTACCCGCAAAATCCCGCTGGAATTCGCTGAATTCCCCTCACGACGATCACCCCCCACCTTCCTCTTCTTCCTTTCCCTTCTCTCTTCTTCTCGATGGCAGGCAGCAGGGAGGATGGCGCCGGGGAGAGGAGGAGCAGTAGGAGGCGAAGTACTGTAGCATGCTGCTACTGTAGCAACAAGTGGCTAGGGTTTGGTCCCCTCCCCTCCCTTGCCTTCTAATGGGCTGCCAGCCCACTCATGGGCCTTGGGGCACTATGGCCGGCTCCTCTCCTCTCGAATATGGGTTGGCAGCCCATTCCTCTCCTAAAATTCTGAATTTTGAACTTAATTCCATCTCTAAACTTTGTTACAATCGATATTGAGTAAAATTCCCTCTCCCGAACAAGTTTCTCTCTTACCGATAATATTCTCTCTAATTGAAATTTGGGGTATTACATTCTATCCCCCTTAGACAGGATTCGACCCCGAATCTCTACACAGCTCTACGCGAAAGAACAACCACAACAGAGAACTATCAATGGAACTACGTACCCATGGTCAACAAATCCGGATAACGCTCACGCATGTGAAACTCTAACTCCCAAGTGACCTCTCTGTCGGACTGATGAGACGACAACAAAAATTGACGTACAATGACGTCTGTCCTAACACTGAACCCGGCATTTCCAGGTACAGTCATCAGAAGAGAATCGAAGGTAAGACCCTACTCGATGGTCAACGTCTTTAACGAAAACTCAAGCTTTGAATGGCTCGGTTACTCACTCAGCACTAGAACATACTAGACGTTGCGTTCCTCGCGTATGGACCCGAGACGGTCAAAGCGATACGACAACTTCCTAATCCTTGCAACTGTCGAAAACGAACTAATGTACCTGGGCCAATTTCCCCTTTGGTACAAAAAAGCACAACATGCTCAAAAATCGAACTCTTCATCTAACAAGGAGCACCTACTTTAATCAAGAATGCACAACAGAACTCGATCTTAAACAACTGTTTTACAAAGAGAATTTAACTGAAAATAAGGAGTTCTCATCGGAACCACGCGATGCCAACTCTCCACCAAAAAAGGTCAAATCCAAAATTGATAACCCATCACGAAAGCAATTCCACTTTCTAATTAGGTAATTTGCGAATGAACACCACAAAAGCCAAAGGAGAAATCACTCGAATGCCTAAATCAAATACTTCTTTTACTTTGTCTGAACTGGAAAGAATCATACATGCCATCATAAAACCAAGCTCAAATTGCGAAAGACACCCGTCAACAACACATAGCTCAAACGAAAATCAAGAAAACGTTTCACTACTCGAGGAAACATCCTTTTTTCTCAGTTTCTCTTTTAGGAATAGATTTCATCCCAAACTTTGGAATTCGAATTCATCACATACCACACGAGCTCAAATCTCTTAAATTAGCATCTTCAAAATTTATGCTCAAACCAAAATACATCATCCACACCTTTGTGGAGAGGCTCTACTGATCCCACCGAATACTCTAGACAACTCCTTCTACTGACGAAATTAATTTGACAGAAGATGCCCAAAGCACCTCAAAATAGATCGCACGCAACCACATCACCTCCAACTTTCAAGAATAATAACTCAGAATCCTTAGTACACACACTCATGTACTACATCAGAAGGGTTCTATCAATGATCATTCCACTGCTCAGGAAACGCCATTATTCTATTTTCTCTACACACAATCATTGGGCGACCAAAGGTCTAGTATAAAAATGCAAAGCTCAAAATTTAACTTCTAAGACCTCTACCACGAACTTCTCTTATAACAGATAGAGGAATCATCAGATTGAATCTATAACATCCCCACAATTCTAACATGCGCACTCATTGTCATCATCAGAAATCACCCACACAATCTCGCAATACTATCCAATTGCGTTACTCTATAAAAATTGATCAAGGTTTCCATACCTTCGACAATCCCCAACATTTCAACATGAACTAAGGTTCTGGAATTACACTATACCATAAATTCTACTTAGCCGTAACACCATTCAGTTTTACATCGAAACCATACATTTCATTTGAATCAAATTTCCTCCAAGAGGTACAGGTCAAAACCAATTCATCTTCTACTACTTCTCCAATAGCTTGGTAGCCAAGTCTCACCACTACCATTACTTAACCACCACCAAACAGTTGCCAATTTACGCTTTGTAAAACTTTGCAACATAAAACTGTTGATCCTTTCTCAAAAGAAAGAGGCGAACAAGGACAAGTTTCGTCATACAGGAAAACGTTGCTCCTCACCGCGAGCACAAAACCAAAAAAAAAAATTTGGTAACGAGGATCTTGGAAAAAAAGAAAGTTGCGTTCACAGTTGAGGGCACACATCCCTCAAAAAGGAGTAGCAAATAACAGCTAATAAGACAAATACATTGCGATTGAAACTCGACATCTCTTGAGCGGAAAGAGCGGAAAGTCTAGAAACGATTCAAATAACCACAAGTTACAAAGCTTGACTCAAATTCTCAAATACTTCTACTGCACTCTTTCCTTTAACAATGAAATTAATCCTTTGACTAACAACAATTTGCCACAACGAACAAGATAAGGTCTTTAGTCCAAACCACAAGGACTAATTAAGAACCAATAAAATTCTTCAATACATCCTTTTTGCTTGGAACAGTTCAACTACACATGAAACATGAGATGCAAATGATCCTAGCCACAAACTCGAAACTTTATCATTTACAGGATTTCACAGAAAGCAAGTGGATTAATTTCCTCTTGAAGAAATCAACAAAAAGTTTTCTTTGATTGCAACCTCACTTTGCGAACTCAAACCAAAGAACTTTTAAGACTAAATCACACCAACCTCCTAAGAAGCAATAGGTCAATCCAATACCTCAATTTATTCAAAATAATTTCAGCTACCAGATGATTCATGTGCTCCAAAATATCATGAAAGCTAACCTTGAAATATTCTCCTTTAAGCGATATCACCGGACGACCAAATTACTACAAGTATTAACATCAATCTCACATTCTGATGATTTAATAACAATGACAACAATCACTAGTACCAAGAATCATCAAACTTTATTACTCCATCCTAAAACTTCCCAAAGGAAACACAAACCACAAGGTTGAAACAAATTTAGTATATCAAGATTATGCTAAGCAATAACAATATCACAAGGCATGCTATCAAAGACTACTTACGAAATTCATATATTCAACTGTTGGTGTTGCTCAACACCATCTTCAGCGCTCATTAACAATTGGTGATTGTACTAATCATGTGTGTACATACGGTACCTATTCCATTTGCAATCACATAACCATTTATAAAGATAGATTCAACATTTCACCTTTGTTCAGAAATCATTTCAAAACATGATTAACGATTCACTAACATAATTTTCTATAAACAAGGTTTCACGAATTCATACACCAACATCCATCTGGTCCTTTGTATAGGTTTCAACAATTTTAGCATATCAAAAAATAGGTAAATCTAGCACCTATGTAAGATCCATAGGTTCTAAACGGATATGGACAGTCTTTTATTTAACATACACCATGTATCAAATACAAGGACATATCAAATTAATCAATTTCACTTTCATGGATGGTAGTTAAGAATAATTTATTTGCACCATACTAACAACCCAACTTGGTAACTCATATCATAACAATTTATTCGCTTAGTTATAACTTCTCATTTTAAGTATGCTAAAACATCACAAAAGGACTCTAATACCTTAATTCAGCAAAAGAGAGACTTTAAACCTCAACGCTCGAAGTATTCCAAAAGAAACACATAAAGCCAAAGCTTTCACATGTTAACGAACTTACAACAGAAAACTCTCATTATCCAAACTATCAAACGAGTAAATGAGTCACCCTTTTCGAATGAGAAAGAAGGAACAACAATGGAAATATCAATATTGCTAATTAACGAAGATCACAAGTAGTTAAAGCAACTCAATAGTTGAAAAACAATAATTGTTTCAGAGAACCATTATAGACCCAATTGAAACTCATCAACTACCATGAACCACGAACCCAAGAGAAATTCATCAACCACCACAGAACAAGAATTTGCCAAATTCAGAAATCATGGAAGAGAACAACTTTCTAAAGAAACTCACGCTCAACACCTGAAACTATGGTACTCGGGATAACTACTCCCCTAACCACATACCACGAACAGTGGTGTAACCTGGTGAATCCCAGAGTGACAACCACGTCCTCAACTTCTTAACATCCGTTATCAACGCACATAACCAATGTATTCAGTTATGAATATATAGGATCATCTCATGACGATCATAGAATAAATTCATACATATAAGATATCACATCATATCATAGATTAACAACAAGAAAGATAGTACAGAAGCAATTCAAGAATTGTTCAACGAATGAAACATAACAATAGAAATGCGGAAATAATGAATTACCCAACCCCACCTACTGTGCAAAGTGTGTCATTTTAATAACTTAATTACTACGGACCTAAAGCCCGCTCTGATACCAACTGTAACACCCTGGCTATTCGGAAGCCAAGATGTCACCTAAATAATCTAACATACAACCATAATGCGAAAGAATTTGAATAATATATCATTTGATGACATAAAGATATCAATATTTAATAGAACCATGGCATCAATATAGTCTGAATTCAAGCAAGTATATCAAAAGGGTGATCGAAGATCACAAGCAGTACTTAATCAACCATAACATAGAGAGGTTTATCAACCACATCTAACTTTACTTATTACAGTTCATCAATTAATGAATGAAGGATAGAACCAAGTCCTATTATTGAAAGGAAATATGGTGAAGTGAACGAATAGTGCGTGTCTACTCCCTCCCAATAGAGCCATCATCAACGATCACCTAAAATAAACAAACAAAGCAAGAATGAGTTTGAGACTCAGCAAGTACAATGAACAACTGGACATACAGCAAATATGAACATAGCACCGAATGAATATACGAATGAATGAATTGAATGAATTGAGCGGACTGCACACATGCTTATACCGGTATAGCTAGTGACACACCCGTCGGTGTTCACCTAAGCCCGCATTTAACAAAATACGGGGATCCAAATCCCGTATGAAGAACGTTTCATACGGGTGTCCAAATATGCCCACATTGGAATGGTGGGACTTACGTGCCCATGCTGGAATTGATGGGTCTTATAATCCACTCCCGTGGAAGGAACATGAAAATGGATGCATGTATTGAAATATGAATTATGAAAGACATCAAATCTACACATGGAAATAACGCATAAGAAAGGAACACAAACTTTGAATATTCTCATGGATCACAGAAAAGCACAATACGAACATCAAGCATTCAGCATTCACTAATCATAAGAACATCAAAGTACTTGCCTTTCGCGTTGCGACGCGTTAGTAGGCAATGACGGTGCCCCTAAACCCGAAGCCTCTCCGCCTACACAAGTAAGTACTCGAAATAAGAACAATATATTACAGGATACTACCACTAACGTTCTACAACACCCTCCTGAACACCCAAGAAATAGTCATTTACCCTATTCTGAAATCAGGCAACACAACCACAGAAACGAATCTGGACAGCGGCACGGAATGAACCATAACTATTGATCTGGGACTTGGAATGAGGTAAGCCCAAATCCTAAAGAAACTCAACGAACATATCTACAACATTTTAGTTGGCGAGATAACCCAATTCGGCCAAAATAAAATGCTAACAGGCAGATGAACTTAAAAGACAGATTCTGCCCAGACGAAACATACAGCAGTAAAGAACAGATCACAACTTTTGATCTACAACTCCGATTAGGTTGTTCTTTATCATTATGAAAAGGTTATGAAAAATACTAAAACAACCTAGTTGGGTAGAAACCCTGAATGTGCATTTAACATAAACATATCTTAAAAGACATATCGACAGATCAATCTCGCCAGACTTCTGGACAGTAGGAATGAAACAATCATAACTTTTGATCCATGAATCGGAATTTAGTGATCTTGGAGACTACGGAAAGCTAAAGGCAAATCCCACATATCTCTAGGAGACACTAAACACAGAATCTGCCTTGAACTATCTCTAATTCGCCCGTCAATAGACAGCAGAATCAAACCGATCTGCTGCAGCATGCTTAGAACAGCTAATGATAACGAATCGCATACGAAATATTTATTAAATCCAATGGAGAATGCGATGTTACCCACAAAATCCCACTGGACTTCGCTGAATCCCCCTCGCGACGATCAACCCCACCTTCCTCTTCTTCCTTTCCCTTCTCTCTTCTTCCCGATGGCAGGCAGCAGGGAGGATGGCGCCAGGGAGAGGAGGAGCAGCAGGAGGCAAAGTACTGTAGCACGCCGCTACTATAGCAAAAAGTGGCTAGGGTTTGGTCCCCTCCCCTCCCTTGCCTTCTAATGGGCTGCCAGCCCACTCATGGGCCTTGGGCCACTATGGCCGGCTCCTCTCCTCTCGAATATGGGTTGGCGGCCCATTCCTCTCCTAAAATTCTGAATTTTGAATTTAATTCCATATCTAAACTTTGTTACAATCGATATTGAGTAAAATTCCCTCTCCCGAACAAGTTTCTCTCTTACCGATAATATTCTCTCTAATTGAAATTTGGGGTATTACATACAGGACCTCATCCAATCAGGGTATCCTCGATATAACCTCTAGAATCCTTACGACTACGGAGGTCATGGGCCTTAAGGGTTATGATCGTGAAGACATATGGTCTTTTGTTATGTATTAAAGTAATACATAGAGATTTTAATCCTCGTCAGAACTACATCTCACAGCCGCCTAGTAGCAAAGTTGGCCACGAAGTCAACGCTAGCAGCTACAAGGTGAGGATGCCTCACTCAAAGGAAAGTGGCAAGAAGGGTAAGGTCATGGGTCGCAAGACCAAGTAGAATGCTCAAGCCAAGAAGGGCGAACAAAAGAATGCTCAGCAGGACCAAAGTTGCTACAAATGTGGCACATGGGGACATTGGTCACGTGTTTGCTTTGAGCCACAGCACGTGATTGATGCTTTCAAGGCTAAGAAGAAGGGCAAAGGACAGCATGAGGCACACCTCGCCATTGCAGGCACCGAGGATCCACAGTCATTGGTTGCACCCACGGATGTGGATAGCCCGACAACGGCACCCATCACACCTGCTTTGGACATCGCAACAGCAGTCAGTTGTAGTTGCCAAAGAAGAGAAGATGGACATGGAGCAGATTCAGTTTGAAGTTTCTTCATACTTCGCTGATTCGATCTAGTGCACGCATTATAGTTAGATTTTTATAGTCATTTGCAGTTTTTGGTTGTGATAGAACATTGAATTATTGAATATGGTTGTAAACTCTAGGAGAGCAAAGCATTAAGTTCTTATAATGAGTCCTGCAAGACTTTTTTCCGTATTAATAATAGCAAGTTATGTTCTGTTTTGGAGTATTTTATTTATGTGTGGATTGCTTCCTACCCCATATTAATAAATACTTTATATCTCAGAACGCGTGTGACGCCCTATAGAGGAAGTGTGCTTAGCAGATAATGGCACAACGAATACCATATTGAGAGAGACAAAAAAATTTCTAGTCGATCAGCAAGAATGCTGGTAGTCTTACGACAATTGCAGGTAGCGATACTTGTATAATAGACTCAGGAAGAGCCACAATTATACTCTCAATGGGCACAACATTGGCCATTGAAGAAGCCTTGTTATGCCCAGAATCGACTAGAACTCTCTTAAGCTTTAAAGATATTCGCGCTAACGGTCTCTACGTAGAGACTGAAGAAGAGTATGGTAAGGAATACCTGCTCATTACAAAACGTGAAAAAAATAGAAAAAGGGTATTAGAACGACTTTCTTCATATGAATCTGGGCTACACTACACTAATATTAAGCCACCTGCAACCTATACTGTCCTGAAAACCACTTTTAGAAGCTCTGAACTTTTCTGTCTATGATAGATTAGGCCACCCCGGTCTTACGATGATGAGAAATATAATTACCAATTCTCAGGGACATAATATTAATGTAAAGAATTTTCTGAATCAAGAAGATTTTGTGTGCCTAGTATGTGCCACCAGGAAATTAATTACTAGACCTTCTACTCTGAAAGTAAAAGATAAAATCCATGCATTCTTGGACCGTATCCAGGGAGATATTTGCGGTCCTACACAGCCCCTATCAAGGCCATTTAGGTACTTTATGGTGCTCATCGATGCTTCCTCGAAATGGTCGCATGTATGCTTATTGTCTATGAGAAACCACGTTTTTGTAAAGCTGATCTCGCAGATAATTAAAATTAAGAATAATTTTCCTGATCATCATGTGAAGTCCATCAAAATGGACAACGCCGGAGAACTTACTTCAAAGGCATTTGATGATTGTTGCATGGCAATAGGAATTACCGTGGAGCATTCCGTACCGCATGTCCACACCCATAATGGACTAGCAGAGGTATTAATTAAAATAATTAAATTTATCACCTGACCGCTTTTGCAGAATTATAATTTACCAACTACATGTTGGGGACACACAGCAACTCTCATCAATTCTAGACCGTCGGCATATAACATCCATTCACCTATGAAACTAGCGCAAGGTTTAGCACCGAAAATCTCTCATCTACGCAGGTTTGGTTGCAAGGTTTATGTACCTATACCACCACCGTAGCAAACTGCAATGGGACCTCTCTGAAAATTTGGGATATACGTTGGTTATGAGACAACATCCATAATCAGGTATCTGGACCCTATGACTAGAGATTTGCATACAGCCTGCTTCGTTGATAGCATATTTGATGAGGATAGTTTTCCATCATTAGGGGGAGGAAATCAACCTCTTGATGAAAAATATCAGGAAATAACATGCCAAGTCACGAGAATCCATGCACATGACCCGCGCACTAGTGAAGCGAATAGAGAAGTCCAGAAGATAATTGATTTGCAAGCATTAGCAAATCAACTGCCTGACCACTTTAGTGATTTGAAGAGTGTGACCAAGTCGCATGTGCCTACATGCAATGCACTAGAGAGGGTTGAAATACCAAAGAAAATTGAAGGTATCCCTAATCCCATCCAGAGGCCTTAGAATAAAAGGACGAAAACTCCAGCCCCTCAAATCCCATATAACCCGGGACGCCTAGCAAAAAAGGATAAGAAGGACTTGACACAGCCGATCACTGAAGTTCCCCAGAATCAGAATGAGAGCCAGTTGAGACCTGGCACCAGTGTGGAACCTTCAGTAAAAGGCATACTGGATTTGAATATTTTCACAGAGGGAGACATCAGCATAGATGTGTGTGTACACATCGGAGCTGAAAAACTAAAGGGACTTGCCCCCGTAATTAGAAGAATCGCCCCATGAAGAAATAGCTATAAATTATATGACTACGGGAGAATCTATGAATAGAACAACAGCCAATGTCGATATTTATTTTGCAAAGAAAATTGCCACAATCATCGATCTTGATCCAGAGCCTACATCGCTCGCTGAATGCAAGAAAAGATCAGATTGGAAAGATTGGAAGAAGGCAATAGAAGCAGAATTATTATCTCTGAATAAAAGAGGGGTGTTTGGGCCTGTAAGCCGCATGCCTCCCCATGTGCACCCAGTAGGACATAAGTAGGTATTTGTTCGAAAGAGAAATGATAAAAATTAAGTTGTAAGACATAAAGAAAGGCTTGTTGCACAAGGTTTCACTCAATGACCAGGAGTTGATTATGAAGAAACCTATTCCCCAGTCAAGGGTGGAACTAGCTTTAGATATTTAATCTCAATGGCAGTAAACTTGAATTTAGAAATGAAATTGATGGATGTGGTAACTGCATACCTTTATGGGAACTTGGATTCGGACATTTATATGAAGGTACTTGAAGGTATCCCTGTCCTGAAACAAGACAAAGAAAATAGAAATTTGTACAGTGTGTAACTCATAAAGTTACAATATGGACCAAAGCAATCAGGCAGAATGTGGTATAATCGCTTAAGCAACTTTCTCTGTAAGAAAGGCTACACAAACAAGGAGGATTGTCCCTGTGTATTTATACGACAATCCCAGGATGGATTTTATATAATCTCAATGTATGTAGATGGTCTGAATATCATCAGGACCCTGGAAAATATTAAGAAAGCAAGCTCTTACATGGAGTCGGAGTTCGAAATGAAAGATTAACCAAATATTGCCTAGGCTTGCAGCTTGAGCATGCCCCTAAAGGGATTTTAGTACATCAGTCAACCTACACTCAGAAAGTGTTAGAAAGGTCTGGCTTTGAAAGGCATACCCTTCGAAAGTGCCGATGGTCGGGAGATCCTTGCAGCAAGACAAGGACCTGTACAGACCTAGAGAAGAGGGTGAGGAAGTCCTAGCACGGGAATTCATGTACTTGAGTGTAGTAGGAGCACTCATGTATTTAGCAAACTGTAATAGACTGGACAATGCATTTTCCGTGAACCTACTAGCAAGGTATAGTGCAGAACCTACCAAAAGGCATTAGCAGGGAATAAAGGACATCTTCCGATACCTCCAAGGAAGCAAAGATCTTGGACTATTCTATAGAAAGAACCAAGACCTAACTATGACTGGCTATGCAGAAGCTAGGTACCTGTCAAACCCGCATACAGGTAAGTCGCAGATAAGCTATGTATTCCTAGGTGGTGGAACTGCAATTTCACGAAAATCGTCTAAGCAAAGTCTTGTATCAACTTCGACGAACCACTTGAAAATCATAGCACTGTACGAGGCCTCGCAAGAATGTTCTTGGCTTCAGCAGATGATTCACCACATCCAGCAGTCATGTGGATTGAATACCGCACAAACCACCACTATTATCTATGAGGATAATACAGCTTGTGTTGCATAAGTGCAGATGGGTTATGTGAAGAGTCCTCTCACTAAGCATATCAACCCTAAGTTCTTCTATTGTCAAACCCAGGAGTAACACCCCAAATCCACTATGTATTCTGAACTAGTCCCATGGTCGGTAGCTAGTTCACACAGTAAACAGATATGGTAACATCCATAAATCGCACAACTTTATTAATAATCAACAGAGTTTATTACAAGAAAGGCTTACAAGCCAACAATAAACAAACACAGCGGAAGATGAAAAAGTAGTGGAGTCCAGCTGATCTGCCACAGGCAATCAACTGGGGAAGCGGCTTAGTCGTCAAGATCCACACCAGTAGTGAAGTCCTTCTCCTCTTAAATTTATTTGTATTAAGCAAGGGTGAGCACAACTTCCGTGCTCGCAAGTTACACCCAATAATAGAGTTTAATGCATGCAAGGATATAACAAAGGAACGCTTATTGGTTAATTTTGCATAAAGCAATGTTTTCTTTAAATACTTATACTAAGTTCCAAAGCGGTTATTTCATAACTAAAATTTATTTTATAAATTCTCAAGTATTATAGTGGGATGACCTCTGTAAGGACCCGGAATATTGGAATTTATGCCGAATTAAGAATCATACTTAAAGCATAAGTCTTAATCAAGAACAATCAGTCCTTAATTAAAATCATACGAGAAGCATAATTCTTAATAAGTTACAAATCCAACATTCAGGTTCCTGGATATGTGCCTCAAGTTAGCTCCTAGAATCAGCTGCTAACATACACATATCCTTACAACATTATATCACAAGCATGCACAAATAGAATCTGCCTACACAGCTAACATATATATATATCGATAAAATTTTACAGCGGAAACATTTAGTAAATATGAAACAGAAGAAGAAATAAGAAAATAAACTTTCCAGTGGAGCGCCACAACCCAAGGGCAACTTGACTGGGATTAAAGCCGAAGAAACCAATACAATCGTCTCAACTTGAAATATTAATTAGAACGTCTTCACCTACAACAAGTGGACAATTTCCACTGAGTACAGAAGGTACTCAACAAGACTTACACAAACTACTAAAATGAAGTGTTTAATAGAACCTATACAAAGGATTAGAATTGATATATGCATAAGGTTAACAACAGGAAGGTTATAAGGGTTCAATTTTGCGTAAAGCAATACAACTTAACCTACCATTGCTAAATTTTCATAAAGCAATTTAATAAATCAATTTGGACTAAAACAGTAAATAAATGAAGAATAATCATGAACAATAACCAATAATGAAGTGGTGTTATACCACCAGCACAACAGTACATAATTAAACATATAACCGAAATTCCATCCACCAAATAAATTGGAATGTAAAATCTATACAAAGCGCTAATCAAATTCAAGCATTGTCCGTAACCGGGGACATGGCTATTCGAATAGTTTTAACCCTACAGGGGTGTACATCTTTACCCACACGACTTAGTTAGCCCGTAAGCCGTCTAGAATAATAGCACACTGCCTTTGGTATGCCGGCCGGGTAAACTAAGATTTGGTATTTTTCAACAAGTTAACACTATTGAGTTGGATGACCCATGTGAGACTGATCCCGCTTAAACAACGACTAATAGCATATATTCAACCGGGGCCCACATGTTGTACCGGGAATGCCGACCCAATCAATTAAATGCGAACTCGTGCATAACTGCACATATTAGACCGCAGTCGGGGCCCTGAAGGTACGTACATATGATGGAACACATCTACGCCCTTACCCTTCTAAGAACATCTGATATCGATATAAGCTCCACATGGCATATGACACGGCCCGAAGACTTAAGCATCTATGCCATATGAAATCAATACACATGTCCTTACTCTCCTGTTTCCAACTCAATAGTATTAACCCTTTACTTAACCAAACAGCGCCCATACACCGCGTGTGGAAGTACGTTGGGGCTTGAATCATCCAAATAGATGTTAGGTCCTTAATCAATCCAGACAAGACAACCACATTTCCCAATTCTCGTGCACTACGGCACCACCACTAGCATCCACTTGTCCAGATTTGAAATTAGATTAGCAAGAAGGGTTTGAAACTCATTTCTCATTTAAAGAGACTAATAAAGAAACAATACTGGAAATTCATTTGTGGTTCCCATGTTTGGCAAGATAAGCTTGCCAAACACTACCGTTCTAAAGACTGCATGGCTAAGCAATTTCTAGCCTAAGTATTTTTAATACAAACAATACCTTAGTTTGAGTGTATGATCAAGTTTAAGGTAAGCCACAAGTTATGGGTTGTAACTAGATACTACACATGTCACAAATAAATTTTTAATGAATTAGCATGCAACAGTTATCACTGTATTTTGTAAATCTACAGTTCCAAAACTGGGGTCAATATGGTGCAGAGAGGATGCTTGCCTTGGTAGAAGTCCACTTGTTCACTCTGGTAGGCGTAATTATTCACTCCGCGCAATTCATAATCTAGAGAGAAAATGCGATAGCAAATAAACACCAATAAAATCGAGAAATCCAAAATGCTAAAAAATGCATGATAATTATATATATTAATGAAGTTATGATTCTACATGCATTTAGGTATAGATTTTAGTTTAATTGGAGTTCAACTTCTTATGAATTTGTTGAGGTTGATTCCATTTCTGAGGTAATCATAATAACTGACGATACTTAGAGTTTAGGTGATATTGTTTTCCTTAACAGAACACCTAGTACTCACAAACACTCTATCTAGACATTCTATGCATACATCCACGATGATCATACAGTCAAAATTAATCCTCTTATATGTTTTCTTATCAATTGATCTTTTAAAATTTTAACAAGTATTCAAAAGAATAGCTTATTTCATTATCTTGTTAATTGCTAAGATACTATTCACATATAAATAAAAAGATGGCAACTTCATGAATTTTTAACTTGGTTACGCCTGTTTTAGTTAACCAAATTAATATTTATTCTTTAGATGATTAGCCTTAGTTAGTTTAAGGGCTAAAGTTCAAAAGGACCAAAAAGCTACATCTAATCTAAATAAGAGCAAAAGCTTCCAGTTATCTTCTATTGCTACTAGGTGTCACAATTTAAAGTCCAATCTAGAATTACAATTTCAGATTTAGAGCAAATTGAAAACAGGGCAAAAAGAAGAGTGGGCTGCTTTAAACATTGTGAGTAAAAATATTATTTTTGTGTTTAAGCTACAGTTAAATTAGTGAAGTTAACAACCTAACTTATCACTTTTACTAATAAGAAATAGAGGTTTAAACTTTGTTGCATGCTGTCAGCATGACCGGCAAGAAAACGGCAAGACCGAACTGAGATTCGGTTAGCTAAAGTTTCAGATTTGGCAAAAACTGAAATTTGGACAGATTGCAAGGAAATGGTTTGCTGACTTTTGCATTGTGAACAAACTAATGATTTTTCTTAAGTTACTTGTTAATGAGCAAAACTTAAAGCCTAACTCATCATTTGCTAGCAGCATTTGACAAGAATCAAAGAGTTAGAGTTCTGCTTTGCATGTTGTCGAGTTCTTTGAAACAAAAGCAAGCAGTAATGAGGATTTGAGATATAAGGTTGAATTGAAATACTCTAAGCACAAGACTTTTGCTGAAGCTAAAGCTAACCTTAAGCAAGAATAATAACCTATACTAATACTTGTTGGTACTAATCATTCAAGAATTTAAGATTCAGTTCAACGCTACGCTTTTTGATGTTGAAACGAAAATGGGACAGATTACCAAAGGATGGTCTGTTGATCCAAATATATTACCGTTAAACATTTTGTTTAAATTAAAAGTATTCATAACTAGTGTAGTAACTTAACTCAATATTTCCTAGTATTAATTGACAAAAGCTCATAATTTAAGAGGTTGTGTGCCACCGTCGGTTTAGCCGACAATACCACAGGGGTTTAACCGACTGCTTAGATGTCAGATTGAGGAACACATATAAGCAAGGATTTTGCTGCAGGTGCAGCTATTCTTTTAGTAGGGATAGTAACCTAATGGAACCTTGCTAACCCTAATCGGCAAGATCCGAAAAGAACAAGGCTATAGCTTTTGTCGGTTGATCGATGACTAAAATAGCAAAAATACTGATTATAGATTTGGTTGATTTGGAAATATACTAAGCAAAAGATTATTGCTAGAACCAAATCTAATCTCTAGAGTAGATAATACACTAATCCAGCCCTTGCTAACCCATAATCGGCGGAGGAGCAGAAGAGAGACAAAGCTACGACTTTTGTAGGTTTTGCCCGATAACAGCAACAAAGAGGGTTTTGGCTAAATAGCTGATTTGAAGGCGTCAAAATTCAAAAAGATTATTGCTTATGATGCTAGGGTTAAGTAGGAGGCTATCTGAACTTGGAGATTTAAACAGGAAAGCTCAAAATCTTGGAAACGATATGAAAAACAGAGAAGTTAAGAAATAGGGTATTTTGGTGACAACAAGATTCGAGCATCTTATGCACCAGCGAGTGATTCCAATGGGTTAATTAAGTCCTTATGATGCTTAGAACAGAAAAGATTAGGATCAAGACTTACTCACGGAGTTGGAGAAGAAGGGTTTGAGTTATTGGTCAAAACAAGAAAGATCCAAATCCACAACTCCTGTTTGATCAGGAATGAAACTAAGGGAGGATTTGAGCTATAGGGATCACAACACCTGACATGAAAGGAAAGAGATGAAGAATAGCTCACCGGAGCAAGAGATTACCCAAGGTGGTGCTCCAAGAAATTTCGGTCAACAGAGGGCAACCTCACAAGAGCAACCTACACATGATACTAAACTCATGTTACGAAGTGACTACAAAGACCGAGAGGATAAGCAAGAAGCGAGAGTAAGAGGAGCTTCTTTGAAAGGAAGAAAATGAAGAAACTCCACTCGGTCAATAATGGCGATAAGGATGAGGTTAGGGTTTAAATAGGATTTGAATCTCTGGAGCAAGTGAGAAGTCTCCAGAGATGATCTGATAACAATTTGATGCCGATGTTTAAGAATTATTGGCGAACCTACAATGTAGAGCCACCTCTCCGGCAGCAAGGTCGGCGGTGGTGCCCAAACGCGAGGAGGAAGAGGGAGAGTCACTAACGAGTGGGGTTCCGCCGTCAGCCGTATCTAATTACGACAACGGTGCTCAAGGAAATACTCAATCGATCAGTAGCCGTTCGATTCAAAATGAGTGGCTGCGATAGAAACAATCGTGGAGATTTAACCGGTAACTTTTAATATGGACCACACGATCCTAATCTAACGGCTGCAGCAAGGAAACTCACTGCTGTCTTTCAAAAGAAAATCAACCGCTTGATTTCCATCGAACGGTCGAGGTTCACAGAGGACTGTAGTCGGTCCGAACGGCTCATCAATGCTGTTCGTTCGATCAACATCCAACGGTGGAGATCGAGTGGCAAGTTCGGTCGGTCCGAACAGCCCACAAGATCGGGTCCACTCGTTGAGGATCTGACGGTGGAGATTGCTTTGGACTCTTGATTTGTCCGAGCAGTCCACTAGATCTAGCCCGTTCATGGAGGATCCAATGGCTGAGATTTAGAGGCATTTTAGGATTTGGAGGCCATGACTGGATGCGGTGGGACGAAAATCCGACGGTGAGAATTGCAGCACGTGCGTTAAAAACTTCGCCTGACCGCGGATCTCGCCCGCTAATCAAGAAAATGGACGACTCGTGTTAAGCTAAGGGTTGAGGCTAAGCTCAACGAATCGAGAGCGGACCAGGCTGACTGGGTTGGACCTAACCACTCGGCTTGGGTCGCTCAATTACAAATGGATAGGGTTCGATCGGGAGAATTGACCAGCCCAAATTCAAATCTTCCAAATGTTTGACCAGGACTTTAGAAATAGCAAATGAATTTGTAAAAACGTGAAATTTTGTAGAAAGATTATGGGATAGTCTAGTGTTTATAAAAATTATTAAACCTTACTGTTCATATAATATTTTGTATAATATAAATTCAAACTTAGTGTATGTTATAAATGTGTGTTTGAATTTTACGTGGTTTTAAATTTAGTCCCAAAAAGTTGGGAAAAACTATATTAATTCATGATAATTATTCTAGTATTTAAATAAATTATTTTCAGAGATCTTGTGAACATTTATTTGGAATTTCTTTTGTGGCTTTAATTTGAATTGGAAGTTTACATTAAATTTTAAGATTTTCAAATGCATAATTTATGCACATGCTCCCGAAATAACAATTATAATATAAAAATGCATATAATTACTGTTCATTAAAATTGGGGCTGTTACAACCTCCATATGAAATATGGTGATGGATACCCTCCTATCACAGGGCTAACTGCCCAATTTACCACAAGGATTAACCATCCTCAAATCATTTGTCAAAACCTTTTGAAATCAAAATCAAAGTCTAACTTTGAGTGGCTTTGCTCAGCATGTCCATGACCATGGACACGGCTATTCGAATAGTTTTACACTCTGTAGAGGTTGTATAACTTTACCCACAAGAGATAATCAACTTTTAATGTCCGTATGACATACTTTCAAAGGTGTGCAACTAAGTGATTATCACGAGGCCTTTACAATGCATTCCACATTGTAAGTTACACCCTCTAAGATTTCACCTGAGAGTGATTAAGTTCACCACACCCAGGCCCCCTCTTGTGCCACACGGCGGCTTACCCAGCGACACGACCCGTGTCACAACGGCTTAACCAGCGACACGACCCGTGGTTCACTCCAATGGTCCAACTCGCATTGGTGGATACAAATTATTTAGCCTAGTCCGTTCCATTCCAGACTTGTGGTAGTACGGTAGGGAGTAGCAAAATACGCTCGAAGACCGGTCCTTAACTGACTTGGGCGACTCTCCAAAATAACCCCTGGGCCTCAACCTTACCCGGATTGAGCCCGTGCATAAACTTGCACCCACCAACCATCCATTTCGCCCAAGTTCAAACCAACTTTTCCTTTTTGTTTTTCAAAACATTTGTAAAATCTTCCATGACAAACCAATACCATAGACTTTTAAACAATATTTGACTTTTGGCTGTAAATTCCCAAATCAAATATTTCAGGTCTAAGCATGGCTAAGCATAATATTTTCGAATGGTCCTAGTTCATAGTATCATATCAACTAGGTTTTATCTAGGGTGACAATATATTCGATTCAAATATCAACATTGGCCATACAAAGGATTTAGGCATAACTATAATTTAAAAGCAGGTATTTAAATTACATTGAATAGAAATACGCATGCAGTAATAATTTAAAACATAATTTAAATAATTTGAAATAACGGGATCAAATATGTAACTTGGCTTGCTTGATTATTCAATATTCTCAAATGGCGTCGAAATCTGACTCTCTAAAGTCATCGAAATCTGTAACGATCCAACCCTAGGGCACCCGAGAGGTCCTCCAAGAACTCTTGGAAAGTCCATCAGGACCTCCCAGGAGGTCCAGAAAGGACCTCTCGGATAGTCCACCAAGACCTCCCAGAAGGTCCAGCAGGACCTCCTGGAAGTCCAGGAGAACAAGCCCGAGGTGGTCGTGGAGCCAAGGAGCACCCCAAAGATCTCCCATGGCTGCACTGGGAAGGCGTGGAGGTTTGAGGTCATCTCAGAACCCTCCTGCGACCCACCAGAGGAGGTCGTGGAGGACTGAGACCACCCCAGAACCACACACGCACAAACCTGAGGGTGGTCGGGGAGGTCTGGGTTCTCTCCAAGGTCCTTTATGTGGTGAGCTAGTCCCAAGGATCATGGTGGCTCTTCACAAGAATAAAGTGATGGTAACATTGCAACAACACAAGCTTCATTAATATCAAAGGAGTTGATTATAAGAGTGCTTACAATCCAGTACGCAAAACATAGTAAAAATAAACACATGGGCCACCCGATACACCACAGGAAACCGGCTGGAGGGCGCAATCCTAGTCGATCAGGACCACTTGGTCCACAGAACAGGTCACCCAAAGCTTCCAATTCCTGCTAAAGACAGCAGCAAGCAAGAGTGAGCACAACAACCGTGCTCGCAAGTTACACCCGTCAGATAACAAAATGACATGCATAGATGGATATCACAATGGAAGGCTTAATATGGTTGATTTGCATAAGGCCATGTTTATTTCCAATTACCAGTATTAGGTTCCAAAGCATCATACAATAAATAAAATTCATTTAGTAAATCTGTTTTCAGTTGGATATTCATTCATCACAAGTGGTGAAGGATACCCTCCTGTCACAAGGCTCCCCGCCCAACCCATGGGATAGCAATCCCAAAACAGTTTTAATAAACATTTCTGAAAAACCCAAAACCAACATCTAACTCTGAGTAGCCTTTGCCAGCACGTCCATGACCGCGGACACGGCTATTCGAATAGATTACACTCTGCAGAGGTTGTGCACTTTACCCACATGACATGATTCCTCTAGTTTGTTTGGCATGCGCGAGTGCCACCTCTCACTGCCGAAGGTAAGAGGTCTAGAGTTCATGACAAGGCTTTTACAATGCATTATTCCACCACAGCCTTTCCTTGCTAAGGTTTCACTTTCCTATGGACAGCAATCCGGCGGAAAGCCCCCTCTTGCACCAGTAGGAACAGTAGGTTATAAAAGACCATTAGCCATATAAGACCTCCCACACCTCCAATGGAGCAGCTTATGGTAGAACTTTGCAAATTACTTAGCCAGGTCCCACGCCCCATTCTGGAGACATGTGGTTGCACGATTGTGGCATAGCCCATTATAGGCATGGCATTGGTCGCTCAAAGACCGGTCCTCAAATGACTAGGGCGACTTCCACAAACCCCTGGACCTCCACCTTTTTCAGGATAGAGTCCGTGCACAAACGTTGCACCAGCCAAGCAAACCAATTCGCCCAAGTCCAAGTCCAAATCCATTTTCCTTTTTCCTTTTCTTTGCTTCCCCAGCAATATTTCCATCCGTCCATGACACCCCAATGTCATGGCCAAAACATTTAAATAAGTAGTTGGTCATGATGGTAAAGATTTTCCCAAATCAAGTATTTTTGGTCTAAGCAAGTCTAAACATTTGGTTTTACAATTGTTCCTGGTTCACACTATTGTATCAACCAGATTTTGCCTAATGGTGACAATAAGTTGGGTACAACATCAAGTCGGCCATATGAAAGAGATAGGCATAACTATGGATTTGAAGGCAGGTATTGAAATAGCTTGATAGAAATAAGCCTGCAGTATACTTTGAAACAGAACATAAGTAATTTAAGATACTAGGTGCAATATGGTCAAAAGTGTAACTTGCCTCTTGCTTGATAGCTTAGGATTCTATTTTCTCACAGCTCTGGCTCTCTGGAAACGTCAAGATCTACACGGTTAACAGAACAGATTCAAATAATGCTCAAATAAAGAACCAACAGAGATCCGAATAAAGAACCAAAAGAACTCCAAAGGAACCCCAAAACTCAATTAACAGAAGAGTACTGTACTTAGAATAGGTTCTTTTGGAGGAGGTCTAAGCTTACCAGGAGGAGGTGGTCTTTTGCAAAAGACCCCAAGGGAGTGATTTAAACAACAGAACAGGAGGTCCTGAGAGATGGCTCTTGCGCAAAGACCAGGGAGGAGGTCCTCATACAAAGGCCATAGAAATCCGAAAAGGAATCCACAAGAGGAGATCCTGTGAAGGACACGACCAGCTCAATGCAGTGGTAAGAACAAGAGTGGAGCAGATCACCAAGGGACTTACCAGGGACAAGAAGGAACAATGGATGGAGGGGAGGTCGTGAGCAGCAAGGTCTTCCCTGGAAGGCCACTGAACGAGAGTCAAGATAGTGAATGTGAAGAAGGTAATACGGCAAAGTTCCCTGGGCTGATTATAGTCAAAGTGGGTGAAGAAAACAAGAAGCATACGTACCAAGGATAAGTATAGAAATGGGTCAAAGGTAGGTGAGTGGCAGGGCAGGTGTCACTACCACCCTGGGCAAAAGGTACGAGGAAGGACAACGTATGTTGCTATGGGAAGGAACAAAGAAGGATGTCAGAGTACAGCTAGGTGACCCAATTCAAGGTAAAACGCCACGTATATGGATGTATTTAATGTGACATGACATGCAATAAATGCCCAAGGTATTAACGAGGTGGAGGAAATGAGAATGGGTAAGACTGGCAAGTGGGTCCAGTCAAACTTAGAAACAACCGGGTCAAAGGGGAGGTCCTAACCCGCAAGGAGGTTTTTGAGAAGGTCTGAAGGGCTTAGGAGGTCCTAAGACGAACAGGGAGGTCTTTGAGGACAAAAGGTCCTAAAGGCCACAAGGAGGTCTAAGGACATGAGGTGCAAAAGACAGTAGAGGTCTAAACCACAAAGGTCTAAACACAAGAGGGAGGTCCAGACCATAAGGGTCTGAACACCATAGGGAAGTTGGAACCTAAAGGAGGTCCAAAACTCAACAGGGAGGTCCGGACAAGGGGAGGTCCTGACTGTCGGGATCTCTGCAAGGGAGGTCTGGACGGTCGGATCCAAATGAAAGGAGGTCTGGACCGTCAGATCCAGACAAAGGGGAGGTCCAAAGGATATGGAGGCCCAAAGGGCTAAGAGGTCTTAAAGACTTCAAGGAGGTCCTGGACAGGAGGTCCAAAAGACACACAATGGGGAGGTCTTATGGACAGGAGGTCCAAAAGACACACAATGGGGAGGTCTTATGGACAGGAGGTCCAAAAGACACACCCACGGAATGGTCCTGAGGACAGGACCCACAAAAGGCTGATCCTAACGGTCAGATCTCACAAGGGGAGGTCTGACGGTCAAGATCAAAAACCAGGAGAGGTCCTGACGATCAAGAAAATAAGCAAAGGAGATCTGAGCGGCTCGGAGATGATCAAGGGAGGTCGGAACAGTTCAGATCACCTCTGAAAAAGGTCTGGATGGCTCGAGATTTATCAAAGAACATCTTAACGGTCTAGACCTCGCCGGAGGAGGTCCGGGCGGTTAGGATGTGGTCAAAGGACAGGAGGTCTATCAGACACAACCGGAGGAGGTCCTCTGGACAGGAAGTCCAACGACCTACTCACGGGAGGTCCGAAGGTCAAGCTCAAATAGAAAGGTGGAGATCGATGGCTAGGACCTCACAGGAAGATCTTAACGGTCCACGATCGGCAAGGGAGGAGGTCCTAGAAACGATAATACTGCGACTTGAGGCGGTAATACCAGATTGCACTAGGAGGACTTTTCCAAAGAGAAGGTTTACTAAGGTCAGGGTGAAAAGGAGTCCAAGTGATCACCAAGAGGTTCACAAGAGCGTAGAAGGAACTCAAGTGATTATGAGAGAAGACCTAGACCCTGAAAAGGTCTAAGCTAGAGAAGGAAATCTGGACCAGGGGAGGTCCAATTTGAGCACAATGGTGGTTCGATCAAATGCAAAGAAGGTCTAATTGGACACGAGTGGGTTCAAGTGAATTACTGGGCGTTCCAGTGAGCATGAGGGAGACTCAAGCAAAAGACTTGAGGGAAGGTCTAGCATAAGAGTATACCCAAACAAGGAATGAGGTCTGTGATCAAAAAGAGATACAGGCATCAAATAGATCAAGACAAAGAAGAGATCCGCACCATAGGTGAGGTCCAAGTGGTAAGGAGGTTTGGGCATACAAAAGGGTCTAATCATCCGGGAAGTCTAGACTTAGAAAAAGTCTGAACACAGAAAAGAGGTCTGAACCAAAGAGATTCAAACCAACAAAGATATCGACAAAGATATCCCAAGCGGCCCAAACCAAAGGGAAGGTCTAGACACAGAGAGGATCTGACCTGAAGAGAGTACCCAAATAAAAAGGAAAGTGGTTTAAAGCCACAAGGATAATCTAGACCTCAGAGGAGGTCTAGCTACAAAGAAAGCCTAAACCTCAAGGGAGGTCTAAACTATAAAAGAGAGATTAAGAGAGAGGTCCCGACCCAAAGGTGGTCTGGACCAAAGAGGTAGACTAGACAAAAGGTCTCAATAAAGAGAGATTTCCAGGGGAGAGGAAAGACCCGAAAAGACAAGAAGGAGATGACCACAGAGAGGTCAAACAAGAGGGACGACACTGGACATAAAAGAATGTCCAAGTGGAATAGACGAGAAGAAGTACTAACAAGAGAAGGAAAGATAGCTCCAGAGAGCTAGAGCAATACCAAGAGAATCAAGCTTTTGGTTAGTTGAAGTTTAGTTTAGTCATCTCAACACTTCAAATTCTAAAAACTTCAGGTTAAGCTTGGAATTCGCATCAAAACCAAATGGTTCTTTTTATTTTGAAAATTTTCAAAAAGGCTCTGAAAATCAGGGCGTTACAAAATCTATACGCGAAAATAAGCCAAATTCAAACAAAATTCAAATGAACTCCAAATTAGAATTTATATGAATTTAGAAATTTGAATTGTCAAAATCAGAGTTTGTATGAAGAAGAATGAGCTCTTGGAAGTTTTAAAACACATGAAATGATGAAAATGGATTTTTTGAATTTTTAGAATTATTTTTATGAAGGAAAATTGGATTATGGCATCATGATGACGTCAGCGGCTGAGTTTCAATTTTTCCAGCCGAATTTATTTTAAAAAAAGAAATGGTTTCTTTCACTAACATGTGGGCCCGGGTCCATGGACCAGGTCCACGAAATCACATCTTGTCCACATCAGTGACACACGGGCACCACATGGCAGCCACGTATGCAAAAAAACGTGGAAGTGGCGCTGACGTGGGGAAAAACGTGGCACCACGTCGGCACCGGACGGGGGCGGCGCTTGGGTCCCAAGGAACCGAGCGAACAGCGGCACGGCGATGGGCAGCGTGGTGTGCGCCAGAGAGAGGGAGGTGAGGGGAGTGTGGTATGCTCACCCAGGTGGCCGGAGGGGGACAGAGGCGACCGGCGGCGAGGAGAGAGCGGTGGCGCGGCCAGGCTTGTGGCGGCGATGGCGTTCCGGCGGTGCCCCAATGGCGAGGATGTGTGCACAGGGTAAAGTGTGGCCGTGCGAAGCTGGCAGTGGTGATGAGGGTGGCGGAGACCCACTGGAGGCGGCGCTACAGGCGGCGAAGGCGCACGATGGTCGGCGGTGAAAAGCTTCAATTGCGGCTGGTAGAGAGGGAGATAGGAGTGGAGGTGAATTGGGAAGGAATGAGGGTGAAAGGGGCACCTCGTGCTCCCTTTTATAGGAGCGGAGGGGGCCCGGAGGAGGAGATCGGCGGCGGCCGTTACGTGAATCCGGCAAAAACGCGCGTGAAAACGGGAGAGATGGCTGGGAGCGGGCGTGGGATTGAAGGGCGGATTAAATGCACGCAAACGCATAAGGAAATGGGGAGGGAATAACGGTGAAGACGGAGCTCCATGCACGCGGTAATGCCGGCCAGGTGCTGCTTTGCGCGAGGAAGAAATGGGGGAGGAAGAAGGTGTGGGTGGGCCCACCTGGCAGCGAGGAAGGAGAGAGGGTGAGGCACGGGATGGGCTGAGCTGGCCAAAAGCGCGAGGAAATGGGCCGAACAATGAAGATTCGGCCCATAAGAGATTTTGGAAATTTCAATTGATTTTCTAATTTCAATTATTGAGTTAAATCATTTTGGCTTTAGAAAATAGCAAATAAAATCTAAAAATTATGAGAAAATTCATAGAAATTCTCAAAGGCATTTTGGACTTGATTAAAATATTTCCAACTTATATTTGGAAATAGTTTCGCACATAATTTATTTTGGCTTTAAAATAATTAGGGAAAAGGTTTTAAAATTTCAGAAAATTCTAGAAATTAATTAAATTTTATTTTTTAATTTAAATCGAAGGAAACTTCAAAAACTTAGATAAATTTTATTTTTGACTTTTAAGACTTAGGAAATTCAAGAAAAACAATAAAACTCTTTTAAATTCAGGAAATCCAATAAAATAATATCTTTATTAATTTTTATTTTGGTAACAGAACTTTGGGATGTTACATCTATGCTCATGAATTGCAAAAGATGGACGAAATTAAAGTACTGCATACTAAGTCATATGAAAATCTTGCAGATTTATTCACTAAATCACTTCCAGCATCTAGCTTTGAAAGGTGCATATGTGGAATTGGAATGATGAGACTTAGAGAAGTGCAGAATTCATGGAGAGAACCTTCACGAACTCTTTATTAAAGTTTGATCACGAAGATCGAGTACCCAAAGAATAAATCTTGGAGATTAAATGAAATTGGGTGGATTGTACTCTTTTTCCCTTAACGAGTTTTTTTGAAGTTTCTCGACTAAGGTTTTTAATGAGGCAATTCGTGCAACACAACAGAACGCATGTCACGTACTCTTTCTCCAAATTTTTCCCACTAGGTTTTTATAGAGTTTTGATGAGACATGAACGTGTCGGATAAGTGCCCAAGAGGGAGTGTTAAGAAACCGGGCCCAGACTAGGAAGGCCCGGTCCATGATGGCCTCCTCATCCATCCAGTAGCCTATATAAAGAAGGGGGACCCCAACATTGTATATAGTTTTCAGAAGAGCAATAAAGAAAAGGCAGAAGTCCCCTCATATCTCTATGTTCAATCTACTATTCTATGCTTGTGTTCTTGTATTGTTCTTACGATTCTGAATTTGTCTACGAGGTAATCGCTTGTATTGGACTCGCCAGTGACGGTTCCTCAACAATTAGAGGGATTTCTCATGCCACCACTTGGTTAGGTCCCCTCTTGGTCCTCACAAGTCGCAACCAAACAATATATTGCGACCAAGCCTCGCAGGTTATCGACAATTTTCATTTTGGTATTATCCACCAAATGTTATTATTAATTGCTTATTAATTGAGAGCTGAGCGCAGTTGGCAAGGGAGACGTCGGGCCTCCGCTCGCCCACATTCGAGGCGCTGTTTCTTCTTTAATGCAGTCAGAAATGTTCACTAAAAAAATTGCTTATCAATTGTCCAGAGTGGATGATTTCGTTTTTGTTGAAGTGGTACCCCGCTAGAAATATTGTCTGGATTCATTATCACCAATAATTTGTTGCGTAGCATTGAATCATAGAAGAATCTGCTATAGTTGAAGTCCTAGCGGATTCCGGACATGCCACGTCGCTTGAATAGGCCTGTGGGGTTCACCTGCTCGCCGGTGGGGCTGGTCTACATGCAAGCGGGTCTTAGTCCTTGATCACGTTGTTGAATGGTGGATGCAAGCTGATGGCTCGTGCGGCCTAGGGAGCTGCAACAAGGGCTAGCTCCTAGTTTTCAATGCAAGATTTGCTCTGGTCGGAGCTGCACCATACAAATGAAACGGTCAGAAATGGATGAGAAATATCTAGTACGGACACCACTGTATGCAAGGTGTGTGAACAATGTTGGTTCAGGAATCAAATCAACACAAAAGATAGCTAAAAAAAGAGAGAGAAAGGCAGTTCTCCTAAATAATCTACTACCACGTAACATTACATGACAACCTCATTTGGTGCTTGGAAAAATAAAGACAAACTTACGACAAATGATAAAGTACACATATATATAAGGACAAAAGTTACTATAGTAATCCAAAAAAAATTAACTTTACTTTCTTTGTTTTTTCCTATCAACACTATTTAAGGGCTTGTTTGGAATAGACAAAAATAGAGCAATCTTTCAAGGATTCTAATCATGTAAGGAAGTTTTCTGCATGGCTAGCTATTTGGAACAATGAATTAAACTTTTAATCCCGAATGACTCCAAAGAAATTTAGGAGAGAAGTAAAAAAAAAATGGTTCAATGCCATGGAAATTTTCCTTTGAATCTTGTCGAAGGCATCTCTTAATCTCTCCAAATTCTTGTATTTTTCGTACCACTCATGCAAATTAAATACTAGTTCCCGTTTCCAGTCATATATTTTGACAATTGCTTTCTTATACTTCTTTTGTTTACGTGTATTTTATTCCTGCATTCAGAAATGGATCCCGATTGAGTTTAGATTGGACGTTATAAAGTTTGTAGGTCACTCCATAGAGTGCCTTCTTAGCTCCTGTGAAAACTATTTTGTGGATATGACGCCCGAACAGATGTAGTACTTTTGACTGTTTCACCAAATGGATCGTTTAGGCTGCTCTCAATGGGTAGTATCTTAGTGTAGTTTTCTAGTGCATGAGAAGTGTTAGGATACTATATTTCCAGTGCATGATTTCTTATGGTGTAGTATCTTAGCATGTTTCATTTAATTACATGCATGAGTATACAATAAATTTTACGCGTTGGATTTCGAACCCAAACTGGTATCCAAATTAGATACTAGAGTATTATCTCTCCTCATTAACTATGGTGCCACATCATCAATTTACCTACATGATATACTTAAGATACTAATCAAGGTGGAGCATTAGGAGCAGCCTTAGATATTTCCTCTAGTTTGATGGATAAGAATTTACAGAGTTCCAAGGTTCAGGGCTTCACGAAGGCAGGTGGGCCACGTTTTGTATGGATCAGGGCTGATTTACGAGGGCTGTGACCATGATGGAATGTCGTTCTTATATGAGAAAAAAGTGTCGACTATCCTTTTGGGTTTTGGCAATTAAGTGCATTTTAACCTTTCATTTGCATTATGATTTATGTTGCTTTTCCACTAAAAAATTGAGTAGCCTTTTTCCTAGTGAATGAATTAATGTGGCTATTTGATTGATAGCCAAAATGAGCCAAGCAAAAATTTTGGTATAGCCAAAACATAGGCAAAGCCAAATCTTGGCAAAAAAAATTGTTGTTTAGATCGTGGCCAAGCCAAATTTTGGCGTTACCAAAATTTTCGTGACCGATTTTCTCGCTCTCGGATTGCCTACATGTGACATTGGATTTTATTGGCATTACCAAATTTTCGTGGGCACTACCAAATTTTGGTAGCCAACCAAACAACAACCAATTTTTAGTAGCGTTGCTTGTAATACCCCATTTAATTAAAGAAATAGAAAATATTTGTTATTAGAAAAGGAATTAGAGGAGAGAGGGAAAGGGAGGAGGTGGGCCATCGGCCCAAGGCCCAAACCGAGTCCACCTTGGACTCGACACGGGGGCTAGGCTACCGCAAAAAGGAAGGGGAGGGGGTGGCCGAACCAAACCCTAGCCCTCCTGCCTGCCCTAGCTGCCGCCCTTGCCTCCTTACCGCATCCTGCCCCTATTGCGTTAAATGCTCCATACCGCGTCCTACCCCTGCGGCTTGTTCCTGCCGCAAGCCGTTGCTACCGCTGCCGCTGTAATACCCCGAACATCAATTAGGGAGAATATTATTTGGAGAGGGAATTTTCTCAATATTCGTTAGTAAATGCAATAAAGAAAAGAGAGAATGATCAATTGAAAAGGGTTTTTCTGCAAAGAATCGTCAACCTCGGCTTGGGCCTTGGCCCAAAAGGCCCGTGTTGGGCCGGCCAAGAGGGAGGGGCACCCTCCCCACCCCCTAACCCTAACCGGCCTCCTCCTCTCCCCCCATGCACCTCCACCTCTCCCCTTTCCCTCCCATAGCCGCCACCCTCAGTCCAATCCGCCACCTCCTCCTGTCCTAGGCGCAGCCCCATCACCCCTTGGTGCCACCCCTACCATTGGTGCCTCCCCTCCTCACCATCGCTGCTCCCTGCTGCCGGCCAAAGCGAAGGGAGGAGAGGAAGACCCTAGGACTGCCATCCATTCGAGAGCGAGGAAGAAGGAGAGGGAGAAGATCTTCTTCGTGGGGGTTGTTCTTCATCTTCCTGTAGATCTCCAAGGGTAACGAAGGGTTTTCTTCACTGTTTGTATCGTTTTAGATGCGAAATCGATTACGTTTAGTAGATCGGTTCTCTGCTGCAATTAGATCAGTTCTATCTAGTACTTTGTGCGACGGTTTTTATGTGTTTAGATTACGAATTTGAGGTTCTCATATCCTAGAATTATGTGGGAATCGTTCTTAGCTTTCCGTAGCCTCCAAGATCACTCAATTCCGAGTTACGGTTCAAAAGTTATGATAGATTCTTTCCTACTGTCCTGAAAATCTGATGAGAATTATAAGTCAAGATGTTTATTAAAATATGATTTGGTTAGGATCAGATTCAGACTTGTTTCCCAAAAAGATTCCTGAAGATAATTTCATCATATTTCTGGATTGATAAAGAACATCCTTTTTGGATTCGTAGAACAAAAGTTATGATCATTTCTTTACTGCTGTTTATTTCTGCTAGGTAGATTCTGTAATAGACTTCCATCTAATTGTTAGCTTAATATTTTGGCCGAATTAGAGGATGCACCCAACTAGTTTAATGTGGATATTTTTGTTATATTTCCATAGGATTTGAGCTCACTCTGTTTCGAGTCTTAGATCAAAAGTTATGATGTGTTTAGTACCGCTGTCCAGTCTATCATCCTGTTAAATTGTCGGGTTAATTGGATAGATCGTCCATGTGAACCTTGGGTTTAGGATGATGCGATTAAGTGTTTCGAGTAGCGTCCTATTCATGTTGTTTCTTATTCAAGTAATTCAATTGTGTAGGAGGAGAGGGTTCGAGATTAGTGGCTTCGTCTTTGCCTCCTAACGCATCGCGGTTCAAAAGGCAAGTACAATTGAATTGTCTTATTTATTGTTTTGTTCCACTTGATTGGTGATTATGCAATGGGTAATTCCGGTATTTCTTATTTCCCTTCATAATTGATAAACCATGATTATTCGGTGGTATGTTTACGTTCGATATATTCATTCGTTACTTCTTTCATGTTCATCCACGAGAGTGGGTAGTGAAGTCTCATTATTCCAATATGGGCAAGTACATTGTGTAATGTACTGCTATTGTTTGTTCATAGTGTTTTATATTCATACCATGACTGAGTGCTACGGTCTATGAATAGGTTTTATTGATTTCTATTTCGTTTCATGTATATGAATCATGCTTCTTAAGTTTTCTTCTTACAAATTCATATATTCATTCATTTATACATTGTTCATGATTCGCCCACGGGAGTGGGATGTAAAAACCCATCAATTCCAGTATGGGCACGTAAGACCCCACCATTCCAATGTGGGCAGATTTGGATCCCCGTTATGAAACTTTCTTCATACGGGCCTTGGATCCCCGTATTTTAATAAATGCAGGCCTAAGTAAACACCGACGGGTGTGTCACTGGCTATACCGGTATAAGCAGAAGTGGAGTTCATGCATTTCATTTATTCAAATGATTTCTGTTATTCTAAATTCATATTCTATAATGTGACTATCATGTTCTTATTCGTTCATTCTACATTCGAATTCTATTATATGATGATATATCCTTACTCGTTCATTCTATTATGTTCTTATTCAGTATGGTTCATTTTGTTCTGTTGTACTTGCTGAGTCGTGGACTCATTCTTGCCATGTTTACTTATTTTAGGTAAACATTGAAGACGACATGCTTGGGAGGGAATAGTCACGAATCATTCATTCACTTCACATTATCTACTTGTTAATTTGATGAACTTGTTATTACCTTTTCATTCGATAATCATTGGATTGTAACAAATGGAGTTCGATGGTTGATGTTAATCTTCCTTAAGATATGAATGAATTAGTAATTGCCTATGATCTTCATATAAACTTTTGATAGTTTTATCATAATTGATTCAATATTATTGGATGATAAAGTTTGTTATGTTGTTGAATTCTGATTCAATTCTTACATTCATTCTATTAGATGTTGATCTTTTATGTCATTAGTCGAAAGATTGCTATAATTATTCCGTATTGTTGTTGGATGTTACTCTTTTAGGTAACATCTTGGCTTCTGAATAGCCAGGGTGTTACAGCCGCGCCAGCCGGATTGCCTACTGTTGCCGCTGGTCTACTTCCGCGCCAAGCTAGTGCATGCCCCTATGGTTGCCGCTCCTCAGCCTTGCCACACCGAACCGCTGCTTCTGCGGCGCTGGTCCTAGCTGCGCCTGGGCTGCTATTGCTTCGGCTGGTACTACTATGGTTTTTGGTGGTGCAACTGCAAAGGTGAATCAAGGGGAAGGCAAGCAAGGGGAAAGCTAGGAAGGAGAAGAAGAGGAAGGGGAAGAAGGAGAAGAGAAGTAAGAGGAAGAAGCTAGGGTTTCGTGATCCAATCTCGATCGTCATCTGATTCAAAGGAGTAATGATATGGAAATCCTTGACGTGTTATTAGATTGATGTTTAATCAAAGATTATGTTAGATCGATAGTGGGAATTGGCAAATTGGTGATGCCCTATTTCAATTAGTTGTGCTATTGAACATTGCGAGGGAGTTTTTTTTGGGTATCTACATCCTGTTTCATAACCGTGTCATGTCAGGAAGGTTGTAGGTTATTGTCTAAGATCACTAGATTTAGTTAAGCGATATAAAAGTTATGGCTTCTGGAGTGTTGCAGTCCAAAATTCCAACGTCGTTAACAGCAGTTGTGTAGATTGCTTTATTTCATACAGTAGATGGTCGAATTAAATTATAGTCATAACTAGGTTTAGTGAGATAATTTTCCATAGTTTCCAGAAGTTGTAGGGTTTGCTATTTTTCATGTGGTAGAAAAATACATATAAAATTGTCAAGTCTTCTATTCTTCAATGTTTCGTATTAACATTCGGGGTTAAAAATGGGGATTTAGATGACGTAATCAGAGAATTTGCATAACTAGGAAAGTGTATTAAATTTTGTGTAGATTCCAAAAAAACATAACTTTTTATGTTTGGATTACAGGAGTAAAAGTTATGGCTGTTTGATCACAGGAACAGCAGGTGGGTTCTCTGGTGAAGAGGGTTAACCGGGCGTAGCAACGATGTTGAGTTATTTTATGTTTGTGTATTGTTGCTGCATGTTTTTGAGCTGGATTATTTGTTTTGACCAGGGAGTATTACTTCGAGTTTGGTGCCACCTTTGTATCATTCCAGTTTCTATGGCTAAAAGGCAAGTGCATGGTAGAGCGGTAGACCTCGGTTTGTTTGCCATTTCTCTTTACACTTAACTTGCCATGATATTTATTTATGCTTTATTTATTCTTATTTAAATGACATGATAATGATGATGATATGATGATAATGGATCATATTAATGAGTAATGAAACAAATTGCATTTTTTCATCATGTGTACAATCATGTCAAGAAATAGAAAACCCCACTTTGGGTGGGCATGTAATAGTTACTTTGGTATGCCTCCTCGAGAGTGGAGAGACCCCCGATCCCTGTAGGACAGGCTACTGATAGGGTGAACACCGACGAGTGTTCACTTATGCTATACCGGTATAAGCTATGAGATGAGCAAATGAGCATGTAGAGTATAAATACATTATATTAATGGAAAGGTGATGATATTACTTGAACATATGAATAATGATGATATTATTCTTCATGATTGATAAACTGTATGTTTATTATTTTATTATGTACTTACTGAGTCTTGGACTCACTCTTACTTTGTTGTTGCTTTTAGGTGATCAATGAAGGCGACATGCGTGAGATGGAGTTGCACATGTGCATCACATGCTATCAATCACACATACATCTTTATTTAGTTGCTTTCACTAAATATAGAGATATGATACTTTCATTTAGAATTGATAGTAGACTTGGTTATGATTATCTTAATTATTGGGACTTGGTTATTTAATTATGATTTGATCATATTAATTGTTCCTAACAAATGTTCCCGGGCGTATGGTTCCAGGCATTCTTGAGCACGAGGCCCCAAGCGTTCTCAAGCGTGTGGTCCTGAGCGTTCTTGGGCGTGTTGTTCCAAGCTATGAAAGTTAAGCCTTTATGCATTCATGTTGTTATAATTGTTGAAAGGTGACCCGTGGTGGGTTTGATCCCATGCATTGCTTGCTGGAATTATTGGTAATTATGCTTTAAATTATTAGTGAGAATAATTTAGGTGACATTCAAGGCTTAGTGTTGGACCGGAGTGTTACATTACCAATATTTGATTTGGTTTGCAATGGTAACAAACCAAACAAGCCTAGTGCTATTTTAGGTTATTATATATAGGAATTAAACTAGCTGATTTTTTCGCGCAATTGCGATACATATGTTTACATTTGAAAATAGAGTTATATTTTTATACAACTATAATATATTTCTTACCTCCAATATATATATATATATATATATATATATATATATATATATGTGTGTGTGTGTGTGTGTGTGTGTGTGTGTGTGTTTTTTTGATAGTTGTATTTCTTATACATCTGTAACAAATCTTCAATCATTGTAACTTGTTTGCACAAATCTGGAAGCATGTACCTACATGTATATGTGGTTTTGTATTTTCCCATTATTTCTTGTTAATTTATTTATTTTTAATACGAGAGGATGTTAAAATCATGTTGTGTCTTGAAGGTAGTAGTACCCAATATGACCTAGAATTAAATATATTACGCAAACCGAGGATAAAAAAATGTAAATAAATATCACCAGATATGTCGTCCGATATCTAAAACATTGGATTTTTTTTTAAAAAAAACAATTGGCTAAGAACTCTAACATTTACTTAAAAAGAAGGTAGGCACCTGAGCCGATCATAGGATTTAAACCAGGGTGAACAAGGGGACGACGCCACTTCTTTACCAACCGGCCACAGGTCAGTTCCTAAACATTGGAGTAGTTTAAACGGTACAAACTTATTTTTGCCACACCTCGTGTGGAGAAGGATGCCACCGTCACCACTGTCTATAAATTGTAATGGAGACTTGAGAGGTTCGTGTAACAGTAATATGTATAATTTGTGTATTCGCACCACCTAATCACCTATGGCATCCTTGGATCCAATCCACTATTATTGACATGTTAATTTGGCCCTACGCCATAGAGCTCTTGTCAAAAAAAAGTACAAACAAGCACCGAAGCACTGCACACCTACACTGGAGACTACGACGGTGGAGTACACATGTTCCTCTGAGATTACATTTTCTATGTTTTTCTTTGTACCCTGCATGCATATATGGCTTGTACAATGGTATAGGAGTTTTATATGGTCGACGTTGAACAGGTGAGTTGGATGCTCCAGCAAAAATATGGTTAAGTTTCCAAAAAAGTTGATTTCACTTGTCAGAAATTAGCGCAACCTCTCCTTTTTCTTTCGAAGGTAATGAAGTGGCCACCTGTAGGGTCGCAAAAAAGCTGGCATTCGTTGTCTCAGTTCAAAATTGCTTTAATTAGACTTATTATTTGGTTAAACATTGAAATAAGTCAATTTTGAATTAAATTAGATTTCACTTTGGATCAACTCGGCTCGTTAACTCAGTTCTAAAAATACTTTTAAATTCTAAATAAAATAATATTAAATCAAACTAGATCAATTTAAAAAAAAAACTCGGTAGAACGACTACCGGACTAGCAGGCTCCTTCACCCGCTCTGCCTTCGGAACCCCCTTTGTGTTCGCATGTTATCAAGCAGAGACGCATATAACTAGAACAACTCCCTCCCTCTCTCCCTCCCTCTCTCCCTCTGCTCTGCTCTGGAGTCTGCTATACTCGGCGTGTGTGTGTGTGGGGTGAATGGGGAAGAAGCTGGAGAAGATGCAGAGCGCGGCGCAGCAGCAGAAGGGGAAGCTGTACATCATTGTCGCATGCATCGCCCTGCTCATCTGCGGCTGCAAAAATCGTATGTACATTGGGCACTAAGTCCTACAATTTGTATGCAATTCCGTTGGCTTATTCCTCCCCCTAGTTTAGTAACATCAACTAATGCTCGTGTACCTACAAACGAATGCATCCGCCGGAGTTCAGAATGATACTCCATGTATGAGCAATGAGGTAGCTCAAATGAATGTGTGATATGTAGCATTCATGGTAGTAGTCATTTCATTTGATTGTTAACAATGCAGCATTTGAACTGGATCTCGAATGTTCAGAAGCAAATCTTGCTTCTTAAATTGATTTCTCTTGGGAAAATGCGCGCTACTCACTCGGTTGTATCGTGGGTGCTCTGTTTTCACTCAGAAAACGGTGAAATCACATGTGCTTACAGTCATGGACTGTGTTGTTTTAGCATGTTCTTTTTTTTCTTCAAAAAGCAATGAAAATATCACTGGTTAAACCGTACTGCTTGAGATGCACAGCATCATAACAAATTAGCTCAGCATCTAGCTAGGGCCACATGTCAGTAATACATTGGATAATATTTTCCAGCTCGGTGATCTTTGCGATGGTTCTGAGTAGTATTACCAGTGTTCATAGAGTTAAAACATGTTCTCGACTGGAGGGAGTGACAGGTTATGTTACTAGTTGGAAGAAAAACTGTCAGTTCTAGTATAAAGCCACGGGGGTTAGACCAACCATGATTATACTGCTATTTTTAGTGTATCTCGATCAGTTAAAAAAATTAGTTGGCTACCATCTGACCGCTTTGCCCTTGGAGACAGGGGTTTGGGCGAACGAGTTGCCTATGCGAATGCACGTTGCTGCCGAGTTGGCGACGGGCCGACAGCGCAGACGACGGTGGGCACTGTGCACCTAGCAATGTTGCGGCCGGGCAGCAGCGATCGACGGGCGTGCATGGTGAAATCGGTGGCCGGCCGGTTGCGCGGTTGCAATAGAGCATTGGGAATTGCGTGTCGGCGACGACTGGCAGCAGCAGCGAGCGGCACACCACCAGGCGGCGGGCGGCAGGCGGCAGGCGGCCAGGCAGGGAGCGGCACACAACCAGTGGGTTTGGAGCATTCATGCATCGCGAGCGCGCGGGCACCACGGGAGAGAACGCACGCACGCACGGGCGCGCGCGCGCGCCGGTGGATCGAGCACATGCACTCCTGCAGCAGATGAGCTAGCTCAGGAGCAAAACTGCAAGGAATCATAGCACAATCGTAAAACTTTGTGCAACACACAGGGCTACGTACGGCCGGTGAACGTGCTAGTCCAAATCTTATGCCGAGGACAAGAAATTGTAACGTGCAATTGGCGTAACACACACAATCGATCTTACGAGTGCGTGGCCAAATTAAGACTTTATATGTGGGTTAGGCGGCATAGATTTGGAATTAATATGCATGATGCTTGATATATATAGGTAGTTTTTAATATTACACAGCGCTTACAATGATATATATAGTGCTAGTTTTATCACATAAAAGAATGAACAAAAGTATAGCTAGCTACTTCAAACTTGCATTATTAACATGATTATATTGCAGGTGAGAGACGGGATAAGAAATAGCAACTGCCAAAAAGTAAGCGCTGTACGTCCTAATCCTCCAACCTGGATAGTACAAAGTGAGTGCATGTAATTAACATGCATAGATGGCATGGGAACAGGCTGATCCATATATTTGTCCCTGATACCGTACGTGCTGCTTGTCCTATCCATGCCTAGCAAGTTTTGATCAATGTGTACATACAGCATAACTATTTACATACGTATGCGTAATTGGAAATCAGAGTGCAAGAGTATCACACACCTATTGGTGTATAATTCTCTTTTTGGAAAATGTTGATGTAAAGTTGATTTCATTTGTTGTACTTTAGTGAGCAGGGATTAAGAAATCGGTTGCTGATGTTTCCCCGACCCGGTTCTAAGTGGTTTTCCGATCATCTCAATTTTGTGTCTATCTTTTCTTCATGTTTTCATCAAATGTTTATTTCGAAATTCCAAGTTTTCTTCAAATGTGGTGTTTCTTCATTCTTGAATTAGCTTTTTTTGTTGCAACGATTCTTGAATTATCTTTATCAATGACCCCAAAATATCACAACACCGTTTTTTTACATTAGTCGGATTCCCGTGGAATTTTTATCCCTGCAGGGAGTGATTGTCTAGTGACAGACTGACAGGTCGACATTACCGTCGCTACAAAAAATGTTGCATGTGTACGTTACATATTTCGGGCACCTTAAATTCTGTTTAGCACTCGCCTATATTTAATTTTTAAATAAGATTAGTGTCAAATTTTACAACGTGCATACGTATACAAATCGCTTCCAGAACAGCTAACAAGTTTTGGTGTTACCTTGATTAACCAATATGCTTAATGTAAGTTGACTTAATTATAGCATATATAGATCGATAAACCTAACAAATAAAATAGCAAGCTAGAGACTGAGCATGCTGTGTTTTGTAGTGGCAACAGTGTTTCAGGACTGCATGTGCTATTTTGACCAGCATATGGTCTAAATGCAGTGCTTCTGGACATTTTCAGAATGTAACATGGAAGCAATATGTGCGATCCTGGACAGCTGGACAAGACGCTTGGGGAATCTTATAAAAATCCGAGTAATTAGAAGCAATGTTAGGGAAGTGAAAAAAAAAATTACGTGCATGCGTGTCTATATATGCCAAAAGAAACCCAGCAAGTGTATACTTGAGGGTATATATATACACAACCTTCTCGCAGGTTGTTCTTGAATGCCAGGTGATCAGTATCATCAGCATACACATGGAATATAATCCGCACAAACGGATCCGTCCGTTCTGAACATTATAGTGTCGTTTTAGAACACGTTCACACAATTTTTTTGAACTAAAATAACAAATATACATAATGGCACTTAGATTAATCACATAAAAACAGCACATTACTATATTTATCATAGAAACTTCCTCAAGGTTATTGTTGGAGGAGGATCACATAAAAACAGCACATTACTATATTTATCATAGAAACTTCCTCAAGGTTATTGTTGGAGGAGGTCCCTGCGCTATCTTGAGTTGATGGTAACCTTGCGAAGACATGACGCCTCAGACAGATCAACCCCGGACGAGGTCCAAGGACTGACCCCGGACAGGGTCCGGGAAACAACCTCGCTGAGGTATGACACATCGGCGAACTCACTCCGTACGAGGTCCAAGGACCAACCCCGGACGGGGTACGAGAGGCAACCTCGCATAGGCATGACACATCAACGAACCCACTCCGGACGAGGTCCGGGGGCCAACCTCGCTGAGGTACGACATATCGGTGAACCCACTTCGGGCGAGGTCCAGGGGCCAACCTCGCCAAGGTGCAACACATCGGTGAACCCACTCCGTACGAGGTCTAAGGGCCAATCTCACCGAGGTGTGACACATCGGCGGACCCACTTGAACATGGCGGGACCCGCTTGGCGAAACGGATGAAAGTACCCCTGGGATAAACTAGGTACCAAGAGCAACAATGTAACCTCGCATGTCTACCCCTTCCCTTTGTAAATAGGCTCCATGTAAATGGAAAGGGGAGGCCACTTGTAACTCTTTCTACACATATGCAATACAATGGTACGGACCATCTCGTGTGATTCTTGTTGAATTCGCCTTCGCACCCTCGACAGTCAACGCATCCAACCAGGGGTGCCACAAGCTTACTATCTATCGGACCCTGTGCTTTAAATATCCGAAGCCCTTGTGTGTGCACCGTATTAGTCTCATGATCAGTGGCTAATACTAGTCCCATGATCAGTGGCTAGTACACACATTTACAACATTGGCATACACATCCATACACCATATACTTACAACATGAATCAAATAAAGTACTTAAACTTAAACGGTTACATGACAAGTATAGTTTACATGGCCGACCAACCAGATAAAGGATCAAGTATCAGAAGTAGCAGTGGAAACATAGTAATTTAAACGCAAAAGTCCAGTGGTGTGCCCATCCAACCCTCAAGCAACTGACAAGGACCAAACCCTAGTAAGACCTGTCCCTGTACCCTCTGGTACCAAGAGCAAAGAAGGTGTCGTCCGGCATCAGCTCATCCTCATACTCGCATCAACAATTTAAGCAAAATTGAGTACATTTTGTACTCAGCAAGACTTATAGTGTATCGCAACATAATTATAAATGAAAGGATAACAAAGGATGTGGCTCTACTCTACAAGTCATTTTCAGCATTAAACAAGTTTTATTTGCAATATCGATATATAATAGTTTGCAATGGAATTTACAAAGAGTAGTTGACTGATATTGAAATAACAAGTATGTAACTCAATTAATAGAAAAATGATGGCCCTCCTCAGCTGTGATCAACATTTTAATCTCAGTCATAGACATGGCACTCACCACTACTACAGGAACCGACATCAAAGACGGTTCGGAACTGTCATCACAGACGGTTTCCGAACCGTCTATGTTTGTTGGTCTGTGATAACATGATATTATCACAGACGGTACAAAACCGTCTGTGAAGTCAAGTATCACAGACGGTTTGAACAGAAAACCGTCTGTGATAGGAGAATATCACAGACGGTTCTAAATAAAAACCGCTCAGTGATTTTCGAATATCACAGACGGCTTTTTGTAGAACCGTCGTGATATTTCCTATCACGCACGGTTTTTATTTAGAACCGCTCGTGATATTCTCCTATCACGCACGGTTTTCGCTCAAACCGCTCGTGATATTGACTTCACTGCACGGTTTTAACGTAAAACCGCCTGTGATAGCTCGCACTTCGCCCACAATTTGCTGTTTTCCTGGCTAGCCTCAGGAATTGCTAGCCATGCCCTCTGAAAACAAGCATTCACATAAACAGATTCAAGCATTCACAAAAACAGATTCAAGGAGCCATGACAACTCAAAGTGATCATTACTCAAAATAAATTACAAAAGATCCGCATTTGTTCAAGTATTGTCGCTATAGTTACAACTAGATTACAATTGTTTGCGTTGAGAGGTTTTAGTGGGGTGATGCTCTGGGTTGGCGACGGAGTGAAACTCTCCATTGTCGTTAATGATTTCTGTGTTGATAAAGGCGCAGAGCTTCCCTCGAATGTCCTTGATCTCTTCCGCAACGAGTGAATCACATTGTAAATTCAAGGCCTGCCACTAGCAAGAGTAAAGTGGTAAGATATATATATTTAAATTTATAATTAGGAAATAATTATTTCGAGATTGACAAACCTCGTGATCCTTCTTCCTAGTCAGAAGGATTAATGCATATGATAGCGCACGTAGATTGCACATAACTCATCATCTTTTTTTGGCGCACCGCAAAAAATAGAATTACATATATAGGTATAGTCGGTTCGAGACGCGTTATTATGAAGTATGATATAGGATTATAGTGTTGTAGCTGCATCGAAAATCCATCTGTGTGTTAGTTGGCGCTCTTTCCATTGTATATTCCTTTGTTGGCAACATAATTGATGAACGACCTACATGATTCAAAAGGTTATCCTCGGCCATTTCAAACGAATGAAGACTACAATAGAGTTATGTAAGGAGGAAATGAGCATACCTCTCGAGTATTCCTCTTAGAGTGTCAAGTCGTGCTTGTTGCGGTTTAGGGAATCAAGGTATATCACATGGTTCCTCTTGGGTATAATAACTAAAAGGATCGATGGTACCTACTCATGTATGTCGCTATAGTCATTAAACCTAAGTTCGTGGTTGCAGATAAAGTACAAATGAAATTTGTATAGCAAGTAGTGACACTTACCCCCGGTTGTAGGGCACCACTATGTACTTCATGTTAAATCGACGAAGCAATGACCTCGTTATGTATTTCTCGATGAAGGAGGAGTCTTGTTGGATGGTTTGCAACGAAACCACATGTGGGTCGAGGAAACCCTTGGTTCTTTCCATTCCGGACATTTTTCAAAGATGTATCTATACATAAGCAATGAGTTGTGATATTTATTGGTATTACATGAATGTAGAACTTGATTGTACGCACTTACAGTGTCCAACATCGTAGAAGCGAGACGTCGAGGCCAACGAGGTTGAATAGTTGAAATAAGTCATTGAAGCCCATGACGAAGTACCTCGTCCGCTGAAGAAATGCTTATCCTCGATTCGACGGTGATTCGAAGATCGCACCCTTCTTTTGGGTCTTCGCCAGTACCGTGCATGCAAAGCCCGACAAGCATATCCGGCGTGCATTATCATCGCATCGAGCACAATGGTTTTCCGATGATGTAGTTCCCGGGTATCGCGGACTTCCCGGACTTGGGAGGCGCCTTAACGTTTGTGGATTTCGATTTGGCCTTAGCGATTGGCAGCGTCTTCTTGTGAGATGACTCGGGAACGGATACGGCAGCACGCTTTTGCTGTTCCTTCGGCGTCTTCTCCACGGGAATCGAAGAGGTGGCCTTATGAGGCGAAACATGAGGTGGAGTCATCGAGGGTCCCGTTGGAGAGGAATGGTCGTGTCCAGATCGCGGCACTGCTGGGTCCAGGGCGATGTCCTTCTTGGGCCACTGGATAAAAGAGAGGACGGCATCCCCTAGTGTTGTGATCTCTTCGTTCGGGCAAATCTTCACGGGCGGCTCGAAATTGACATGTACCATATCCACCGACCTGGCGTAACTGCGGCGCCGGTGGCACCGTGTCAGACCGCCCCTTCCTCCTATGGATACACCATCCTCGCGTAGCCTCAATACAAAGGACCCATCCATCCTCACTTGGAGCTTACAGGCGTCGGCTCCTACAAAATGATACGCAATTAGCTAAGGCGCCCTATAGGTCTATCTTTGGTGCATCCATAGATGTACGCTACCTTGATGTCTCTATCGGTAATCGGACGTCGTCATGTTCACAATTATGCGCGGACGCGACGCTACTCCGACGTCGAGGAGGACTACCTCCCGAATTAGCGGGGGCGGCTTGCGACCGCTGGCTCATGAGTATATCCATTTGACTCCGCAATGCTACCATCTCTACTTGAAATTGGTTAGTAATCATCTGTACCAACTGGTTGTCGTGCTCGGCCTTGGATCTCTTCCTAGTCCTATACGTGCAGTAGTCGTCCGCGAATCCATGACTCCAAGGTACGTTAACCCCAAAGCCTCGCGTGCGACCCGGGTGCTCCTTGTTTCCCAAGGCCATAGATAGTATATCATTCTCCCTGTCTGCATGGAAGGAGCCTTGGGAAGCTTGGGCAGTCAAGTCACGCTGCAAGAGGTCATCATGTTATTATAGGCACTATGAAGTGATGGACTTATTAACAACTTAGTAGTTCGACATATTTACCACACGCTGGGACACTTCCCGGTCTGCGGGTTTGTGAAGGAGATGTGCCCAAGACGAGACTTGTGCCCTCGCTTAACCAAATTTTAGGGAACGCTGGTCTGTGACATCGAAACGGGTTCTCCTTCTCCGCCGCCCATTCCTCAGATTTACCCGCTGCACTCAGCCGTGCCGAGTCTGGCGGGTGAGTGTTTCGTGTCTGGAGAGCTTTGTGCGCCGCACTTTGCTCCTTAAATTCGCCGCGTTTTCATAGCCACAAGGTGTCCCATGCTTCCGCGCCAAGAATTTGTATCGCGAAGGCGTTTGACCCGTGTTCACGCATTTCGTGACAAGAATGCTCTTGAAGGTCCTCCACGATTTACCCATCGTGAGCATCGCCGTCCATCGCACGCGTGCCACATGTATACGGAATAGTGAACTTCTCTCGAAAGTTACATCCACACGCTTTCGCTTCTTTCGTCAGTCCTTCCACGCTGGTGTGGTGATGAGGACCCGTTCCTTGCAAGTATCCCGCAGATGGTCCGGAATCTCGCCACGATCTCTTGGGACTCAGAGGGACCCCAAAGTCACCGACCTCCGTGATGACCCATCGGCCCGTAGGCATTTTCGATTGTCCTCGCCATCTCGCTTCGTGTCATTATCGCCGACGGTGACGGCGGCCTCGTCGGCGCCTCTTCCATCTCTGGCGTCGGTGTCGGCGACCTCGTCGGCGCCTCTTCCATCTCATGGCGTCGGTGATGTGGCGAAGACGATGTCTCGCCATCTCGCTTACTTGCTATCTATATAAGTTACATATGCAATAAAATGGATTGCAAGTGTCCCAAATTAACATATACATTGAAACTTAATAATATGCTCAACATGTGCAATATTAGCAAATAATCATAAATAATTCCAGATAAATATGAAACAATTAATCTCGTGAAGAAGTACAGAGGTTGACTATAGAGATCAAGATGGCAAATGAAAAGTTGAATGAGCTCATACAGAGTACTAACATTCCTTAATCCACTAGCTTCTCTAAGGAAGCCTACTTATCGAGGCCGACACACCGAGTGTGCCATTTGTTTCATGCCGTGGAGGACTGGCATGAAACAAAGGTACACTCAAGTGTGTCAGGATCGACGAAGGAAATGCTAAGCAAAGGTTTAATCCTGTAGGGCTCGCCGCCTCCCTGCTCCTATTATGTGCTCTCAGAAGGAGAGTAGCTAAAGAACAAGTCTTTGCCATCTCAATCCTATTGTCTATACTCTTCATCGACCCTAACACACTGGAGTGTACCATATGCTTCTTGCCTTGGAGGATTGGCAAGAAGTAAAGGTACACTCAAGTGTGTTAGGATCGACGAAGGAAATGCTAAGCAAAGGTTTAATCCTGTAGGGCTCGCCGCCTCCCTGCTCCTATTATGTGCTCTCAGAAGGAGAGTAGCTAAAGAACAAGTCTTTGCCATCTCAATCTTATTGTCTATACTCTTCATCGACCCTGACACACTGGAGTGTGCCATTTGTTTTATGCCGTGGAGGACTGGCATAAAACAAAGGTACACTCAAGTGTGTCAGGATCGACGAAGGAAATGCTAAGCAAAGGTTTAATCCTGTAGGGCTCGCCGCCTCCCTGCTCCTATTCTAACACTCCTAACACTCCTTAATCAACGAAGCAAAGGTTTAATGCATCATGTGCAGAAGACTAGCCTTTAATGAAGACATAGAAACAAAATAGAATCAAGTAAAATAGACATAGCAAATAATCATAAATAATTCCAGCATAAATATGAAACAATTAATCTCAGGAAGAAGTACAGAGGTTGACTATAGAGATCAAGATGGCAAATGAAAAGTTGAATGAGCTCATACAGACTACTAACATTCCTAACACTCCTTAATCCACCAAACTTCTATTCTAACACTCCTTAATCCACCAAAGCCTCTCTTATGATCTTTGTATAGATAGAAACTAGTGATACAAATCTTTGCTCGAGCCTACTTATCGAGCTCGACATCGAGTGTACCATTTGCTTTGTGCCGTGGAGGATTGGCACGAAGCAAAGGTACACTCAAGTGTGTCAGATCGACGAAGAAAATGCTAAGCAAAGGTTTAATGCTTCATGTACAGAAGACTAGCCTTTAATGAAGACATAGAACTAGAATCAAGTAAAATGATCGATGAAGGAAATGCTCAGCCAATAAAAGGTCTAGAGATTAACAGTGCACAGACACTATTCCAACATATTGATTCATGATATTATGTGCTCTCAGAAGGAGAGTAGCTAAAGAACAAGTCTTTGCCATCTCAATCCTATTGTCTATACTCTTCATTAAATGAATATGATAATATAAATTCAAACTATGAGCTCTAAACAATACTTTGCTTAACTGTCAAACGATCTCAACTATTAACGAAAACAAATTAAACTTCCAGTCAAACAGAGGTTGACTACAAAGATCAAGATGGCAAATGAAAAGTTGAATGAGCTCATACAGACTACTAGAAGAATCACAAACTAGTCATTAGATTACCAACGAAAACTGAATACTCTCAATAGAACTGAACATGAAGAATCAGAATAACTAGCTTTCAACCGAAAGTAACCAATTAACAGTACATCATATTGATAGTAGCAAGTAATACAATAGAGCTCAAGTATGAACTAACTATCACATTCAATCTCAGTATAAGACAGAGTTCATCACGAGCATGTCAACAAAGCCCATCGATCAATTTGCAATGAACGATGAGCTCAACCGAAAGTAACCAATTAACAAGAGATCATATTGACAAGAGTAAGTAATACAATAGAGCTCAAGTATGAACTAACTATCACATTCAATCTCAAGATAAGACATAGTTCATCACAGAGCATGTCAACAAAGCCCTCGATCAACAAAGCCGAATCGCCACAGAGGAGCAATACTCACAGAGAGGATGCCGCACAAGAACTCACGGTGCAAGGAGGAGGCCGACACGGGAGGAGGACGGCGGGGAGAAGGCCGTGCAGAGGGGAGGAGGACGGGCTGGGAGAAGGCCGGCAGAGGGAGGAGGCCCACACGGGAGGAGGACGGCGCGCCGAGGTCGGAGGCGGCAACGCCGGGCTTACTGCCAGTGGAGGTGAATGGGGCGCCGTGGTCGGGCGGCGGCGAGGTCGGCGCCGAGGTCGGGCGGGCGCCGAGGTCGGGGCGCCGAGGTTGGGCGGCGCGCCGAGGTCGTAGTCGGCGGTGAAAACTACGGCGAGCCCTAAACCCTAGAGGAGGCGAACGAGCGCGAGAGCCTAAGGGCGCGGAGAGGAAGTGACAAGTGAGAGCAAAACCCTAGCGTTTCCGCCTTATAAAAGTATATCACAGACGGTTTATAACGAGAACCGCTCAGGATAATAATATCACGATGGTTCTATAAAAGAACTGTCAGGATAATCCTGCACGGTTTTTAACTACAACCGCTCGTGATATGAACGTATCACGCACGGTTTTTAAATAGAACCGCTCAGGATTCCTTTTCACTGACGGTTATACAATGGAACCGCTCGTGATAACTCTTCATTTTCCGCGTGTCTCTTCGTCTTCATTTTCTCGTGTGTCTCTTCGTCTCACGATCACACGGCGCGGCTTCATCTCTTCATTTTCCAACGCCGCCACAACTCCCCAAATATCTCTTCGTCTCCGCTCCGCTTTAGAAATTGTTCTATATATAGATGTGTCCCTTCTACAATGTATTTCACACAACCTCCTTGATCCCCTTTCTCCACAAAAGCAGTAAATGGCTGCCTCCTCTTCAGACACGATCAGACTGCGCACCTCTCTCGCTATACGTTGAGTCGCGGCCGCTGAAGAACACTATTTCAACAATGTCTTCTCCTCTGTCCGAGAATTTGCCGAGCGGTGACGCCACCTTCCGCCGCCTTGACATTCTCCTCCGCCGTGTCTTCCGGGTGATCTCCCACTTTCGGCGAAGTTTACCGTGTCGTCGACGTGGTCCTCCAAAACGGTTGCACGTCTCTGTGGAGGCTTGTTGTCACTTGACCGCTTAATCGAGGCAAAGAAAGCGATCGAGTTGACTGTGCCGAGACCTCTCAAGAGAAGAGAGCCTATGGGCTCTCTTCAACTTGGTTCAACAATCGAGGGTCTTGGGACACACTCGAACGAAGCGTCGTGGTGGACGATTTCAGATTCGCTCGATCTTAAACCGTCCGCCCAAGACGCCGCCACCCACGAAGTGTTGAAGACGGAGATAGCACCTACCTCCACCACTAGATAGGTTTCTAGTTTTTAATCTTTTGTAAGCTATCGCCACGCACGTTGTTTGGCTATATATATATATGAAAATTCCAAAATTTTAAAAAAGTTTGGAGGAGAAGTTACAATATCTATTTGCCCATAGTAAGAGCTAGATCCTCATCCCATCGATCTTGAAGTGTGGAGGTATGTTGATCCGGAGCCGCCGGGGGGGCGGCCGGGTTGCTCCACCGCGCAGCGGCAGAGAGGCGTCGCTGCATCGCGGCAAAGGGACACAGATGGCGTGGCGAGAGGATCTCCTGAGCGGTTCTTAATAAGAACCGCTCAGGATAATTCATATCTGAGCGGTTCTAAATAAGAACCGCTCAGGATACTACACGCACGGTTGTAACGTAAAACCGCTCGTGATTAGGGGATTATCACGACGGTTTGTGAATAGAACCGTCAGTGATAATTCACTGACGGTTCTATTCTCAACCGTCAGTGATAGCCGACTATCGCTGCAGCGGTTCTAAAAATACCGCTCTGTGATAGTTGTTCGCGCCACCCCATGTTGGGATCGATTTAATAGACGGTTCCAAAGGAACCGCTCGTGATGGGGCGTCTACTATAGCCTGTTTTGTAGTAGTGCACACAAACCAATCATCCCAACATTTTTGAACAAACCGTTTTTGCAAAAGTACAAACTATTCCCGGCATTACTACACCTAGCACGCTCATCACTGTGAACACGGCTATTTAAATAGATTTACACTCTGCAGAGGAGTATAACTTTACCCACACGATACAAGCTCTCTAGTTTGGTGTGAGACCCCCAAATATTGGAATGTGCCGAATTAAAATTATACTGGTAGCATAATTATTAATTTAGGAACAGTGTAATTCCCTTATTAAAAATCATACTAGAAGCATAATCATAATAAGTAACAATCCAACATTGAGTGTTCTGGATATATGCCATGCAATAGTTCCCGTGATTAGTGACTATTGCACATATATCCTTAAACAACATTGCATCACTCACATACAAGTCATACATTCACATAATTATACATCGACACATAATTAATTTGGTTGCTACAGTACCAAATTGCTACAGTAACAGATGACCTTGGGTCATAACAAAAGAACAACAATGAAGCAAAATAAACATAAAACCACCAATGGCCCCATCCATGAGCTATTGCGTGGAGACTAGAACTAGCACTACTCGTTAGCGCCACCCATATCGGCGCTTAATCGGCATCTCGTAAAGGTAACCATCATCACCGCAACAAGAGGTCATACAACCCCGAGTACGAAAGGTACTCAAAGAAGACTTACACAAACTAATAAAAGAAAGTGTTAATAGAACCTATACAAAGGAATAGAAATTGTACATGCATAAGGTTGACAATGGGAAGCTTAATGGTTCGATTTTGCATAAAGCAGCACATCTTAACCTACAGTGACTAAATTTTGACAAAGCAATTTTAATAATTCAATTTGGACTAAAAACAAGAATATAAGAAGATGTGAACATAAACAAGAATAAAAAATAAATCACAGATCATCATAAAACTATACAAGACACTATTATGTCGAAATTATTCCCCATTTCCAAACTTACAACAAAACCTATACAGGTGACATCAATTCAAGTATTGTCCGTAACCGTGGACACGGCTATTCGAATAGTTTTGTATCCTTGCAAGGATGTACATCTTTACCCACACGACTTAGTTAGCCCGTAAGCCTCCTAATAATAGCACACCGCCTTTGGTATGCCGCCGGGAGACTAAGATTTGGTATTTTGCAACAAGTTGACACTATTGAGTTGGATGACCCATGTGAGACTAATCTCGCTAAACAACGATCGATAGCATATATTCAACAGTGGCTCACATGTTGTACCGGAATGCCGACCCAATCAATTAAATGCAAACTCATGTTAGCCACACATATTAGACCGCTAGCCGAGGTTCTCAAGGTACGTACATGTGATGGAACACATCTACGCCCTTACCCTTCTAAGAACATCTGATATCGATATAAACTCCACATGGCATATGACACGGCCCGAAGACTTAAGCATCTATGCCATACGAAATCAATACACATGTCCTTACTCTCCTGTTTCCAACTCAATAGTATTAACCCTTTACTTAACCAAACAGAGGCCCATACACCGCGTGTGGAAGTACGTTGGGGCTTGAATTGGTAGTCGAGTTCAGTCCTTAATCAATCCAGACAAGACATCCACATTTCCCAATTCTCGTGCACAAAGGCACCATCACTAGCATCCACTTGTCCAGATTTGAATTTAGTTTAACAACAGATTTAGGAGCATTTCAAATTCAATTAAACTGAACAAGAATCAAAAATAAATACAAGTTATTTGTTGTTCACAGGTTTGACAAGATAAGATTGTCAAACACTACCGTTCTATGGACTGCAGGGCTAAGCCAAATTTAAAACTAAGTATATAATAATACAGACTACCTTAGGTTAAGTGTATGATTCAATTTAAGGTAAGCCACTGAAGGGCTACGGGTAGGCTACACTAGCGCAAAATAATAAAAATTCTACCCGTAAACCAAGATCACTGCAGTCATAGATCACGGTCTTGCCACTAGACGCGCAGGTGCGGAATTGATGCAGCACGTCGAGGCAGAGTAGTCGTACTAAGTTGATGCAGCACGTCAGGGTAGAGTAGTCGTACTACTTCCTCGTCCTCGTCGCGGCGCCCCACGTCTGACTCCTCTCTTGCGGTTCGTCCAAACGCCACAGATGCAGCGCCCAAAGGTATCCACACGCACGGAGGAAGCGACGACGCCGACTACTAGATCCGCGCGAGCGACTAGGGCGTTGGAGGGTGGCGGCTGTGGTTTGAGGATGTCACGAAAAACTCATCACCAATCTCAGGCGCCTTGCCCTCCTTTTATAGACGCCTTACAATGGGCTTTACTAATAGAGGCCCATTAGGACCCAATGCCCGATCTAATTCGGATCCAATCCGAATTAGGCTTCAACCCTTAAGTGTGTGACCCTATAGGTTCACGATGTTTAGACATGACGTGAGTATACATACTTGGTCAATAGTTGGTAGCGGCCTCTAGCAAGACGTGCCAACTCCTAAACGTACACAAAGATCATATCGGACGAACCATCACAACGTTATGTACATGCCAATCCCTTTGCCTCACGATATTTGGTCGAGCTCCAAGCTGACCACTCTATCTCGATCCTATGATCCAGAATCCCTTACTAGGTTAACTCTTAACCTTAAGTAGCATGGCCATGCATTTCTGGATCCAATCACTCGAGGGGCCCAGAGATATCTCTCTCAGGTAGAGAGGGGCAAATCCCATCTCGACTGACCATGCCTCGCAGCATGCTTCATGACAAACCCGAAAGCTACCTTTATAACTACCCAGTTACGGAGTAGCGTTTGATAGCCCCTAAGTAGGTCGATTCACATCTCAAGTACATGCGACAATCTCAGGTCTAAGGACAAGGCGTACACATTGTGTAGAGAGAACCATAAGTATAATTGTTATGTCTCATGTTGGGTCGGTCCAACCCCATGTTCTAAACATGTGTCCACATTATTGGTTTGACATCTCCATGTCTATGACCTGTGAAACATGGTCATCAACCGATACATGTGCTAATCCATCATTCACGTGTGTCCTCACATGAACTCCGACTAGGGACAACTTTAGAATAACCATATAAGTAAAGAGTTTCACAAACAAGTCACATACTTGTTAATCAACACAAAGGTAATATTCAAGGAACATTTATTAAATCATGGATACAATGAAATATCATCATCTCTATGATTGCCTCTAGGGCATATCTCCAACAGCCACAAGTTCAGGTTATAACTAACTAAGAACAGAGCACAATTAATTTTTAGCAAAGTTGGCATGCAACAGTTATCACTGCATTTTATAAACCTATAGTTCAAAAAGAGTAGGATCAATATGGTGTAGAGAGGTAGCTTGCCTTGATAGTAGTAAATAACCTCTTGCTCTGGTTCTTGTGATTCAACAAAAGGTTCAACAAACTCAGAAGAACCAAAATCTAAAAGAAAGTAAAATCCAATGAATCCAGGAAAAAGAAATAGAGAGCAATATGCATAGAAAGAATGTATGGTCAAGGATTATTGTCTTATTAGCAACATGCTGGAGGTACAATAATTTTACTAAGAATAGTAACCGACAGCTACTCTTGCTAATGCTAGCTATTACAATTTAAAGTTTAGGTTGAGCTACAGTATCAGTTTTTAGAAACTAAAACAGGACTACTATAATTAATTTAGTTATCTAGCTTAACTTCATATAAATGAAATACTGCATGCTAGTTAAGTGTATTAAAGTTAGTGCTGTGATTTAACAGGTCATTTAATATCTATTAATAACAGTTTTAAGGATTTGGCCTTTTGCTGCTATTGTTGTCGGTTTGCCCGACACGCAAAAACAACAAAAGTCCTTACCCCCTTCAGTTGGCTTGGAGAGCCGCACCAGCCAACAAATTTAGGTGGAGTTACAGCTACCAAATGGTAATTAATGTCATCCCCCATTACTGCTCACCTAACCACCCGGTTTAAAGGAGAAAAGATAGAGAAGATCGTTGTCGGTTTAGAACAAAAACAGTAAAGGAGTTTTGTCCCGATTTCAGCTATTTAGAGTAATACACTAAACAAAGACCCTAAATGGAGATTAAGGCTATCAGGAGGGTGGTTAATATCATAAGTCCTCAACACTAACCCTAACCGCCTAGATTAAAGAAAGAAGTAGAACTTAACTGTTTGTCGGTTTGTAACCGACAAAACTAACAGGAGGAGAATTTGTAATAATAAAAGAATGGTGACCACATGATTTTTTTGAACAAAGACCACAGGTGCTGCTAGGGTTTACCTAGTACCTAAATAGACTAGTATCTTGACAAGAGGAACTCTAATTTTTTAAAACGATATGAAAGACCGAAAAGTTATAAAAACAACTTTTCAGTTTAACGAAGTTTGGAACACTACATGAGCATGTGAGTGATCTATGGGAGCTAAAGATGTTCTTAAGGAACTTTAGATAATAGGACTCAAGGTTTAACTTACCAGCTAGGGTTGGAAAAGAGAAGGTCAAGTTCTTGGTCAACAGAAAAGATCCAGTGCCCTTTTCCTAGTGCTGACCAAAAGAAAGTGATGGCACTTAAACTTTAAGACCACCAGGTACATTCTTGATGAGAAAAGATAAACTCTAACTCACCTAGGTGAAGCTTCCACCAAGGTGGTGCTCCACAGCTAAAACTGACAGAGAGAAAAGATCTTCAAGTCCAACCTACAAGAAATGCCCAAACCACATTAGTTTGAGATTTAGACAGGCTTGTAGTTGAACAAAGGTAGAGAAACAAGGAGGCTTCACTGAGAAGGAAGGTGACTAGAGGAGTTTTTCCTGGTCAGCAATGGCAAAAAGAAGGAACTAGGGTTTATATAGTGGTAGAGCTCCCAGATCAAACGAGAAATTTCTAGAGCTCATGAGGTGGCACTAAAGATAAATATCAAGGAAAAAAAAATCCTCATTTGCATTGTTCACCACCCATCATGCCGGCGAGAAAGGTTGCACCGGTGCACCGCACGTAGGGGAGCAAAAACTGTCAATGGCGTGCGGGTCCCAGGGGCAGCCACGCCATGCAGCGCACGCAGGGGAGCTCCAACGCACAGCGACCATCCGATTCGAAATGAACAGCGGCGATGCGGAGGCAACAACACGCGGAAACGGTATAGGGAAACGTGGGCCGTGCGATTTCTAGCGAACGGCCACGATCGCGAGCAGCTCCCGAGTGGTCCGAACGGCACCACCCACGCGAGCCGTGCGATTTAGCTTCAACGGCCCAAGATCTTTAAGGCGCGCAGTGAGTTTCGGCCCATAGGGTCCATCGCCGTCAATTCGCAATTCAACGGCTGGGATTGAGGCAGCTCAGGACGGTCCGAACGGCCCAGCGGCTGTGGTCCGTCCGATCTGAATTCAATGGTAGATTTTCGCTGGTGCCTCCGGCCGGTCCGAACGGCCCAGTGGATCTGGCCCGTTCGCGCGGAGATGAATGGCTGAGATGGGCTAGAGTTTGGGCGTGCGCGCGTGAGGCGGAACCAAGTCGGACCAGGCGCACCGGGTTGGACCCAACAAAGGTGAGCTGAGTCGCTACAGTGCCAGGGTTCGGTTTAAGCCGAGAGATTTGACCAGATCTGTTTAAATTGTAAAAAGGTTTGACCGGGCTTTTAAATATAGCAATTAAATTTGTAAAATTATGAAATTTTGCAGAATTGCTACTGGGATGATATATTCCCTAAATAAATTTTGAAACCACTGTTTCTTCTTTGGAAATATATATAAATAATCCATTTAGACCAAATAAGGTTTGTTTAAAGACAAATATTTTTCTAAACATCAAAATAATTTCTAGAAATTCCATAAAATTGTTTTTGGCCATAATAATTCATCCGGTTTTCAAATAAAATATCTCCCAGTCTTAATACCAACATTGAGTGGTATTTCCTTTTTAAGTTTTAATCAAGTTTGAGTTTGTAATAGAGATTTGGGGAAAAATAGATTGTAATCTGTGGCCTACTTGGCCAAAATGAACAGTGAGGCTATGAACAGTACCTTAATGCTGTTTATTAGGGTTGAGGCTGTTACAAACCTACCCCCCTTAAGAAAATCTCGTCCCGAGATTTCCCATAATTCAGAAGTTGGACAAATACGGAGTCGAAATGATGCTTTTTAGAAACATAACGTCAGTTGTCTTTATTTCTTTCAAAGATAGAAAAGAAGGATTTTACATAACAACATAGTGCCGTTATTACAACTTCTGTTACATTGCTTTGTTTAACCTTGCCTTTCTTGATTCAAAGGCAATTTTTAAACAGCAAAAAGGTGGGGGTGCTCGATCCTCATCAGATCTTGGCGCTCCCATGTGGCCTCATCTTCTCAATGATTAGCCCATGAATTTTCAAGAACTTGACAAAGGCGATTTCTTGTCCTGCGCTCCATTTCGCCGAGGACACGACCGGTTGTTCTTGATATGAAAGATCGATTCTGCAGATCAAGAGTCTCATAAGCGAGCCTCGGTTGGAACACGAAGGCACTTCTTTAATTGAGAAACATGAAAGGTATCATGAACTGCTGAGAGAGTGTTGGGCAGTTCCAATTGATATGCCACAGCTCCTCGTTTTGTAATAATTCGGAAAGGTCCGATATAACGAGGTGCTAGCTTTCCTTTCACTTGAAAGCGATGAGTACCTTTCATCGGTGACACTTTAAGATAGACATAATCATCTATTTCAAAGCTTAACTCACGACGTCGATGATCGGCATAGCTCTTCTAACGAGATTGGGCAGTTTTCAAACGGTCTCGGATCAGACGAATTTGCTCTTCAGCTTCCATAACCAAGTCTGGGCCAAAGAATGGTCTTTCACCAGACTCCGACCAATTTAATGGAGTCCTACAAGCTCTTCCATATAAGGCTTCAAAAGTTGACATTTGAATACTTGCTTGGTAGCTATTATTGTAGGAAAACTCCACATACGGCAAAGATTTCTCCCAATTCTTGCCATATGTTAAAACACAGGCTCTCAGAAGATCCTCCATCACTTGATTTACCCTTTCAGTTTGACCACTGGTCTGAGGATGATAAGCAGTGCTGAAGGAGAGTTCAGTTCCCATTGCTTGATGAAGACAATTCCAAAAATGGGAAGTGAATTGAGATCCACGGTCTGAAATAATAACTTTAGGAACACCGTGGAGACAAACAATTTTAGCAATATAGAGCTCTACCAATTGCTTGCCATTAAAAGTGGTTTTGACAGGGATGAAATGAGCCACTTTTGTTAGACGATCAATTATCACCCAAATGGCATCAAATCCATTCTGAGTCTTAGGAAGTCCGGTAACAAAATCCATACCGACTTCTTCCCATTTCCATTGTGGAATAGGTAAAGGTCAAGGGTACCAAAGAGGTTTCAAGTGCTCGGCTTTAACCCTTTGGCAAATATCACATTCAGCAACATACTGAGCAATTTGCCTTTTCATCATGCTCCACCAAAATGTTTTCTTCAAATCCTGGTACATCTTAGTACTTCCAGGATGTAATGAAAACTTGGAATTATGAGCCTCTTTAAGGATTAACCCTCTCAGCTGTGGATCTGAGGGCACCACTAAACGATTGCGATATCGAATGGTACCACGAGCATCTTCAGAAAATTCGTTGGCTTTACCCGCCTTCAAATTTTCTTTGATCTCTGCTACCTCAGCATCGGTTTTCTGAGCCTCCAGAATCTGATCTTCCAAAGTTGACTTCATTTCCAAGGCAGTAAGAAATCCATCTTCGACCATATCGAGACTTAAGCGCCGAAAATCAGCACATAAGCTCTTAGTTAGATGAGTAGTTGCACTGCGATTTTCTGCTTAAAGCATCAGCCACAACATTGGCTTTACCAGGATGGTAGTGAATACCCATATCGTAGTCCTTGATCAACTCAAGCCATCTTCTTTGTCTCATATTCAGATCAACTTGAGTGAATATATATTTCAGGCTCTTATGATCAGTATAGATCTCGCAACGATTACCAAGAAGATAATGTTGCCAAATCTTTAATGCATGGACTACGGCCGCCAATTCCAAATCATGAGTAGGATAATTAATCTCATGAGGTCGCAACTGCCTGGATGCATATGCCACCACTCGGCCCTCTTGCATAAGCACACAGCCAAGTCCATGGCGAGATGCATCACAATAGAATTCAAAATCCTTATGGATATCTGGAAGAGTGAGAACCGGAGCTTCAGTCAGGAGCTTTCTCAAGAGCTGAAAACTGTTTTCACACTCCACTGACCAAAAGAATTTATTCTCTTTCTTTAAAAACTGAGTTAGAGGCCTGGAAATCTTGGAAAAGTTTTCAATGAACCTATGGTAATATCCCGCAAGTCCAAGGAAACTTCGAACTTCAAGAACATTCTTAGGCTGCTTCTAGTCTAGTACATCTTGTACCTTGCTGGGGTCAACAGTAATACCTCCTTCAGATAATACATGCCCCAGAAATGCAACTTGCTTGAGCCAGAAAGCACACTTACTAAATTTAGCATAAAGTTGATGCTTGCGAAGTGTATCCAGCACAAGCCTCAAATGATGCTCATGCTCTTCGTCAGACTTGGAATAGATAAGAATGTCGTCAATGAACACAACAACAAACTTATCCAAGAAATCCATGAACACTGAATTCATTAGATTCATGAAATAAGCAGGAGCATTGGTTAGACCAAAGGACATAACAGTATATTCGTACAATCCGTAACGAGTAGAAAAATGTTGTTTTAGGAATATCCTCAGTTCTAACTTTGATTTGATGATAGCCTGATCGCAAATCAATCTTAGAAAAGACTCGGGCTCCAGTCAACTGATCAAACAGATCATCAATTCGGGGCAAAGGATACTTATTTTTGATAGTGACTTCATTTAATGGACGGTAATCCACACACATCCGTAAAGTCTAATCTTTCTTTTTGACAAAGATGGCCGGGCATCCCCAGGGTGAGGAACTCGGTCGAATGAAGCCCTTGTCAAGCAATTCTCCAAGCTGTTTCTTCAACTCAAACAGCTCATTAGAAGGCATGCGATAAGGTCTTCTTGATATGGGAGCAGTACCAGGAACTAGTTCAATCACGAACTCCACTTCCCGATCTGGTGGCATACCGGGAAGGTCTTCAGGAAAGACATTCGGATATTCACACACTACCGGTACTGACTCCAAGGTAGAAGCAGCATCCATTTTTAATGCACCAAGATGAAAATGAACTGTACTGGATTGAAAAATGACTGAAAGGCCATTTTTATTAGTAAGGGATATAGTTCGTTGGGCACAATTGATCTGGCCGAAATTCTTGGACAACCAGTCCATTCCCAAAATGACATCTATCCCTTTAGAGTTTATCACAATCAAGTCTGCCCAAAAATATACCCCTTCAATATTGATATTGACATTAAGGCAGATTTGATCAGTCATAAATACTGACCCTGGTGAGTGAATAATATGGGGTGGATGAAGCAGATGCATGACTACCTGATGTTGAGTAGCAAACTGCCTACTAATGAAAGAATGGGATGCTCCAGAGTCAAATAAAACAGTAGCTGAAATGAAATTAACTAGGAGCATACCAAGAATAACCTCAGTGCCTACCGCTTCTTCGCGAGCCATTGATTCACACGACCCTTAATCGAACAGATCAGCTTGACAATGCCTTTGGGGAAGGTGCAGGACGACAAGAGAGCGGAGATGGTTGAACAGTGGCAACCTCGTGCCTTCGCAGCATCGACAGCAAAATGCCCCGTGGCCACAATGATAGCATATCACCCCTACCGACATTGATTGCAGCGGTGGCTCAGGTCCACTAGGTCGGACCGCCCAAATGGTGGCGGTGGGCGAAAAGCAAACACCGGCGCCCTAGGTGGAGCCGAGCGGCGCCGAAAGATCGAGGTCGCCACAGCGCTGTCGATCGAACGCCACTAAATGGAAATTAAGTGGCCTTCGCCGCTCGTGAATCTTCCAAGGCTTTGCTTTGGTTTCAGAATTATGGCTTTGTCCACAAGATGTGAAAATTTCTAAAATCTTGTATTGCCAAAGCCAAGCGCAATTCTTCGACAACCCATTCATGAACGGTTTCGACGACGAGTGTCGGTTGAAACATCGTCGAGAGCGCATCGAGCAAGGAAATTGAACTCATGAAGATACTCGGTCATCGACTTTCGCCCTTGTTTGAGAGCGAGAAATTTCGCCGCTGAGCATCATCACTCCCTCGTGAATATGGGCCTCGCGAAAGGCCTCCATAAACTCAAGCCAGGTAGGAGTATGTCCGGTGGGTTGGATAGCTAGATAATTATCCCACCAATTACTAGCTGGCCCAGTCAGCTGATAGCTAGCATATAGGACCTTCTCCCTTTTAGAACATTGGGCAATGGATAGCTTCTTCTCAATCTCCCGAAGCCAGTCCTCTGCTTCCATTGGATCTTGGGAGCTGGAGAACACTGGCGGGTTAGTCCGCTGAAAGTCAGCGAGACTTCCCTGCCCATGCTGAACTCCTGCTCTACCAGCTGGTGTAGGAGTCGAGGAGGTGTTACGCGCAATCTGCTCCAAGATGCGCGTTTGGTCCATGCGGTTGCGCTCAATTTGCATGAGCACGTCCGCCATAGTGGGTGGTGGAGGAAGCTCCTCTTCCTGATGACCACCTTGCGGACCATGAGATCCGGAAGGGTCAGTCTGCTCCCCCTGAGTATGGAGAACAGGGGTGGAGAACCTCTCCTCTTGTTGTGTTCGCGAACGAGTGGTAGGTCCTGTCATCCTGTTGCCATATAATGGTTAACAACATAATAAGGATACACTCGAACTAATACATACAAGATTCTGAAATAAAAACAAAAGGAGTACTAAACTTAAGCATGCACCATGTCATGACATGCAGCCAATTAATACTAAGAACAACAGCACACGGTACAGGAAAAAAAAATGCAGCCTCCCTTCCCTTATAATAGGTCGGATACACCAAACAGCACAACCCAACAGAACCGAATGCACAAAAGCCGGCCTTCCCTTTTTTTTAACAACCAATTAACACCAATTAACACCATAACCGAATATAGCAAAAAGGGTCGGCCCTACTTTATTAACAGTCAACAGAAACACATTAACTCCAAAATGTACAAGTTGGCAACTACAGCACCAAGTTCCAAAACGCAAAAGTCAGCCCATAGTATTTATACAGAACATCTGCTGTGCTATTACACAATATTTAGTACACAATACTAGCCTATTACACAGCTAAGGCCGAACACATCACCCAGCCCCTAAGTATAGTCATTACGGTTAAAATTCACCGGGAACTCATTTAACAAATGAGCTTCTGGTGAACCCGTATCTATAGGATCCCTAGGGCTGATGAGACGAGTAGGAGAGCCCAACAGCAAATGATATCCCCCAGAATGTGTAGGTCGCTGAGTGCGAGGAAATCCAATGACATCCGGCCCGACGACACCGACCAGGGCGAGAACAAGCCCAGGCACCTCTGGAAGTCGTAATCCCTGTGGTACAGTGGCAGCTGGAGGGATCTCATTGTTGCCATAAAGCACGTTACAGGGAACGCGGTTTGTGGCAACACCAAGCCTCAAATATTCCTGTGCCTCGTCGCGCATTTATACTGGTTTCCCATAACTCGCACACGAGACAGTGATAGGTTTGGTCCATGATACGGACCAACCTCGCTAACTCGCGTACGTATGGGTCCTCTCCGAACTGAATCTCATCAAACGCAATCACATCCGATCTAGGACCGTGTTTCGGGAAGTGAACATAGGGTGGCTGAGACAACTCCGTCAAATCATGACGAAGGAGGCCCATCATCCTACGCGCAGCTTCCTGCACAGCCATAGACTCGGAAGTGGCACGTACGTGGATGCAGAAAGGAACACTACCCACCACCTGTCTGGCTATCACATTAATGATAGCTTGGTACTCTTCCATACCAGGACCTCGGTCTCGACGGTAGATGGCATACTCTGGCTGATACGTGAAATTGGCCCGCCACATCATATCTCGAAGCAAGGCCGGAAACCCGTCCACTTCTTCGGCTCGAGTCTCCTTAATCAAATACCAGCCACTCATCTACAGATAAAAGACAAGGTAGGTAAGAAACTGATCTTGGAAAATCAACAGAAATGTGGATAAGAATTGATACTAAAAGAAGATAAGAAATAAAAGATAGCATACTTAGATATTTAGAAATTAATTTAGATTGAAATAATGTCACAGAGACTCACTAAAGGTAACAACCATGCTAATTCTATCCTACAGCAACCGTATGCTCGATACTGTATTTGTGAGACCCTCAAATATTGAATGTGTCAATTAAAATTATCTTGGTAGCATAATTCTTAATTTAGGAACAGTGTAATTCCCTTTATTAAAAATCATACTAGAAGCATAATCATAATAAGTAACAATCCAACATTCGTGTTCCTGATATATGCCATGCAATAGTTCCTGTGATTAGTGACTATTGCACATATATCCTTAAACAACATTGCATCACTCACATACAAGTCATACATTCACATAATTATACATCAGATTACATAATTAATTCGGTTGCTATAGTACCGAATTGCTACAGTAACAGATGACCTTGGGTCATAACAAAAGAACAACAATGAAGCAAAATAAACATAAAACCACCAATGGCCCCATCCATGAGCTATTGCGTGGAGACTAGAACTAGCACTACTCGTTAGCGCCACCCATATCGGCGCTAACGGGCATCTCGTAAAGGTAACCATCATCACCGCAACAAGAGGTTATACAACCCCGAGTACGAAAGGTACTCAAAGAAGACTTACACAAACTAATAAAAGAAAGTGTTAATAGAACCTATACAAAGGAATAGAAATTGTACATGCATAAGGTTGACAATGGGAAGCTGAATGGTTCAATTTTCCATAAAGCAGCACATCTTAACCTACAGTGACTAAATTTTGACAAAGCAATTTTAATAATTCAATTTGGACTAAAAACAGAATATAAGAAGATGTGAACATAAACAAGAATAAAAAATAAATCACAGATCATCATAAAACTATACAAGACACTATTATGTCGAAATTATTCCCCATTTCCAAACTTAGAACAAAACCTATACAGGTGACATCAATTCAAGTATTGTCCGTAACCGTGGACATGGCTATTCGAATAGTTTTGTATCCTTGCAAGGATGTACATCTTTACCCACACGACTTAGTTAGCCCGTAAGCCTCCGGAATAATAGCACACTGCCTTTGGTATGCCGGCCGGGGAGACTAAGATTTGGTATTTTTCAACAAGTTGACACTATTGAGTTGGATGACCCATGTGAGACTAATCCCGCTTAAACAACGACTGATAGCATATATTCAACCAGGGCTCACATGTTGTACCGGGAATGCCGACCCAATCAATTAAATGCAAACTCGTGTTAGCCACACATATTAGACCGTAGTCGAGGCCCTGAAGGTACGTACATGTGATGGAACACATCTACGCCCTTACCCTTCTAAGAACATCTGATATCGATATAAACTCCACATGGCATATGACACGCCCAAGACTTAAGCATCTATGCCATACTGAAATCAATACACATGTCCTTACTCTCCTGTTTCCAACTCAATAGTATTAACCCTTTACTTAACCAAACAGTGCCCATACACCGCGTGTGGAAGTACGTTGGGGCTTGAATTGGTAGTCAGAGTTCAGTCCTTAATCAATCCAGACAAGACATCCACATTTCCCAATTCTCGTGCACAAAGGCACCATCACAAGCATCCACTTGTCCAGATTTGAATCTAGTTTAACAACAGATTTAGGAGCATTTCAAATTCAATTAAACTGAACAAGAATCAAAAATAAATACAAGTTATTTGTTGTTCCCTGGTTTGACAAGATAAGCTTGTCAAACACTACCGTTCTATGGACTGCAGGGCTAAGCCAAATTTAAAACTAAGTATATAATAATACAGACTACCTTAGGTTAAGTGTATGATTCAATTTAAGGTAAGCCACAAGCTCATGTTATAACTAACTAAGAACAGAGCACAATTAATTTTTAGCAAAATTGGCATGCAACAGTTATCACTGCATTTTATAAACCTATAGTTCAAAAAGAGTAGGATCAATATGGTGCAGAGAGGTAGCTTGCCTTGATAGTAGTAAATAACCTCTTGCTCAGGTTCTTGTGGTTCAACAAAAGGTTCAACAAACTCGTAAGAACCGTAATCTAAAAGAAAGTAAAATCCAATGAATCCAGAAAAGAAATAGAGAGCAATATGCATAGAAAGAATGTATGGTCAAGGATTATTGTCTTATTAGCAACATGCTGGAGGTACAATAATTTTACTAAGAATAGTAACCGACAGCTACTCTTGCTAATGCTAGCTATTACAATTTAAAGTTTAGGTTGAGCTACAAGACGCTTTTAGAAACTAAAACAGACTACTATAATTAATTTAGTTATCTAGCTTAACTTCATATAAATGAAATATCGCATGCTAGTTAAGCGTATTAAAGTTAGTGCTGTGATTTAACAGTCATTTAATATCTATTAATAACAGTTTTAAGGATTTGGCCTTTATCGCTATTGTTGTCGGTTTGCTCGACACTCAAAAACAAAGAAAAGTCCTTACCCCTTCGATTGGCTTGGAGAGCCGCACTACCAACAAATTTAGGTGGAGTTACTGACTACCAAATGGTAATTAATGTCATCCCCATTATCGCCACCTAACCACCGGTTTAAAGGAGAAAAGACAGAGAAGATCATTGTCGGTTTAGAACAAAAACAGTAAAGGAGTTTTGTCCCGATTTCCGCTATTTGGAGTAATACACTAAACAAAGACCCTAAATGGAGATTAAGGCTATCAGGAGGGTGGTTAATATCATAAGTCCTCAACACTAACCCTAACCGCCCAGATTAAAGAAAGAAGTAGAACTTAATCGCTTGTCGGTTTGTAACCCACAAAACTAACAGAGGAGAATTTGTAATAATAAAAGAATGGTGACCACATGATTTTTTTTTGAACAAAGACCACAAAGTCTGCTAGGGTTTACCTAGTACCTAAATAGACTAGTATCTTGACAAGAGGAACTCTAATTTTTTAAAACGATATGAAAGACCGAAAAGTTATAAAAACAACTTTTCAGTTTAACGAAGTTTGGAGCACTACATGAGCATGTGAGTGATCTATGGGAGCTAAAGATGTTCTTAAGGAACTTTAGATAATAGGACTCAAGGTTTAACTTACCAGCTAGGGTTGGAAAATAGAAGGTCAAGTTCTTGGTCAACAGAAAAGATCCAGTGCCCTTTTCCTAGTGCTGACCAAAAGAAAGTGATGGAACTTAAACTTTAAGACCACCAGGTACATTCTTGATGAGAAAAGATAAACTCTAACTCACCCAGGTGAAGTTTCCACCAAGGTGGTGCTCCACAGCTAAAACTGACAGAGAGAAAAGATCTTCAAGTCCAACCTACAAGAAATGCCCAAACCACATTAGTTTGAGATTTAGACAGGCTTGTAGTTGAACAAAGGTAGAGAAACAAGGAGGCTTCACTGAGAAGGAAGGTGACCGGAGGAGTTTTTCTTGGTCAGCAATTGCAAAAAGAAGGAACTAGGGTTTATATAGTGGTAGAGCTCCCAGATCAAACGAGAAATTTCTAGAGCTCATGAGGTGGCACTAAAGATAAATATCAAGGAAAAAAAATATCCTCATTTGCATTGTTCACCACCCATCACGCCGGCGAGAAAGGTTGCACCGGTGCACCGCACGTAGGGGAGCAAAATCGCCAATGACGCTGGGTCCTGTGGGCGCCCACGCCATGCAACAAGACACACGGAGCTCCAACGCATACCACCGTCCGATTCGAAATGAACAATGGCGATCGCGGAGGCAACAACACGCTGAAACAGATAGGGAAACGTGGCCGCGGCGATTTCAATGAACGGCCACGATCGCGAAAGCAGCCCCGAGTGGTCCGAACGGCACCACCCACGCGAGCCGCGGCGATTTAGCTTCAACGCCCAAGATCTTTAAAGCGCCAGAGTGAGTTTCGCCCATAGGGTCCATCGCCAATTCGCAATTCAACGATCGATTGAGGCGCCAGACGGTCCGAACGGCCCATGGCCGTGGGTCCGTCCGATCTGAATTCAATGGTAGATTTTACCGGTGCCTCGGCGTCCGAACGCCCTGGATCTGGCCTGCTCGCACGGAGATGAATGGCCGAGATGGGCTAGAGTTTGGGCGCATGCGCGAGGTAAAACCAAGTCGGACCAATCGACCGGTTGGACCCAACAAAGGTGAGCCGAGTCGCATAAAGGCTGTGGTTCGGTTTAAGCGAGAGATTTGACCAGATCTGTTTAAATTGTAAAAAGGTTTGACCGGGCTTTTAAATATAGCAATTAAATTTGTAAAATTATGAAATTTTGCAGAATTGCTACTGGGATGATATATTCCCTAAATAAATTTTGAAACCACTGTTTCTTCTTTGGAAATATATATAAATAATCCATTTAGACCAAATAAGGTTTGTTTAAAGACAAATATTTTTCTAAACATCAAAATAATTTCTAGAAATTCCATAAAAATTGTTTTTGGCCATAATAATTCATCTGGTTTTCAAATAAAATATCTCCCAGTCTTAATACCAACATTGAGTGGTATTTCCTTTTTAAGTTTTAATCAAGTTTGAGTTTGTAATAGAGATTTGGGGAAAAATAGATTGTAATCTGTGGCCTACTTGGCCAAAATGAACAGTGAGGCTATGAACAGTACCTTAATGCTGTTTATTAGGGTTGAGGCTGTTACATTTGGCGTCCGTCGACACCACCGCTCATAATCTTTTAGTAAGAAGTCTAGAGTTTGCAACGAAGCCTTTACATTACCTAGATCTAACCTTGCACTAGCCCGGCAAATAAAAACCCTTACTTCACCCGGGTACACCCCTGTCTGAGTGAGGTACTCACCGTTGTGTTGCTAAGCTTTGTCCTCGACACCTTGGTGAAGGGAGCCCCTTCGAGCAAACCTACTCGGATATGCTCGCAGTACTATGGCCTACCAATATGCAAGGCTAGACCTAGACAACTTAATTAGCTAATACCGCCCCAGTTCAGCTGTGTGGTTTTATGCTTACGCTTAGATTGGATATACCTGCATTTGGTCCTTAATCGACCCGAGCGACGATCTCCCCATATCTACTTGTGAGATACACATCTCACACTCAGTTTATAATATAACTCGCCCGTGTCACAAACTAGTTTTTTATTTTCATTTTTATTTAAAATAACAGAGGTGAACACCTCTGCACCATATTTCAAAATATCCCAAATCCATTCTCACATTTCCAACAATTATTGCATTTTAATGAAGCTAGAGCCCAGCTATGCATCTATTCAATATTCCTAGTTGAAATACCCAATTTGACATCATCCATTGTCTAACCCATGTCCTATAGGCTACAACAGTAAGTACATCAACATTTCAAGGAGGATCATGTATACAATAAGAATTTAACTACCGTTATCACAAATATAACAATTTTAGCCAAATATACTCGCATGCATAATAGATTTTTCAACACAAAGTAACATAATTGAAATAATGGGATCAACATGGTCAAAAGAGGTGCTTTCGTTGCTCTAGTATTTTTGAATATGAGGATGGAGGGTCGTTGAATGATTCATTCGGGGTATCGACGTCTATTCAAAAGAGCCGATAACAAATCGCAAATAGAAAAATAATTTCAACAGCAACAAAA